>CM040429.1:107287442-107294942 GCA_022702705.1 Papilionanthe hookeriana x Papilionanthe teres | reverse complement strand
TCAGCCTTTTGGGGATCAAAAGGAATAGTAGAGATGAATCTAGCATGATCGGGCCCCACCAATTCATTGAGTAAAGGGACATTTCAATCCCCATCCAACCGAGGCATCAGCAACACGAAGATGATCATTAACATTTAATTCCGTCGAGAATTCAAATGGGGCCCAAGAATCATGCCAAAGGAAATTTTGCCACAACCTAAATCCCAGAAATAAGATGCTTAGCCCACTCTCCACGAATATTAAGCAATCTCTTCCATATAAGTCGCCTATCCTCAAATATTTATACCATTAAGGGTGAGAATTTTTGCAATATTTATCGTTCATGTAATTAGCCCACAAAGACTCCCCCTTTCGAAAATTAAGCCAGTTTTTGAAGAGAGATTTAAATCCTCAATGTGATGCAGTTGTTTGAAACCCAAACCCACTGTTCATAGGTTTGCATACCTTCTTCCAAGAGCACCAATGCCTCCCTCCGTGACTACCCTCCCACAAGAATTTATTAAAACACCTTTCAAGCTGATTAAGTACTCTTATTTAAATGTAACACCTGTAATGCATACAAGGGCAAGGTTTGCAAAAATACTCCTAAGCACGGTTATCCGACTTAAAAAGAAAGAAAATTATTCTTCCAATCGTAAACCTTGGTACGGATCTTATCGACGACCTCATCGAACTGGTACGCTTCGTCACCCCTTCAACAACTGAACACCCAAATATTTAAAGAGCGGGACCGAAGTAAGCGAAACCAGTGTAATTGGAAGCCCGGAAGCATTACTGCGGTGACATTCTTACCAAAGAATATCTGGCATTTACCAACTAAATTTGAAGCCGAGAGGATGAATATCCTCAAAAATTTGGTGAATTTTTTTAATAGAGGCTTTACTAGCATTGGAGAATAGGACCACATCATCGGCATAAGCTAAATGAGATACCATAATTCTGGATTTAGTTGCATAGCGAAGAGAAGGCACTCTACCAAAAGATCATTTAAGGACCGAGAGACGTAGTCAAACACCAGTATAAAAATGGTGGGGGATAGGGGGATCCCCTTGCTTAATCCCCCGACTAGCAGTAAAAGAATACCCATGCATGTCACCATTAATGAGAATACTGTGATTACACTGAAGCCACCTCCGGATAAGGCGACAAAGTGGAAAACCCCTAGCCTTAAGCACATCCAGAATAAAATCCCAACTGAACAGTCATAGGCTTTACGAATATCAATTTAGTGACCATGTTCCCACCACGACACTTTCTATCCAATTCTGTTGGATTAATTCTTGAGCCAACAATATGTTATGCCGTGATCCCTCTACCACTTAATGAAAGCTGATTGGTTTTGAGACATAATGATATTAAGATGGGGTTGAATACGACGCACCAAGATCTTGCTGATGACCTTGGAGAGAACAGTGGTTAGCGATATAGGGCGGAAATGATCCCACGAAGATTTGTGAGAAGACTTGGGAAGAAGGACAATAGTAGCAGCAGAAAAGTAATTTCACAGGGTTTCGCCTCTAAAAAAACTTTGGATAGCCTCAACCACCGCCTGCTTGACAATACTCCAACACTTCAAATAGAAATCGGAGGTAAAACCATCAGGACCAGGGGCTTTATTACAATTAATATCCGACAAAGCAGCAAAAACCTCATCCATAGTGGGGATGCCAGAGATCTAAGCTTTTCAGTATACTGCCTAACATCATTAAAAAGGTGACTCTGAAGAGTACCGGTGGTATCACAAGCGAGTACAGAGTTGTTTGTAATAATTAACCGCACTATCCCCCAGGTCTTGACGTCGGTAACCCACACCCCGGGAATGGTCTTTGATGCGGAGAATCGTGTTTGAAGCCCTACGATGTTTAATACAGGCATGAAAGTATTTTGTATTACGATCCCCCTGAACAAAATGAATCTCTCCCGCTTTTTGTTGCAAGAAAAGTTCCTCGAAGAGA
Source organism: Papilionanthe hookeriana x Papilionanthe teres (assembly GCA_022702705.1). Lineage (NCBI taxonomy): Eukaryota > Viridiplantae > Streptophyta > Magnoliopsida > Asparagales > Orchidaceae > Papilionanthe > Papilionanthe hookeriana x Papilionanthe teres. The sequence goes on along the minus strand of CM040429.1, from coordinate 107,292,987 downwards.
AGCTTCCAACAAATCTTTATGCGCCTCATGTAACTCCAGAACCGGATCGAGGTTAGATTCATCCAATGCTTGTAGAAATCCTAACCCTCTGATCAGCATATAACTTCCCAGCATGAATGTCCCCAAAAACTTCCCAATTCCAAGCTGCGAGAGCAGAGGCCACTTTCTTGTGAAGTTTCCAGAGCCGAAACCAAGCATTTCCATAAATAAATTTACATAATTTTATTTTTTAGTTTTAAAAATTTTAAGTATAGTATATTATTTTTAAATATAATTTAATTATAAAAATATTTATTAGTTAAAAAAATTATAAAAATATATATAAATATACTTATATATATATATATATACATACATATATAGATATATACTTACATATATAGATATATATATATATATATATATATATATATATATATATATATATATATATATATATATATATATATATATATATATATATATATATATATATATATAAATTTATATACATATATATATATATAATAATTTCATTTTTAAATATTTTAAGTATAGTATATTATTTATAAGTATAATTTAATTATAAAAAGCTATTTAATAGTTAAATTAATAGTAAATACATAAATATATATGTGTATATATATATATCTTTAAATATTTACATAATATTATTATTATTTTTATTTTAAATATTTTAAGTTTAGTAAATTATTTTTAATTATAAAAATTTTTAATAAATATATATATATATATATATATATATTTATATAAATTTATTTTATATTATTTTTTTATTATAATTATTTTAATTATAGTATATTTTTATTTTAAATGTTTTAAGTATAGTTTATTATTTATAAATATAATTTAATTATAAAAATATTTAATAGTTTAGTAAATTATATTAAATATATATAAATTTATTTAATATTTTTCTTTTATTTTAAATATTTTTTTTAAGTAAATTATATTTTTTATAAACATCATTTTAATTTAAAAAAAAATTTAATTGTTAAATAAATTATAAATAAAATAATATATATATTGAGGTATATATAAATATATATTTAAATATATATATATATATATATATATATATATATATATATATATATATATATATATATATATATATATATATATATATATATATATATATATAATATTATTTTTTTACTTTAAGTGTTTTAAGTATAGTATATTATTTATAAAGTAAATTTAATTATAAAAATATTTAATAATTATATAAATAACAAATAAAAAAATAAATATAAGTTTATATAAATAAATAAATAAATAAATAAATAAATAAATATATATATATATATATATATATATATATATATATATATATATATATATATATATATATATGAAGAATCACTCTACTTCACAGTATCCTTACCACCTTCCCTAATTATGTTCTCCAAATGGCTTGTTTAAAGAAAAGCTCCAAGAATCCAAATTGAAAGAATTTTCAATAGGTTTCTTTAGTCTGGTCAAGAGGAAGCAAATGCACTGGGCAAGTTGGCAGAAACTTGCCAAACCTGCTGGGGTGGAGGATTGGGTTTCAAAGGGTTGCATCATGTTTGCGAAAGTCAATTTACTTGAAGTTATGGGTGGAATTCAGACAACAGAAGTCTCTATGGGCACTTTACTTGACAGGAAAATATTGTAAAGATAGCCACCCTGGCTTGGCCCAAATTAAACCAGGTTGCTCTAGAATTTGGAAACAAATGCTTATCAATAGAGATACGGTGAATCACTTTTCACATGGGAGCTTGGTCGGGGAAGATTATGTTCTGGCGAGGATACTTGGTGCCCACCTGAAATGAAGATTGCTATCCCACATACAAACCATCAGCTTTTCCCTGTGGCTACCTGCTGGGACAATAACCATTGGTCCCTCACTAGGGAATTGCGGCGATTTTTGCTCAACGAGGTTTACACTGATGGAGTTTGATACTTCCCAACCTGACAAAATTATCTGGCAGAATGGTAAGCCCCACAGCCTTACTAAGCATATCTGCACACCATTTACAATTGGCTGACATTACTTGGGGCAAACATATGCGGAACAGTGCTCTGCTCCATCCATGTCTTTCTTCATGCGGAGTCTCTTTCACCATCTACTTCCTACGATGACATCCTCAAACTCAAAGGAATTAGAGGACCTTCAAAGTGCTACCTCTGTGGGACTGCTCTTGAATCTACGCAACATCTTTTCTTTAATGACACTTTTCTCGGGGAAGTGGAGGGTGTGATCAATTTATTAAACATAAATACTATTCTACTTGATTGGAAGGACATATCCACCTGCGGCAGCAATGAGATAAAGCTAATTTAGTGGCTGTCCCTTTTCTGATTGCATGGTTCATCTGGATGCACGGAACAAAAGTAAAAAATGAGGAGGAGAGCAGCAAAGTATTAGCGTTGTGGTAACAAATTGTCCAGGCCTTCTTGACTAAAATCATACTTTGGAAGCACTTCCCCAACATTCTTCACTATCCTACCCTTCTTCACCCCAAGCAGTTTTAAGATTATTTTAGTTAATTGGAAGGCTCCTCTCTCTCCCCTTTCATTAAAGTTAACACTGATGGGGCTTTTGCAGCTGCTGGTGCTGGGTGTGGTGGTGTGTTCAGGGATCATATGGCAAGTGTATCCTGTCTCTTCCATTCTCCTACTGTGGCGGCTGATGCTTTAGAAGGGCGAGTTAACCAGCGAGTTTTTGGGACTATACATGTGGCCATTTCCTGCCATTGGCATAATATCCTTGTGGAATGTGACTACGCCACTATTAAGCAATACTTATAACACTCTCCACCATATTTGGCATCTTTCAAATTGGATACATAAGATCGAGAAGACTCTCCCAACAATGTAATATCCAGTTCTCTTTCATTTTACGGAGAGAGTAATAGAGCTGCCTAATTGGCTAGCTAGGAAAGCCCTCCACTCTCAACGGGTCCTTGTGTCAGCTGCCCCTCCTCCTACCTGTCCTACCTTTTGGATGCAGACCTTGTGCGGGCTCCACATTTTAGATTGGTGTCTATTAGTGGATGACATATGTTTTGCTTTTGTTTTCTTTTTCGTGGAAGTATCAAAAAGGTGCCGTATAGGGTGTGGTGTGTAGCATCTTATACCACCATAGTATTTTGGTTACTTCAATCAGGGTATGTAATTGTTTTCTTTCATCATTAACATGTAGGGAGCTACTCTAGCTCTTTCCTTTTAAATATATATATATATATATATATATATATATATATATATATATGTATATATAAATTTATTTTATATTTTTTTTATTTTAAATATTTTAAGTATAATATATTATTTATGAAAATTTTATTTAATTATAAAAATATTTAATAGTTAAATAAATTATAAATAAATAAATATATATGTGTATATATAAATATATATATTTATATATAATATTATTTTTATTTTAAATATTTTAAGTATAATATATTATTTTTAAATATAATTTAATTATAAAAATATTTATTAGTTAGGAAAATTATATATAAATAAATAAATATATATAGATATATATAGATATATATATATATATATATATATATATATATATATATACATTCATACATATATATATATAAATATATATAATATTATTTTTTTTCTAAATATTTTAGGTATAGTATATTATTTATAAATATAATTTAAATATAAATATTTTTAATAGTTAAATAAATTATAAATAAAAATATAAATATACCTATATATAAATATATATATATATATATAATATTATTTTTACTTTAAATATTTTAAATATAGTATTTTATTTATAGATATAATTTAATTATCAAAATATTTTATAATTAAATAAATTATAAATGAAAATATTTGGTCAATGGGTTTATCATTGGGTCGAAGGATTGACCATTTGATAGAAGTTCGCTTTTTAGTCAGAGATTAACTTATTGGGTCAATAATTGGTCATTAATTCAAAAATTGACTATTTTTTGACCAAAATTGACATTTAAGTCAAAAGTTGACCTATTGGGTCTATGAGTTTGTCATTGGATCAAGGATGACCATTTTAACCAAAGTTAACTTTTTGAGTCGGAGATTGATTTATTGGGTCATTAATTCAAAAATTGTTTATTTTAGCCAAAATTGACTTTATGGTCAAATGTTACGGCATATTAAGCCAATGGGTTGGTCATTGGGTCGGATTGACCATTTTGACCAAAGTTGACTTTTAGTCAATGGATGACCTATTGGGTCAATGGGTTAGGCATTAGAACAAAGATTAACCATCTTGACCAAAGTTGACTTTTTGGTCAGAGATTGGTTTCTTTGGGTCAAAAATTGGTCATTAAGTCAAAAATTGACTATTTTAATCAAATTGACTTTTTTGGTCAAAAGTTGACCTATTGGGTCAATGAGTTGGTCGTGGGTTAAGGATTGACTATTTTGACCAAAGTTGTCTTGTCAAGGTGGCTATTTGGAGTCAATGAGGCAGTCAGTATGTTAAAAATTGACAATTTTGAGCAAAATTGATTTTGGTCAATGTTGACCTATTGGGTCGATAGGTTGGTCATTGGGTCAAGTTAATATTATTTTTTTATTTTAAATGTTTTAAATATAATATATTATTTATAAATATAATTTAATTATAAAAATAATTAATGATTAAATAAATTATAAATAGATATATATATATATATCAATATATAAATATATATATATATAAATTTATATTATATTATTTTTTATTTTTAAAATTTTTTTTAAGTATAGTATATTATTTATAAATTTAATTTAATTATAAAAATATTTAATGGTTAAATAAATTATAAATAAATCAATATATATGTGTATATATAAATATATATATTTGTATATATAAAAATATATAATATTATTTTTTTATTTTAAATATTTTACGTGTAGTATATTATTTATAAATATAATTTAAATATAAATATTTTTTAATAGTTAAACATATTATAAATAAAAATATAAATATACCTATATATAAATAAATTAATATATATAATATTATTTTTTATTTTAAATGTTTTAAGTATAATATATTATTTATAAATATAATTTAATTATAAAAATATTTAATAATTAAATAAATTATAAAGAAAAATATTGGGTCAATGGGTTTGTCGTTAGGTCAAGGATTAATGGCCTGACAAAGTTCACTTTTTTGGTCAGAGATTAACTTATTGGGTCAATAATTGGTCATTAATTCACAAATTGACTATTTTGACCAAAATTGGCTTTTTGGTGGTCTTTAATGGGTCAATGGGTTTGTCGTTGGATCGGATTGCTTGGCTGATTTGACCGAAGTTAACTTTTTGGTCGGAGATTCGAGCATTAAGGTCATTAATTCAAAATTATTTATTTTGACCAAAATTGACTTTTTGGTCAAATGTTGACTATTAAGCCAATGGGTTGGTCATTGGGTTAAGGATTAACCATTTTGACCAAAGTTGACTTTGGTCGAAAAGATGACCTATTGGGTCAATGGGTTGGAGCATTAGGTCAAAGATTAACCATCTTGACCAAAGTTGACTTT
>CM040429.1:106859942-107282442 GCA_022702705.1 Papilionanthe hookeriana x Papilionanthe teres | reverse complement strand
ATAGTAGAGTCTTTCTGAGTCATCATCCTCTTAAAAGCTCTCTCTAAATCCGAGCCCTAAAATTCAAGGTCTGTAGCTCCTGAACTACACATAGAAATTTAAACACTTAACTAATAGGACAGATATAAAAAAATTATTTTTACTATTTTGGGTTTTTCTTGAAAGAAACACACAATAATTAAACACACTATATAATAATAATATATGTTCCAAATATATGTCTTACAGGTTTAACTAAAATTCTCCTATAGTTCTTACTGAAGCTTCCCAAGCAACGGTGCCAAAAACTTGAGGTGCCCCTAGCGTGTCTTATTTTTCTGCGTATTTTATGTTAATTTAATTCCCCTGAGACGGTGTCAAAAACTTGACCTGACTCATAATTACGCCGTAATTTAGCTTCAAAAATATGGTAAAAAGTTTGACACAATTTATACACAATTGAAATGTTATGAAATTTTGATAGTAGGTCACACACTATGGGTTCTACGCAAGTGCAAGTATCACTTCAAGTAATATAGGGCTTTCTTTAAAAACCCCCGTATCTATCCGACAGAGAAGCGAGGTAAGAAATCCTATAGGATAATCTAGTCTACAGCTATCAATCCTTAGTTTGGAAGGTCAATTAAAGTGGTCTTTATAACAAGTACTCCTAAAGGTAAGTCTTAAGTTCAAAATAACTAATAACTACTCCTAAATGAAAATATTTATTATAAGGATAAATCTTTTTGGATGGTTGGAAGAACTTTGAGATGTTAAAAAATACCATTCTTATGTAGTGAATTGGATAAAGTTAAAAACTACTATTTTTAAATATTGTATGTGTCAAATAGGAGCAATCCTATTCTTTAGCCTCTTCTGAGTACATAAAGAACATTAGCTAATCTAGCGTTGGTCCCAAAATACGTGCTTAGGCTAGGAGGGGACTGGCTCTCACTTTAGAGCTTCCACTTCCCCTCGCCTGAGGGCTAACATCTTACTTTAGTTTCCAAACACTTGGACCAATTAGGGATTTTAGTCTGTCACCCTAAAATCTCCATCTCTATGCTCATCAAAGTATATTTCCCTATTTATTTTCACTCAACCCTCATGAACTACTCACTCATCCATGAAATTTGAATGTGGTTCCACTTTGTTGAGAGTTACACTACCCTCTCGAGTCTTAATGCAATTACAATGAATTTTAATACTACAACAAGATTTTAGTGTAATGTAAATGAAGTGCAAGTAAAAAAGATCACATTTATAACTAAAAATTCTTGCATCCATCCCAATATCCTAAACATGAATCCTATTCATTCCAAAAGAAATGTAAAAAGATAATAATGGCATTATCATCTCATGTCGCAATTTCCAAATAAGAAGAAAGAGAAAGAGAACACATCACAAAGCACGAAGAAAACGCAACTGAAAACATCATTTCTTCAAAGCAAATCCACTAGATAAGTGTTTACAAAATCATAAGATAATGAGGAACATAATACTTAGCTTTTTTTCGTGAAAGAAAGATGAAGATCTCTTCCACAAAGTCTCTCGCTGATTCATGAAATGCTAGAATATTGCCTTACAGATTCTCGTAAAATCCCTTCAGAAATATCTCCAAAATGGTAGAATATACAGTTCTACTCTTATTCTAAGATCTCTAAACATTCTCCATGTTTTCCTACTCACATACACCACTTTTTCTGACATAAAATTACTCTATTATAGTGTAGGGATGAATTTTTCATGAGATGCCTCAAGCAACCTTCCAAAAATCACCAAATTCAATGTATATGAGAAAATAATTGTATCTGGCGCCGTCGACACCATTTTCAAGTGCTTTTTGGGCACAGTCAGCACACAAACTTGTAATTCTCTAGACTCTGGCGCTGTCGGTTCCACTCTACAGTAACTCCACCATTTTGCTCTGTTTGTCTCCGTTTCGCCCCGTTTCAGTTGTTTTGTATTTTTAAAATCTTCACCTACAAGATAATCATTAAAAAACCTTTATTTAAAGTATAAATTAATTCAAAAAATGTTAGAAGTGTAAATGAGATTAAGCATAGAAAGACATATCGAAATGTGCCAGGTTAAAATTTTCTTTCTTGCTCGTTTTTGCTCTAAATTGTACAGTTTTTTCTTCTTTTTCACCAAAAGTCTATTTCTTGTACCTAAAACCAAAAATATGCAAGGTAGCTTCCTTTAAAATTCAATATCATTAAAATTAAGTATAAAATGTATATGAAAAATTAAGCATTTTTTAGGAGTGTCAATGACCAGGAGCCATCTGATTCTGCGTGTATCGAGTGGATGACTGAGATCGCGTTAGATGAGCGGATGATCCATGAACGGCAGGCCCAGTCAGCAGCTAACACAGATGGCGGTGTCGAATCTGAGCACAATGCGTAACTTTTTATAAGTACGAGGAATGACGCGGCGACGATGTGGATAAGTAGGAAATTAAGGTATTTTTTATTTAAATTAATCAAGAAATTTAAAAATACATATCTTGATGTAGAAAAATCCTAATTATAAAACAAAAATACCCCTGTGCTCAGTGATTAGGAGAATTTATTTTATTTTAAACAAATTAAATACTCCAAAAGGTAATTGAATCATAATTATTCAAATAAAATGAAATTTTAAAGGATTATTTCTATTGCCATTAGGAGTCTTCCCTAATTTTTTTCATTTTGAGGGAACTCTCCTAACACTAAAAGCCTTACATTCCTAGGATTATTAACACCATTTTAATGATAAAATTATAAAAATGAAATGCTGGAAAAAAGTAAGAACTTGTTTGGTAGGTTTACTGTGATTAGAGGATTCTAGGAAAAACAAAAATTATAATTTTAAAAGATAAAAATGTTTTTTTTCTAATTTAAAATAAAAAATATATTAAAATTAAAAAATACAAAATAATTCAAATAATCACTAAATTGGGCCAAATTAAGTCTAAATACCTCAGGTGGCACTTGTAAAAATTTGGAAGCCATAAAAATTATTTTGATGTAAAAATGAATTTTTCTAAGTAAATATGAATTTTTGTTTAAAATAATTATATAAATTAAAATAAAGACAAAAAAATTATAAAAAGTGGTTTGGGGTGTTTTTTGTAACTAGAGGCACATATGAAAAATAAGATTGAAGACAAAATAAATACTTTATTTTTGGCTTATTTTCTCAATTTTAAAATTATAAAAAATAAAATAAATATCAAAATAATATAAAATAAATTTCTCTGAGTTTTATGAAGTTAGAGAGGTTAATGAAAAATATAAAAATGAATTTTCAAAATATAATGTATTACCTATTTATTTATTCATTAACATCAATTTAAAAATTAAAGAAATTAAAATATAATTCAAAAATTCATAAAATTTGTTCTAAGTGGTCCTTTGACCTAGGTGAACCTCCTAAAAATTTCCTAATGATAAAAACTATATATTAGTTAGTTAAATTAAATATCATTGAGAATTCCTATTTTAAACTAAAATAAGTATTAAAAATTAAATTAAATGAGAAAATTATAAAGGATTTGAAGATTGAACATAAAGGGTTATGTGGAAGGAACCAAGTCACACTTTTTTCTATCAAAGTGTAAAATTGGAATTAATCAAATTATTAAGGATTAGAAGACGGCTAGCCTTGAATGTTCATAGTGTGGGGACTTGTGCTAGGAAAATTTTAATTCAGTAATAGGAGCCCCAAACTAACAGTTAAGTGATAATCTAATCTCTTTAATAAAAATCCACACATCACATAAAACTTTTTCAAAATTACAAATCTACCCTTAAGAGATTTAAGAGCTTGGTAGTGAATTATAATTGATCTAAAATTATCTATTGAGGTTTAGAGAATAGAACATAATCAACTATAACACTCTTTAAAACACTACGAGCTCGTCCTCTATTTAAAAGAGTAAGGGTTCCTTAATGACTTAGGTTGCTCATAAGGGTGTCCACCCATATAATCCATAAACTTAACGGCAAATGAATGACTAGTTACCCCACTCAAGGGATAAATTCAACATTAATGTTTATTAAGAACAAATTAAATCACTATAATTAAAACCAAGGATAATTACTTCAAGATTATAATAGAGTTAGATGAACTCAAAATGATCCGGAAGATTGTAAAGTTGTGTAGGATGTTTCCCAAATACCTTTGCAATCCTTTGATATGAAGAACTTCTAGACTTATTATAATTGGTTGAAGAAAATCATCCTGAAAAACCATGATAACCACTAAGAACCAAACAAATGCGGAAAGTCATATGGACCCACCAAGATATGACTCAAAACCCATTAATTCACCAAATCAATAGAAATACCATACACTAATTATCCTATATCAGCAACCCAATGCTCAATGACTGAAGTCTTCTCTAAGATATTGAAGTCCTTGTGAGCAACTGTGGATAATTGTTGTTGCCACATATGGATCATCGGGCTTATAAAAGTCTACGGTCTAGGTGGTGGGGGCGATGATGACATTGCTTATGTTTCCTTAAGCGAGGGTATGAAGTGGGACTTGGAATAGAATCTCCTACCCAGAGGATCCTATGGGTGAGGGAATAGGATGATGATATTGTTCACCAGCTCTTGGTAGAAATCGCCCTCGACACTTTTAGGTGGCCGGCAGCTTTAGCTCGATTAGAGTAATTATCTTGTGGACTACACTACTTTACAAAATATTTACAAAAAATAAAACAAAATTTCTTTTGTTTGTTAAAGTGAACTCTGCATGAAAATTTAAAGAACAACTTTTGCATGAAAAATTAAAGAATATTGATGAAAACTTACAAAGGTCCACGACTAATCACTTGGACCAAGGTTAGGAACTGCACTTCGTAGATTTTCGCTGGTAGCTCTTATTCAAGGCTCGGAAGCACACAGTTCAGCTCTGAGCCCCCCCATTCATCGATACCTTATACCCAGTCCCAGTTTTTTATATTTGACCACGGGTTTCGTATTGATCACTCATGTCTTAAGTGACTTGTTCTTCTTGACTTTTGCACTAGACTATTGTGCTTTACTTGCTTTTCTTAACTACACTAATTTTCCTGAAGTCTTCTCTAAGATATTGAAGTCCTTGTGAGCAACTGTGGATAATTGTTGTTGCCACATATGGATCATCGGGCTTATAAAAGTCTAAGGTCTAGGTGTTGGGGGCGATGATGACATTGCTTATGTTTCCTTAAGCGAGGGTATGAAGTGGGACTTGGAATAGAATCTCCTACCCAGAGGATCCTATGGGTGAGGGAATAGGATGATGATATTGTTCACCAGCTCTTGGTAGAAATTGCCCTCGACACTTTTAGGTGGCCGGCAGTTTTAGCCTGATTAGAGTAATTATCTTGTGGACTACACTACTTTACAAAATATTTACAAAAAATAAAACAAAATTTCTTTTGTTTGTTAAAGTGAACTCTGCATGAAAATTTAAAGAACAACTTTTGCATGAAAAATTAAAGAATATTGATGAAAACTTACAAAGGTCCACGACTAATCACTTGGACCAAGGTTAGGAACTGCACTTCGTAGATTTTCGCTGGTAGCTCTTATTCAAGGCTCGGAAGCACACAGTTCAGCTCTGAGCCCCCCCATTCATCGATACCTTATACCCAGTCCCAGTTTTTTATATTTGACCACGGGTTTCGTATTGATCACTCATGTCTTAAGTGACTTGTTCTTCTTGACTTTTGCACTAGACTATTGTGCTTTACTTGCTTTTCTTAATTTTCCTACAAGTTTACCTAAATTTCCTGCAAATTATAATACGTCTTATGATACTAACCATGCAGCGGTAGCAGAGGCCCAGGTACGCGTTTACAGTTTATTGCAATTTTGTTATTTTCTCTTCATAGTATTTTCTTATTTGTGCATGCTTTACTTTTAATGCTTGTAGGACAAAACAACCAAAAATATATGATTTCAAAAATTAAATACACTTTTAAACCTAGTGAATGCTCTTAAATCACCTCTTCTGGATTTACGACAATCTCTTGGATGAGTTAACCTACGGTTGCTAACAAGAATTCTTCGGTCTAAACAAGCCTAACAACTTATTTAGGCTAAGTAGATTCAAAAGAAAATAGTGATGCCAGAATGAGAGAACCATGAGATCCTAACCGGTGTCACTCAAATAAATTAAAATTTCTCCAAATAAGACACTTGAAAAATAAACGTAATAAACCAAATTTTTCCACAAAAAAAAAGAAACTGTGCAACATAAAACCTCAAACCAAAACCATAAACCTCAAACTACTATGACTACAGCAAGGAGCTCGGAGCTAGCTTTGTGAGTAGCACAATGAGGAGATTGGGGCGAGTTGAATGAGGATCTACCTCAGCACATCCTTTCTTAGTTTAACACTAACAAGCCGTAGGAATTCAAGTTAGTCCGTCCAGCATGACGTAAATCATCACCTCATTAGGCATTTTCCCTTATAGGAGACTTTAGAGCCCCGGTAATATAAACCATATCTAATCTTTATATTAGATAGGGGAATTTGTCGGTCAACATAAAAGATTCACATACCAAAATGGATGTCATAGGTTCTCTAGTTTATTTAATCGAGCCTTGTTGTTGAGTAATTTGTCTATTCCTCGGCATGGGTGCATCGCTCATGGTGTTGTACTCGATTATTTAAATTGTTAACTATATGAGATCAGTTCGGTCTTATATTTTCAAAATTAAAATGCAACTTTTCAAAGTTATATATATGTATTAAATTAATTGTATCTTCAAAGCAACCAACACACTTCCATTTTGGTGACCGACACCCGCTTTCCATTTAAATTCAACTTATGTACACATGGAACCACCCAATTGACGAGTTGAAGGTGTTAGCAATATGAGTGATGATGCAAAAGGCATCTGACGCTAAATTTAGGATATTAGAATAGTACAATGTCTCATGACCTGATGACTTCGTGAAGGAGCAGGATTGAAACTATTGTTCGCCAACCTTCAATAAAAAGTTACCTTTACTTTCCTAGGTTGCTGGTGTCTCTAGCCGAACATTGTGACTGACTTGTGGATCATCTAATTTAATAAATATACAATAATATAATGAAATCTTTTTTAGTGGAATGAATATTTTGGTTGCTAAGTGAAATTCTAGTTTCTTCATTTGCATGACAAACTAAGAATTTTGGGTACACCCTTATGGATGTCCACTTATCAGTTACGTTAGTTGTGCCAAGGGTTCCTCATACACCTTAACATTACCTATTTTATAAGTACATTTTATGTTCATTTTAAAGATATTATGCTTTAGTAAAGGAATTTTGTGTGTTTATGACTTCAGGCACAATAAATGGAGTTTAAGTGAAAAAGGAGCAAAATTGGGCATAAAGAGGACAAATGAAGAAAAACGTAATCTAGCACTTAGGCACCAAACTGGTGCCTAAGCGTTACAAAGTTATGATGACATCTAGAAAGGTGGTGCCTAGGCGCCACAGTTAGGCAGCTAGGCGCCACAATTGTGCGCCTAGACGCTAGAGATGGTTAAACCATTTATGCATTGAATTTGAATGAATTTTGAAGAGGTGCCTCAAGTAACTCTTAGTGATTTTTTTAGATTTATTTAATAGAATCATTGTCTGGTGAAAAAGGAAAGTTTCAAATAGTAGGCTTGGCGTTAGTCTTGTGAGAGAGTCTTGTGAGTGGGTGTGTGAGTTAGAGTCTTGTTAGAGTTTTTTTTGTGTGTTAAATGGAGGAAGAAGACAACAAAGAAACTCTAAAGGATTTACTTATAGAGTAGTCTAAGATAAGTACATTGTATTTTTTGTATTGTGTCAAACTTTGGTGTTAATATATATCATATTTTTAGTGTTATCCCCATAAATTATGAGTAATTTTCTTTTCTTTCTCCTTGCAATAGTAATAATCATTTGGAAGATTTGATTTGTTGAAAACTTCTTTTATTCAAAAAATTGTGATGGTAATTTCACCAGTTCTTCATTTACCTTCCAAATTGGCCGCTTGCAATGTTAAAATCCACTGTGAAACATAATGACCAGGATGGCTATGATTTCATCCGACTATTGAATACCACACTAAACTTACGAGGAGGGTGACCAAAAATGTAATAGAGTGCAAATAGATATGGAGACAAGAGTTGATGGGCGTAGAATTGGTATTTTTAGGTGAACAAGCTAGATACTTTACCAATTTGGTATATAGTTGGAATTTGAAGTCTCTGGTTGGTCCTATAGAGAGGGAACAATGGGTAATCTGGAAGTAAGAGACTAGAATCTATTCAGCACAACTATACAGTTGTTGACCTCATTTTTGATGAGGTCTTCTCTTCTTCTTTTTAGTACTTAGGATCTAGCCTTAGGCTTTTCCTTTGACTATCCTAGAGGATTAGAATTGGGACCCACCATTTAGAAATTTAAACCACTTCTTAAAATCCCTGCAAACTCCACAAACTTGATTGTAGACCCCTAATCACCTAAAGGGTTGAAATCAAATGTGGAAGTTTAAAGGATGAGTTCCTATAGACTCTTCGGCCTTAGATCGCCCTCGGTGGCCCTGGTCCGGTGAGGGCTGACTTACACACACACTACACTTATACACTACACTTTCACACACCTCCTAAAACCACACCCATACCCAACTTGACCTCCCGACTCATGAAGGTGATTCACATGGATGGTCCTTAACCCCTAAGCTCTTGCCAAGCAGGGTTATGAACAACATAATGAATGCCTCAAATGAGTCCCTTCATGGCTCATGTGGGCTTGATATGGCTTCATGGCTCAACCAAAATGATTTCATTCCACTTACATTTACCCAATCTTCAATTTTCCAAATTTTTAATTTTTGACCTCGGGGACCCTACACCCGCCTAGCCTACCCAAAACCCTTGAAATTACCCAAATTTTCTGAAATTCTCCAAAAATCACCCAAATTCCTCAAAAATCAATCCCAATCATTCCCACATAATTCAAATTGATAATCCATAGCCAAATATACCAAAAATTCCAAAAATACCCCCAATACCCTCCAAATACCCAAAATGCCCCTCTTGACCCAAAGATCCAAAAATTCAGAAAATTCCCAGAAAATTCCAGAAAAATCCCCAATATTCCCAATTTCATTTTGTTCAACTACACCATGGGCCAATTTTGTCAATTTACCCCACTTTTGTCAAAATCCCCAATTTGACCCATTTTAACCCAAAGTAAACCCAATGTCAAACCAAACCTACCCAATTGACCCAAATTCTGGTCCAATTCAATTCTAAACTTCAATTCAACATCCCCAACACCAATCTAGACCAAATCTAAGCCCAATTTGATTGAAATTTGAATCCAATTTCACTTTTGACCTTAAAGCCCAATTTGGACCCATGACCCAAACTTAGCCCAAACTAACCCAATTCAACTCCAATTAACCCCAAATCTTTTCTAAACCTTCCCTAACATCCCCACAAACAAAACACAAACATAATTTGCCCAAAATTTGGACCCAAACCCCACTCAAATTCAACCCAAAACCAAAAAGCCCAATTTTGACCTAAACCCAAACTTAACCCAAATAGGCCCAAACCCCAAAATCCAAACCCAACCAAAGTTGAAACCTCTTTGAAACAGCCCTACAAACATTTCTCAACATTAATTTTACATCAATTTCAACATTAGCCCAACATTAGCCCAAGTTAACCCAATTTGGCCTACTATTGGCCACTTTACCAAAAAGCCCAAATTCAACCCAATTCAAACCCAAACCACCTCAAGTTTTTTCAAACCACTCATGACACATGCCTAAACCAATTGCAACATTTATTTGACATGGAACTTCACAAAACTTTCATCCCAAGAGCCCATTTTAAAATCCAAAAGCCCACTTCCATGAAGCCTTTAAAAGCCCACTTCCACCAAATCCAAAAGCCCAAAAATTCATCCAAAGTCCATATGACACTCTTCTTCATCATGCATTCAATTAAAATCATCCCTAAGTCCTAATCCAATGATCAAATAATTCTAAATAAAGCTTCATCCAACTTTCCACCAAAATACCAAAATCCCTAAATTCTACTTCCATGAAATTGACCAAGCTTTATCCTAAGCCATAAGCAAGCCATTAACAAGCCATTCTCAAGCCACATGAAGCCATGAGGGCTTTGACTTGTCATTAGTCCATTTATGGAAAGAAGAGGGGGTTCTTTCTTAAACCTCCCTTAAACCTTTTTTACCTTAAGCATGTCACACACTATACCATGCTTAGCCACCTCACCATGGATGGGGACTTCACTACCCCTATTCAGCTGACCCAAATGATTCTCCCTCAGCCCAAGGTCAAGCCTTGGATGGTGAACCTAGCCGAAATGCATTAGTTGAACCAAACCAAGCCAAAATGAGCCTTCTCCCATTCCATTTAAATCAAACTCCTTTACACATGTCCATGGCCAATTGATCGCACTAAACCCCAGCCCCGACCCACTCGAACAAGATGGTGACCAGTGCCTGGCCGGCCAGCCACCAGGCCGCCGGAAAACACCATGGCCGGAAGCTCACATGTGAGCTAACATTGAAATTCCCCCTTGCTGAAGTGTCCCAGCCAAAGTGGCCACCATGGCTGTTCTTCTCTTACATAGAGCACCGATCACCGACCTTAAACCCCCCCGGGAGGCCCTCCACCCTCTCCTATTTAAACACCACCCCCTCTCGGCCATGAGAGGTGCCGAACCGTACCTTACCGAAACCCCGCCAAAATTGCTCCGCATCACTCTCCATACTTAGAACAGTTGATCCCCAGTGACAATTTGCCCTAATCCCCACCAACAGAGCCCAATTTCTCAGCCAAAATTCCACCCGAAAACAGGACATCTCCTAATCCTCCACCAAATTCAAATTAAACTCACCCACACCTGCACAAGGTCAAGAGAAGGAGTTCCCCAGTGAAAGTCCCCTCTCCAGGCCACCCATCTGTTCCAGACTCCAAGCTTTGTAATCGACCGTGGTCGAAATCATACCCGGATAATTCACTGCAGCCCAAGGACTTCATCCGGAGCTTCGCTCGGACCCAATCGAAGGTGACACAACTCTCGCATCGAAGCTTCACTTCTCTCGCGCAAAGGTATGGACTCACTCTTCTTCCCGAGCTTACGAGAGATTCTCTATTTAATTTGAGTCAATTTCAATACATGTTTACCGTATGGATGTGTTCGTCTCCTCAAGATGAATCCATATAGCATAAGAACACAAAAATCCATTGAGAATCGAGTGAGAAATTAGGGTTAGAAGGTTGACGGTCACAGGTTCACATCGGCCGTAGACGATGACCGGGAGCCGTCGGATCGAGCGTGTATCGAGCTGGACGGTCTGGATCGAGCCGGACAGCGCGATGGTGCATGAACCACGGGCCCCTGGAGTGCTGAGTCGGATGGCGGCGCCAAATCAGAAGACGACGCGTGGCCTTTCGGAGCTGCCGAGGATGGCGTGGCGCCGCGTGGATAAGTAGGAAATTAGGGTTTTTTTTATTTATTTAATTCCCTAAACTTCAAAAATGCATAACTTTGTGTACGAAAATCAGAAAAATAAAATAAAAATACCCTCTTGCTCAGTGAATAGAGGAGAATAATGTGGAAAAGAAATCATGTATTTTCATTAAGTATTTTATTTTTAATCATTTATTTACTCTCTGCACTATTTCAATTCTCCATGCATGTATTCAATTCACCATGGCATGAGACCATAGGGCTTTAAGCCTCCGAATTCGGGAACATTCCCCGAATTTTCCAAAGTCGAGGCCATCCCTATGAAGAGTTATTGATTTTTCAATTCTAGGTCACTATTCCGAGCATTTTAAATCCAATAATTAAGCATGTTGTGAAATAAATTCTAGGAAAATTTGGTGATGTTTCTGGCGACTAGAGGACCCTAGTGAAAATAGTTTTCGAGTTAACTCACTCGTAATAATCCTAATTAGCTTAAACACCCAAAATGGGCCTTTAATTAATTAGAGCTAATCATACATCAAATTGACTTGAAATCAATTCTCCACTGACCTTTAGGATCAGAGGAACCCACCATAAAAGTTTGAAGTCAATTGGACTTGGTTAGCCCTATGGGTTGATTAAACCATTTAGCTAAAATTAAACATCAAAAATTCATAACTTTCAAAAAACTTCTCAAAAATTCACCAAATTGGTTTTGGAGCCTCTCTGATATCATGGGAATTTAAGAAAATTAAAATTGCAATTTTCTAAAAAAGTTGATTTTTGCATTATTTTAATATTTTAATAATTAAAAAAAATAACAAAAATCACAAAAATAATAGAATTCATCAAGGTGTCACATTTTGAATTTTAATCACTTAGGAATAAACCCCATATTTTTCTTAAGTCTCTATGATGAGATATTAAATTTTAAAGCCCTAAGGTAATTTTAAAAATTAAAAAATGCATTTTCTAGCATTTTCACTAAAATAATTCTAATAAATCAAAGAAAAATCAGAAAATTGTAAGAATTGGTTCTCTGATTTCCTTGATATCAGAGAGATTTTTGAAAAATATAAAATTCATTTTTCAACCTTTATTTTATTTTTAAATTAATTAATACTCCAGAAATCAAAATAATTATAATAAAAATAATATAATTCAAAAAATCACCAAAATTGGTCCAAGTGGTCCTCTGGTCATTAGAAATGTCTCATAATTTTCTTAAGGACAGAAACTTTCCCTTGGTCATATTATTAAATTTTCCTTCAAAATCCCTATTTTCCACCAAAAATAATTACATAAATAAATTAAATACAGAAAAATCACATTTTCTCCTCTAATGTCTTGATTGACATATGAGTGAAGTTACATAAAAATTTCAAATTCATTTGAGCTCAATTTAGTGAGTTATGGAATTAGTAAGTTTAAAGGGCAAAATGGTAATTAAAATTTTAACCTATAATTAAAAATTTTAGATTTAATTAAAAGGGCTCGGTAAAATATTTGATACTAAGTTGATTTTGGATGTTTGAAACTTAGGCAATTAAAGGGTAGAAACTTACCAAATAATTTGAAAATAATTAAAATAAACCATAATTAAATAATTAATTAAATTTGGAAGAATAATAAAATTGGAATTATTAAAATAGGGATATTATTAGGAAGAGATTTGTCCTTTAATTTAAGAATCCCTAAATTAATCACCTCAATAATATTTAATTCCTAATTAAAATGATAATCCAAATTTAAGATTTAAAATGCTAAAAGACTTAATCATTAAATTTAATTAAAGTTAAATTATTTAAATTAAATCATTTTAAAATTTCAATTAAATTAATACTTTAACAATTAAAATTAAATCATCTTTAAAACATAAAAAAATAAAATATTAAATTAAAATTAAAAATAAAATTAAATTAAAATTTAAATTAAATTAAAATCTAAAATAAAATTAAATTAAAATTTAATTAAATTAAAGTTTAAATTAAATTAAATTAAATTAAATTAAAGTTTAAATTAAATTAAATTAAATTAAATTAAATTAAATTAAATCACATTAAATTAAATTAAATTAAAGCATGTTAAATTACATAAAAAATAAAATCAAGTTAAAATAAATTTAAGTTAAATAAAATAAAATTAAATTAAAATTAAAACTAAACCAAATTAAATTAAATTAAAATTAAATTAAATTAAATTCAATTAAAAATAACATCTCCTAAGACAAAGAATTCAAAAATAAATCTAAAACAACTTGAACACTATTCCAAACTTAAACCCATTAATTGAAATTAAATTAAATCACAAATCACTTGAACATCAATTTGCCCTCAAAAGCTCTTGTTGTCATAACTCCTAAACAGAGTGTTAAGTGAAGTATTACTTCATTCATAGGATATTCAAATGTCCTGGTTCACTGAGCAAGATAACAAAACTTGAACTCTTGGATGATTAATTCATTTGTATAATTAAATTCTCTTGGACTTAAAACAATCCTAGAGGTATTGAAAAGATGTTTAAGACTCGTCTTAAGCACTTCCTCAATATGATAGGATATTTATAAGAACAGTTGAACTTAATTGTTCTTTGATGAAGGAAATCGTCCTTAAACCAAAACACAAAGAACCTAGACGTCATAGGAGATGACTAGCTATAAGATTAGGAACTTGGTAGAAAACCATAACCCTTCCCTTAGCTCCACCTAGGAACTTGCTTTAAATGCTTAAATATTCTAAATTGTGTTTAAGTGCAGCTTGGGATGACGGGAAGACCCTCCAGGTACGCTTTTGTTTTATTGCAATTTACCTTCTTGCAATTTACTTAATCGCATTGCACTTTACTTTTCTTGCATAATAAACAACTTTGCATGAAAACCCACACCTTTAGGATAGTCCCTAAAACTGAAACCAAAACTAAATTAAAAGTCATTACAATATAAAATTCACCGTCACAATATTTCAAAATATAAAACAACTCAAAATTTAATCACAAACAGAACAACAAAACTACAACTACAACTAAATTAAAACGTCTTGTTGGATGATCGGGAATACCTCGGATGATGTAACCTACGTGTTGCTAACGGGATTTCCCACGGTCTAAATGAAAGTGTGGAACTCATTCAGTTGAGTTTAGCAAATTCATCTGGACTAAGTGAATCCAATAAAAATAATGATGCCAGAAGGATGGAAACGTGGGATCTTAACCGGTGTTGTTATAATCAACTTTAAGATTTGTTTTAATTAAAACATAAAAAACACTTGGAAATTAAGACCTTCTCTAAACCAAGACATTTCTCTCATCTCCTGATTTATGACTTCTAAAACTAAACCTCTGCAACAACGAGGAGCTCGGAGCATGGTGGGCAGCACGGTCATCGTCATCAGCAAAACTTGAGTCTACTTCAACAAAACTTTCTTAGAATTAAATAATCAAGCCATAGGACTTCGAGGTAGTTTGCCTAGTGAAACATAAATCCTCAACTCTTCGTTAGGCATTTACATTGCAAATTAAGCCCTAGTCGGTCTTAGGATTCCGAGGTAGTCGTCCGATACGACATAAACCCTCACATCTTCAAGGCTATTTGTGTGATCGCATCATACGAATATAAGTCCTAATTAATTAAAATTGGCAAGATTAAAACATTAAATAAACATTAGGGCTTTCCTAAATTCAAGCCAAACAATAGGATAGTCGGGAAATTACCGAAGTTTGCTTCGAATTTGTGATTTCTCCTACCTTTCTTCCTTTGAATTCCCAAAATAAAATTGTTCGAAATTTGATCCATTCCCTTTTGAATTTCCAAAATTCAATCCTTTGAAAACTTAAACTTTGAAATTCTTGAGAGCGTAACTACCGATTATTATCGAGAGTTTTCTTAGGTGATTCCCGTCACTTAAGATGTAATTAATTATAGGGCTTGCCCTTATAGGGAATTTTAAGAACCTGAGTAATATAAACCCCGTTTAATGTTTTCATATTAAGCGGGGAACTTGTCGGCAAATAAAATGGTTTCACGGACCAAACGGATGTCACAAACCTTCTAGTTTATTTAATCGAGCCCCACCATCAAACAGAGTGTGCCTATTCTTCGGAATGGACACATGTTTTGTGGTGCGGTGCTCGTTTATATAAACTATTTGAGATGTGAGATCAGTTTTATTTCATATCTTAAAATTTTTAAAATTATTTTTTAAAATCAAAATACTACTTTCCAAATCATATATATATGTAAATTAAATTTAAAAATTCACCGACAATTTCTGTAGGCTACCCCCCTTTTCAAAAATACAACACTCAACCTAAAAATATGCCGACAATTTCTGGCGACTCCGCTGGGGATAATTCCTCTCTCCATTTTTTAATCAGATAGTTCTGCTTTCAAAAATCGGTAGTGTGTTCATGTCCCTAGTGGACCATACTACCCTTCTTTCCGTTGGAATACTATGTTCATTTCTACCTTGAACGAGTATAGCCAACATTCTCTCGGATTTAGGAGCCACTGTTTAGACACCCCTAAACAGAGAGGTTCTGAGATCCTTTTGCCTCTTTTCTGAGGTGGGGTGGACCCCCAATAGGTGTTAGTTTAGGAGCGGTCCTTCGAGTCGAGAAGTCTTGCATAAGACTTTCTTTTCCTTTCCAATTCTGAATTGAATTCCTTACCTTCTCTACACCTTTGAACATTTCGTTCCTAATAAACAAACCCTCTAATGAATGACTCTTTTAACAAATAACACCTTTTTTATAAATACATGAACAAGAATGTGTTCGGACTCTTTTCGATTCCTTTCTTTTCGTCCCGATGAGAAGAAGCATAACTCGGGATCGACAATCGAATCTACCTTGCAGAAATGGAAGCCCCAAAGCCGATTTTCTCCTTCACCAATGGATCGGACTTCGCCGTTTACAAGGATGAGCTGCCCGACAATGGGATCATCCAGCTTGGACAAGGATTCGAGAACACAAATGTCAAGATCACCGACGTTACCTTTTTCGCACCGACGTACAAAGTATTCGAAACCGAAAGACCTTTCGATCGAGTTCAACCTTAAGTCAACTCAAGAGTTCCCTCCCCCGCAAAGGGTTCCACTCGAGAGGAATACCACCGTCCATGGAAGGACCGTTATCTCTACCCCCACTGGTCTAGTCGTCTCTGCACCTACCCCGGCTTCCGCCAAACTGAAGGGGAAGGAAGTTCAAATTTGTAACGAGCATGTTACCGTGGAGGGTACAGAATTCCGTGCAAGGCCTTCTGTTTTTGAAATTGGGTCCAGCTCAAGAGTTCCACCCCTAACACGGACTCAGAGAAGAAACAGAGGTAGGAAGATTATCATAAAGGCCAGAGCTGCTGAAGTCGCTTTCTTAGAAGAAATCCCTGAGTACACACCACTACCTGAGTACATACCATTGCCTGAGTATACACCACTTTTGGAAGGAAGTAGATTCCATCCCCTTTCCGCCGCAGCTGACGAGGAAAATGTCCGCAGGTACATTACCTCGACCTGCATACTATAGCGATAACCGTAAGAAAAGGGCTAGAATTACGCCATTTGCTCGACCTGCGACCCCGATAGAGAAGTTAGCAAAGAAAGAAAAATGCCCCGTATCGGAGATTTTAAGAAGGATGGGCGGGTGCCGGCCAAATCCCGTCTTGGGGCCGCGAGTAGAACCCGTTATCGCCATGTAAAAGCCGAGTAAGAAGATGAAGGCCGGACCACCCGTTGTTGTTTCAGTGTTTACGTATCGTGGAGGATACCACCTTCCAAAGCATTCAGCACCATGAGACCATCCGGTCCTAGGCCTTCTGCTGCTAGAAGGATGGTATGGCGTCCTACTACCGGCCAATTAAGACCGAAACAACGACCAGAAAAGGAAAGTCTCGTCAGGAGACTCGAGTCCGAAGAGAGCGCCACTGCAATGAAGGGGACTCCCAAAAAGGAAACCCGACAGCCATCGCATGATAACTGCGAAACCGCACGAAAAAGACCATTGGAAGACGCTATGGAAAAGCTAAGAACTGATATTCAGCGATTAGCAAGAGAAAGAGAGGAAAAATTCGAGGATGAAGTCGACACGTCAGAGTTCATGGATAATGAATTTGCAGAAATTAACATGGTTGAAACACTAGCATTGTCAGCTTCGCAAGGTGCTGCGGCAGCTGTGGAAAGAGATGAACCGGAAGCATTAAGAGCACAAATTTGAGAAAAAGACGATAAAATCTCTCAATTGGCAAAAAGGATGGAAGAGATGGCTGCAGCCCTAGCCACTCTTCAGAGTTAGGCTCAACCCCCAAGAGAAATGCCTCCAGAAGTTATTCATATTACAGACGGAGGAAAGGAGATTACATCCGTTAACAGAGACGATCAGCCAAAGAAAGATTCTACCCAGAACACGATTCCGGAAAAGGATATCAAGAGCATGGTGGAACAACGAGATGCGAGAAGCCTTGGCACAATCAAAGAGCGGGACATCCATTCGGACGGGTAGACCTTACCCCAAAGAATTCGACGCTGTCCAATATCTGAAAGGCTTTGTACCACCTCTGTTCAAGACCTTTGATGGAACCAGAAACTCTCGGCAGCATGTTGCACATTTCGTGCCAGTTGTTGCAATGACGGCGGAAGTGATGTTTTACTCTTCCGACAATTTGTCAGCAGCCTGTCAGGGATCACCTTTGATTGGTATGCGGAGTTACCGAATGGTTCGGTGAAGACATTTTTAGAATTAGAGAACCTCTTCATCAAGCGATTTGCCGGAGCTCAGCACCACATCACTATAGGTGATTTAGTGGTAGAGAAGCAGAAGCCGAACGAAACTTTGGTGGACTACATACTTCGATGGAGGAATCTAAGTATGAAGTGTGAGCCACAACCTACAAGAACAAGCATGCAATCAACATTTTACTTAAGAGCATTCATGACCCGATAAGCACTTCTCCTCAAGGGATTTACTATTAAGACTTTCGAGAAGTTGTTAAGCAAGGCCGGAAGCTTGCAAGAGGAGGCGAAGCAATTAAGTTTCACCGACAAAATAGACAAACGAAGCCCGTGTAGACTTTTGAAAAGAAGTCCGGATCGTCGCAACGAGTCGATAAAGGCAAGCGACCGATACAAATACCGTCGAACGGCCGCGAAGAACCTCAACGAACTACCAACGAACCCCGACCCAGCTACTAGCCATCTCAACAAGTATGAACAACCGCCTCGTCCACAACGTACGTTAAGGGAGCTTCGAGCAGGGAGTATCCGTTCAAGAATGAGGCGGTGCCGAAAATGTTCCGTAGCTCGATGAAGACTCCGGATTTCTAATCGCCGAGCCTAAGAGACCGAAGAAGTCGACAAGAAAGGTGATCCCAACTTTTTCCCTTACCACAGGATGCTCGGGCACAAGATAGAAGATTGTATTACCTTCAAAAGTTGGCTCAACGATAATGTTCGAAAAGGGAACATAACGATCCTGAAGGAATACATGAAGGAACCCCAGAAAGGAGGTTCCGTCAATGTTATCTCAACGGATTTCATTGTTCCGATAGATCCTTATGCGACTGATGATGGATGGACTACCGCTTCGACAAAGTCTTTGAAGAAGATTTTCGATCGCATCCAAACCACTTCGGTGCGAGCTTCAATTCGTAGTTCGAAACCCGTCGAGTCGGCACTATCACTTGCGATAGAAGAACCACCTCAACAAGAGACGATTGAAGAAAAGAAGAAAATTGATGAAGAAGAAAAGACCGAGGCTCCTGAGGCTAGACTAGGGGCTGCTTATCCTAGAATAGTTGTTTCCGATTCGGGGGAGAAATCCCTCGAACCTCTGACTTTGTATGATTACTTGCTCGCTCTGGTGGGATCTTATAATGATAAGGGTTATGGCGTTGGCTACGTTTTGACTGTTTCTAGAGATTACGTAACTAGCGGCAACCAACCTAATCCGGACGTCGATTCCGATACAAATAATAATTCTCAAATCATACACAATCTCGATGATCACAATGACAAAGAAGACATCCACCAAGGAGGCTACGAGAGTTCAACAAGCAACGAATCTATTTGCGAGTTTCGAGGAGCTCCAGTCACAATAGAGTTAGAGCCTTCAGACTCCGAGGCTAATCCAGAAGAAACTGTCATTCCGATTCAGAAGGAGACACTAGCAAACTCAATACTAGATTCAAAAGAAATCACAGAAGTCAACTTAAGAAGTGGAAGAGTTCTACCTCCGAGAATGGGTCCAAAGGACAAAGGAACGCAGGTAGTTGTTCAGGAAGAACCAACCCCGGCAGAAGAAATACCCATTCGGGAAGAAATCACATGAAAATAAAGTGGACTACAACGTGCTAGCCCATTGACCCACAATTTTATATTATGATATTTTTAATTTAATTGCAATGACGCCAAAAACTTGACCCCGTTATATTATATGTATAGAATTGTAATTGTTTATGTTGTGGATGCTACGCAAGTATACGTATCGTATCAAGTAATACGGGGCTCTAGTGGAGTCCTCGGTTATCGATCCCACAGGGAAAGAGAAAATTAAATAACAACTAATTTTAAAATAATAATAATAATAATTTTAAAATAGTATACGAAAATTTGGAATTCTAAATTTAAGCGCAATAAAGTAAACTAAGTATTCTAATCAGGTAACTTAACTAAGTAGAGAATTAATACGTATTAAAAGTGCAGGAAATTAAACTAAATAAGTCTTAACTATTTAGAAAAAGTATCTTTCCCCTTGTTTAGAAATTTAAGTGATTGATGAATTTTAAATAGATAATTTTAAGGTATTGTGACAAATAGGAGCATTCCTATTCTTTACCCTTTGGTCCAGGTGTAAAGAATATTGACTAATCCTATGTTTGATTACTGAATCGCGGCTAGGCTGGGAGGATACCGATCGCCACTTCGTAGCTCCCACGTTCCCCTCGCCCGAGGGCTAACATCTACACTTCAGACTTTCAAACAATAGGACCGAATTGAATATTTTAGTCTGTCACACTAAAATGCTCAATTCTACACCCAGTGATATTATTTCCCTATTTATTTGCACCTTCCTTCCAAGGCTTTTGAATTCCCCGAATATCAGATGTAATTTTTACTATAGTTGTAAATCAACATATTTTAACAAATCAAATGGCCAGTTTGAAAAGTAAATTAAGTTTTAAGTAAAAATTATCACAATTTATTAATATATAAAAGTACTTCTATTTTAACAGAGAGAAAGACTAAATAAACTACTCAGAATGCATGGGAACTAAACTAAGCATGGATTTTATTTAAAGTTAAAAACAATAAATACAAATACTTATCTTGATTTATCCCCAAACAGACTCCTCGTAGTTCCTTTGACTCTTCCTTCCAGTACAGCATGACTCACTAATTACTCACTAAACTCACTAAAGACTCACTAAAGACACACAACTGCACACAAAACTAGACAAAAGACTAAAAGATTGCACACAAAAGACTGATTTTCGGCCTCTATATATGAGGTAAGCAAAGGTCCAAGAGGTGTGTAAGCATCTCTTCAAAAGTGTCCGGGTTCAATGTATCCGTGCCATTTGAACTAGCTCGTCGTCGGCGACGAACTACCTCGGCTGTCGGCGAGGCTTCTGAAGATCTTCAAACCACGCTATCTCGCCGTCGGCGGGCTCGGGCTCGCCGTCGGCCGAGACAGCTATAAATCCTTCGTAAATGTCTCCTCGTAACCTCGTCTTCGGCGGGCTCGATCTCGCCGTCGGCGACTCAAAGACAAATTGCATTATTTTCTTCCTTTTTGCTCCAAATCCGCTCCTTTTTATGATTTTTGCTTTTATCACCTAAATTCTCCATTCCCGCAATAAAATAAAGAAAATACCCTTTTTTAAAGTACAATTTCATCAAAAATAGGTATGAATTTCTTAATAAATTTTTCAGTGATCAAAATCCCCTAAACTTACTTATTACTTGTCCTCAAGTAATTTTAGTACTACATAAAAATAATGATTTTTATAATAAGATTTTTCAATTTAAATAACTATGAATTAGATTAATTAATATCATAATAAAGTTAAATAAAAATAATTCATGTAATTTAATTAATCTTATAGAAATAAATTATTTAGTTATCAGGTCTAAGATTTCTAGCTTACTATTCATTTCAGGAATGTCTATATTTAAAAGAATAACTACTTAAGATATTCATATGATAAGAAATTCAAGAAAACACTATTAGGTAAAATTCTTATCCATAAACATAAGTTTGGAAATATCTAAGTTTTTTCTTTTAGGTTAATTCAAATGAAGCCAATTTTTGATAAGGCATCTCCTCAAGCTTCTCCTCATTTTTCTTTTTCTTTTTCTTTTTCTTTTTCTTCTTCTTCTTCTTCTTCTTCTTCTTCTTTTTTATTTTTTTATTTTTTTTTATTGAGGATTACTGTATCTGGAGAGCCTGTTAATAATTTTGAACTTCATTTTCATCTTCCTAAATTTGAAACTTAGGAATATTTCTTAGCTTATATATACTTCATAGTTTTTACTTTATTGATTTTCAATCTTTTCTTTTTCACTTGAATACTTAAGAATTTTAATTTTAGAATATAGTTTTCCTTACTAAAAATAGTTTACTATATTCTTATTCCCTTTAACCAAATATTTTATTCTATTTAATTAATTAAAGCACTAGAAATATTTCATTTAACCTTTTATAATAATTAAATAAAATAATTCATATTAATTAAATTGAAAAATTTGCTATAAAAATCATTTTATAATAATTTGAAAATAGAAATTGAGAACAAGTTAATAACTAAATTTGTATTTTACTCCCCCCCAAACTTAAATTTTTATATCTACTCTAAATAATAAAAAAGAAGGAAAGTAAATAAATCATACCTTTGAAGTTTAGGTATTTCTTTTCCTTTGAAATTTTTGCAGGCTTTTTCATTTTTCATTGAACCTGTACTGTTAGTATTCTCCATATATATATAACAATTTAAAGAAAAAGCAGGGATAAAATCGGAGATAAGTATTAAATACAACAATTAAAATTAACTCTACACTACACATATGAATTACTAACATATTAAAACAATTTAACTAACAGATTAACAATTTTACAACTTAAAACAATACAAAATAAAATAAAAACATATTAAAGAAAACTAACATCCTATTTAACATAAAAACAAATGCAATTAACTAACACAAAAACAATAACTAAACTATTATCACAATTCAAGCAAATTAATCTAACTAACATCCAATGTCTCACAAAATAAAATCTTGAATATTACAAACATATACAAGTTTCTAAAATAACTTAACATTAAATAAACAAAACAAATAAAGTCCTAATCTTCAGCACCAAACTCCCAGGCTATATCATCTCCTCCCTGATCTGTAGGCTGAGAAGACTGAGCAGGATGATACTGTGAATATCGGGGGCACTCAGGAAAGACAACATCTAAATCACCTCTCCTATAACGACGTTCAGCTTCATAGTATGCAATCTCGTATTCCGAATGTCGCTGGAGATATTCGCTATCATAATCATGTCTCCTCTCCAAATTATCAATTCTTTGATCAAAATGATCAAATCTTCTCCCCATTGTCTCTCCAAACTGCTCAAAACCTCTCCTATACAGTGTCAATTCATTCATCAGATCTTGTAGGGTAGGGGTGGTAGGCTCAAGAGGTTCATGGCTAGTAGAGGGTATATCTCTACTCGATCGAGTGAAATAACTTCTTACTCCTCGCTCTCCACCCTTCATGAGATTCATACTTCTTAATATTGGCGATATCGTGAGTGGTTTCCTTGGTTCCACCCATTCTTCATTATCTCTAGCCTCAACTCCGCAGAGTTGGCAGAGTGCAAAAATTAATCCAGTGGTGTCCCAATCCAGCTCCACTCTCATTTCGAGGAGTGGCCGGGATGTTTTGATAAATAATTCTCCCGATGTTGATGCTTCGTTATTCCGAATACGAAATTCGAACTGCTTCATCTCGTGTTACCTCACCGTGGTGATATGTGGGTAACGAGTAGAACAAATAAAGTAATGCCGGGCTTTGGAGACTCGCATTTAATTTAGAAAGAGGAAAATTCACTCTTTCCTGTCGCTTAATTTTCCAAACTCCGGTCCCATCGGTGAGAAAGTTAATGACTTCCTCCAGGTGGTCCTTCCATCGTTCCAAAGTTTCATACTCGCTAAAGTGCGAGTCATGAACTTCATAGAACGCGTTAATTCTTGCAGCATTGAAATCTACAAAAAATCCTCGTACCTTTACTAGTGCATCTTCAGCGGCAGTCAAATTGGCATAAAATTCTTTAACCACTTCTGCAATATTGCTCTATATTGAACGTAACGAAATTCTCCCAACCTCGTTCCTTAATAATCCGCTCTACTTCTCCTCCCGGATTTTTGAAAACACGATCCGCAATGCACTTTCTTCCTTGTATGTTTTCAAAATATTTAGCCTGTGCTCGTGCATTGATGAATCGGTCTTCGTCGAATTCTAATCGTCGCTTTTGTCGTGGAGCCATTTCTTGATCTGTGAAATTTATAAAAAAAAAATTTTAACTAAACTCAAAATATTACTAAAAAGGCTTCCCACAACAACTAAAATCCATTTAAATCAATTTCTATGAAATTCTTCCAAGTATTTTCTTCACATTTCAAAATTTTTCGAATATCCCGTGTAGAAGAAATCGATAGGTAAAAATCAAAATTTTGCATAGGAGTGAAGCACTTACCAAGAGAAGATGAAATCCGGTGTTTTTGAGTGATGAAATCGCCTCTACAAATCCAAGATCTCTCGAAAACACAGGTCGGTTTTTGCGAAAATATGAGAGGTTGGGGATGATGAATAGTGTTTTTGACCGGTCGATTAAAGTGTTTTCCGTGACCTCGGCTGTCAGCGAGATTTTCTCGCCGTCGGAGAAACTAATATTTTTCCGGAACCAAAAACTCTCGGGAAAATCCGGCTGTCGACGAGAAATTCTTCGGTTGTCGAGGCGAGATCGATCTCGCTGTCAGCGGGATTTTTCTCGCCGTCGACGAGATTCCAAAAATTTAAATTTTCGAAATTCATCACTCATTTCGTCTTTGATTTGCCTTATATTATATTTCCGATCACATCATTTATTAATTTAATATGATGATTAGCTACTTATACACAAGTAAATTCACACAACACAACAAATTAACTTTAATATTGAAATCCATGAGATGTACAAGCCATAATTTTACGCCTAAATAATCAAACTTGATTCTCCAGTCCTTACTACTAATCGACATCGCAAACGATCCACGACACATAAATGCTGATACAAAACTATGACACATATCTCGATTAGGTTTTGAGATATTCAAATCATCACTCCACACATAATAAAATATAAATCAAATCAAATAACATAAACAAAAACATACTATGGGAAATCTTTACTACTACTCTTGATATCGGAATCTTCATCTTCTACGATATTTCGATATGACGATGATGCACAAATAAGTTATAGAAAGGCACCGGAAAGTCCAGGCAGTTCTTCGAGTGATCAGCATACCTTGTCTCGGTAAATGAAGAAAGCTAGCTAGGGTGTCTAGAATGATCAAAGTGTTCCTTCATCCTCCGATTGATGTGATCGAATAAATCGGATATATTGTCGATTGAACTCTCACTTTCTGCGAGTTCTTTCTCCATTCCTTTAATTTTCTTCATAAGTAACTCCGTTTTATCTGAAATAGGCCTTCTTGTAGGATTATTACGAAGCTCTATCGGAGATAAATGTAATGTCTTCATTATTGTCAAAGTAAGGAACATATATGTAGGATCGAAGAGTGGTTTCAAGGGATATGAGAACCTTTTCCCGAAGCTTCATAGAAGCACAGTGTGACGCATAATGCAAAAATAGTAGATGGGTGTCCTAGTCCGTGAGGCGGCCATGCACAATTAAACCCAATGCAGACTTAACAATTATTGATCCAACATCAATAGGCGATCCATTTGGATCTGATAATTCAATATAGCGCATTCCTTCGAAACCTTGTTTACCCTGTAGTAGGTAACAATTTAGATGAGATGAAAAAGTGCCGAGTGCTTTTGAGACGAGGATTCAAAAGTGATGCGAGAGAAACTAACATACCCGTCTTCACACATTTCCCAAATCTTCCGGTTCATGGTGGAATATCGAAATATCTCATTCATATTATATCGAGAAGGCACAAAATTTGAATAGTGACATACGGGGGTGTTTTCTATAGAGAATAATTCATTTACTCTTGATGAAGTAAATGTCACCCATCTTCCTCGGACGTAGACATTCCCATTGTTGATCGCATGTAAGTTAGGTAGAACTCTTTCACAACTGGAATAACAACGGCCAGACGTAGTGTAACAAATACACTCCAGTCTTTCTTTGTGCGATCGTTTCTTCTATCTTCGTAGTGGAATTCTCTAATTCTCGATTGACAAATCCCGTTCCTTGATAACTTTCTTTACGAAAACCTTGTTGAAGATCCGCTGAAACTGTACTCACAAATTTCCTCCGGTTAAACAGTCCTGAATTAGAGGAATCTAAGAATTTGGAGGCCATTATGGTGAATGGAATGAATTCTAGTGAAGAAGGCGAAGGATCTAGAATGATTTAAGAATGGGTTTTCTGAGAATTGGTGTTGAAACCGTCCCGAATCAGCATTCAAATTATAAATAACTCATCTTATAACTTCCTCACTTTGTCGGCGAGGACGTTTCTCATCGTCGACGACTCGATTCTCATGCCTCCCCATGTTCTCGCTGTCGGCGGGGAAGTTTCTCGCTTGTCGGCGAGCTCGATAAATAAGCGAATCTAATTTAGGCGCGAACCTCGGCGTGGCGAGTATCGACCTCGCCGTCGGCGAGATTCAAATAATGTCCAATTTCGCTCTAAATCAAATAATTTCTTTTCTCATCATAATGGTTCGAATATGTGATGATTCTTAATAATAATTGAGTAGTAAAGTTTCAATAATATAGACTAACTATTAAGATACAATAAAAATAGATGATAATATGGGTTGCCTCCCATAAAGCGCTTGGTTTAACGTCGTCGGCCCAGGCCCTAATTTCAATTATTAATCAGGTCGACTAAGCATTAAAACCTCTTTATAGTTAGGTCTTATACCTTGAAATATGGTTTTAATCTATATTGTTAACTTTAAATTTATGTCCGAGTTTTTGGATCTTGATTTCTATAGTTCAGTATGAAAATATTTGAGTTATGTTAAAAAGGTCCTAACCATCGAGACTTCAATTTTCAGGGAAATAATTTCAATCTAGTATTATATAGCAAAACTTCTGTCCTGGTTCAAAATTTCTCTGATTAATCTTCCGATCATGCCATAATTTCATCTTTTCTTTATAAATCTGATCATTATCATATGATTCATTTCTTAATTCTTCCAATTCATTTAATTGCGGCAATCTTTTCTCACCAGCTTCCTTCATATTATAATTAAATTCTTTAATCGCCCAATATGCTTTATGTTCTAATTCAACTGGTAAGTGACATGTTTTCCATATATAAGCCTGTAAGGAGTCATTCCGATCGGAGTTTTATAAGCGAGTCCTATAAACTTCATAATGCGATGCTCCCAATCTAATAGACCAATCTAACCTATTTAGGTTTACGGATTTTCTAAAATACGTTTAATCTCACGATTAGATACTTCGGCTATTCGCTAGTCTGTGGATGATAAGCAGTGGATATCTTATGAGTAATATTGTATTTTACTAGTTTGTGAATATTTTCTAAAATGAGTTCTCGGGATCGGTGATAATCACTCTCGGCATTCCAAATCTAGTAAAAATATTTTTCATCGGGAAATTTTGAAACACTCTTAGCATCACACCTAGGTAAAGCTTGTGCCTCAATCCATTTAGAAACATAATCAACAGCTACTAATATGTATGAGTTTCCAAACGAAGGAATAAAGGTCCCATAAAATCTAATCTGAGCATGAAAAGAATTTCTTCTAATATAAAATTTAGAGGCATTTCGTTTTTCTAGATATATTTCCTACTCTTTGACATTTTATCGCAAGTTTTAATATATACGTATACATCTCTAAATAGAGTAAACCCAGTAAATCAGATTGTAGAATATTATAAGCAGTTTTATCGGTCACAGAAATGTCTCCATAAAATCATAATCATGACATTTTTGAATAATTGGTTGCGTTTCTTCATAAGGTACACATCTTCTAATAATTAAATCCTTACATTACTTATATAAATATGGTCATCCCAAAAATCAGTTTTCGTATCATGAATAGAATTTTTTCTGTTGTTGTAAAGTTAGCATAGGTGGTAAAATATTCACTAACTATAGTTTACTATATCAACACCACCATACGTCTTCCACTCATTGATATTATATACGATTGTTCATTAGGAAAGCTGTCTATAATTTCATTTTAATATGAATAATTCATGATTTTCTAATCTTGATAAATGATCCGCAATTTGATTATCAGTTCCTTTTTTATTAACGATCTCAAAATCAGATTGCTTGCATTAATAGCATCCATCTAATTAATCTTGGTTTGGAATCTTTTCTTTTGCATTAAATATTTGATAGCGAGAATGATCGGTATACACGATACATTTTTTTCCAATCGGATAAATTAAATTTATTAAAAACATATACTACCTAATAATTCTCTTTCTGTAACTGTATAATTTATTTCAGCATCATTTAGAGTTTTCTTGTATAGTATATAACTTTAAAAATCTTTTCATATCTTTACTGGCTTGCTCTATAGCATAATCACTAGCATACCCACTTGGCTCAAATGGTTTCTCCCGGTTCAGTGAAACTATTATAGGTCTTGTAATTAATTTTCTTTTAAGAGTTCAAAAGCATTCAGGCATTCGATTGTAAAAATTCAAATTTCTTGTCCTTTTGAGAAGTTGGCATAGGTTTAGTAATTTTTGAAAAATCTTTTATATAGCGTGTAGAATCCAGCATGTCAGCTTCTTACCCCTTTTACCGTAGTTGGAGGTGGTAATTTAGCTATAACTTGAATTTTTGCGAGATTACTTCCATGCCTTTTCCGAAATTTTATGCCCTAATACAATGCCGCCCGCAACCATTAATTGACATTTCTCCCAATTTAGAACTAAATTTGTTTTCTCACATACTTCAATACTTTTTCAAGATGAGTTAAGCATGTGTCAAATGATGTTCCAAATACGAAGAAATCATCCATAAATACTTCTATTTCATTGTTAATTAACTTACTAAATATAGACATCATACATCTTTGGAATATTCTTCTGGTGCATTATAATCAAAAGGCATTCTTCGAAAAGCGAAAGTTCCATAAGGACTAGTAAATGTAGTTTTCCTCTTGATCTCGAAGCAATTTGTATTTGATGATAACCGGTGTATCCATCTAGAAAACAAAAATACTTATGTCCGGCTAATCTATCTAACATCTGGTCTAGAAATGGTAAAGAGAAGTGATCTTTCTAGGTGGCATTATTTAATTTCCTATAATTAATACATATCGCCAACCGAGTAACTTGTCTTATAGGAATAAGATCGTTATTTTCATTGGCGGTGGCAGATCACTCCTCCCTTCTTGGGAACACGAGTGAATTGGGCTTACCCAAGCACTGTCAGAAATAGGATATATAATACCATTATTTAACAATTTTAAAATTTCTTTCTTAACTACTTCTTTCATTATCGGGTTTAATCTCATTTGGGGATCTGCTTTAGGTTTATGTTCATCATCTAAAATAATTCTATGCATACGAGATTGAAGGACTAATTCCTTTAATATCTGTAAAAGTCAACCAAAAGTTTTCTTATATTTTTAAAGTTTCTAAAAGTTTTTGTTCTTGAGATTCGTTTAATGCGGATGAAATAATAACTGGTAAAGTTGAAGAATTACCTAAATAAGCATATTTCAAATGATCGGGTAATATTTTTTTAGCTCAAGTTCAGGAGGTTTAATAATTGATGGAAGTATATTCTTATCGATGTTTTCAGTATTATCCAAAAATTCAAATCTTTCCTGAATATAATCTAGTTCTTCATTATTATCTTTAATTAATTCGGTGTTTTCTTTTTCTAATTTATCTTCGTAATATTCCTTAAAATGTTCACGTTGTAAATGTTCGAAATGTTTCCATCCGAAAACATTCATCATCTTTTCTAGCGCAGGATATTTCATTGATTTTTGCAATATTAAATGTAACTTTTTGGTCATTTACTCTCATAGTTAATTCTCCTTTACGAACATCGATCATGCTTTTTTCCGGTACCTAAAAAATGGTCTTCCTAAAATGATAGAATTCTTTTATCTTCTCCATTATCTAAAACAATAAAATCTCTTGGGAAGATAAATTTATCCACTTTTACTAACACATCTTCAATAACTCCCTTAGGATAGTATGAACTTGATCAGCTAATTGAAGGGTTAACGTGGGGTGTAATTTTTCCTAATCCTAATCTCTTAAAAATCGATAGAGGCATTAGATTGATGCTTGCTCCTAAGTCGCACAAAGCTTTTCCATAAAAATTTTCTCTTATAGCGCGAGGTATAGTGAAACTACCAGGATCTTTCAAATTTTCAGGAAGCTTCTTCTGAATAATAGCACTACCTCTTCACTAAGTGCATTTGTTTCATTATCAGTGAATTTTCTTTTCTTATTTAGAATATCTTTCATAAATTTTACATAATTTGGCATCGATCTAGCTTCGACAAAAGGTATATTGATTGTTAATTTCTTTATTTCAAGGAATTTAACAAATTGTTTATCTTTTTTATGTTGAGCTAGTCGATGAGGAAATGGTGGTGGAGGTTTTCAACAGAAATTTTCATAGGTATTAAGGATGTTCCTAAGTTTGAATCTTGTTGAATTGTTTCCTTTTTAACAATTTCCACTTCCTCTTTTTGGCTTTCAAGTTCTTTTGAATTTGAGGTTCTAATTCTTTTCCACTCCTTAGTTGTATTGCTTTAATTTTGTTCTTTTCCTTGATCTTTAGGATTTATTTCCACAATTACTAGGAAAAGTTCCAGGTATTCTATTAGTTAGCCTTGTTAGCAATATGTCCGAGTTGAGTTTCGATATTTTTAATAGATGTTCCTTGAATTTGTAATTGATTTCCTTGAATTTGTAGTTGATTTCCTTGATTTTGTAGTTGATTTCCTTGATTTTGTAGTTGATGACCCATATTCAAAATTAATTCATCCATAGATAATTTCTTATCTTTGAATTGAGGGTTATTGTTATTAAATCCAGGTGGGTAATTAGGTTTATAGTTTGGATTTGCTTGATTAGGTTGATTCATCCATTGTTGATTAGATGTGTTATTCCAATTAAAATTTGGATGAGTTTTCCAACCAGGATTATAATAGTTTGAATAAGGGTTATTAGTTCTATTATTAATAACATTTAAAGTTTCATAATTAGATTGAGATTATGATTTAATGAGATGAGTTTTTTCTTAAAGTAGGAGAGTAGTTCATTCAGTGATCTAATTCTTAGATATAGCAGCAATTTGAGAAGCTAACATAGATATTGCATCGTTTTCATGAATGCTGGCTATTTTTTTTTGGATTTACTCTATCAGCAGGCCATTGGAAATTATTTGTTGTCATTTCTTTGATTAGTGCATAAGCTTCATCAAATGGTTTAGACATTAATGAGCCCATCGTGACTGACATCGATGATTGATCTTAAAGATCCTACTAATCCATTATAAAAGGTTTGAATAATCAGCCAATCTGGTAGCGCATGATGTGGGCATTTCCTAAGAAGTTCCTTAAATCTCTCCCAAGCTTCATATATTGATTCTCCATCTAGCGACAAAAAGAAGTTATATCATTTCTAAACTTAGCCGGTTTTAGATGGTGGAAAATATTTGGATAGAAATTTTGTGATAATTCTCCCCAAAGTTTTAATAGATCCGGGTGCTAACGAATTCAACCACATTTTAGCCTTATCCCTTAATAAAAAGGAAAAAAAGTCTAAGTCTTATAGCATCGTCAGATACTCCTTGATATTTAAAAGTAGCACAAAGTTCTAGAAAACTAGCAAGATGTAAGTTAGGATCTTCGGTAGGTGAACCACTAAATTGATTGTTTTTTGTACCATTTGGATAATTGCGGGTTTAAGTTCAAATGAATTAGGAGCTACATCGGGGTTTTGGATAGTTAAATGAATTTCATCTGATGTAGGGTTGGCATAATCTCTTAATGGTCTTTGTTGGTTCATATTTTGAATTTCAGGAATATTTGCCATTTGTGTTAAATTTATAATTTGTTTCTTTTGTTTTCTAATTCTTTTAATTGTACGCTCTAATTCGGAATCGTACGGTATTAAATTTTCGTTTCCAAATTTGTGCATACAATTTTAGAATAGATATTAATTTATTTATTATGATTATTTTTAAAAATAGTCCGTTACTCTAGTAAAATTTTTCTTACTTTCCCCGACAACGGCGCCAAAAACTTGACCCACAATTTTATATTATGATATTTTTAATTTAATTATAGCAGCCACTTGAAAACTTGACCCGCTATATTATATGTATAGAATTGTAATTATTTATGTTGTGGATGCTACGCAAGTATACGTATCGTATCGAAGTAATACGGGGCTACAGTGAAGTCACGGTTATCGATCTTGCAGGGAAAGAGAAAATTAAATAACAACTAATTTTAAAATAATAATAATAATAATTTTAAAATAGTATACGAAATTTGGAATTAAATTTAAGCGCAATAAAGTAAACTAAGTAGTTTAATTAGGTAACTTAACTAAGTAGAAAATTAATACGTATTGAAAGTGCAGGAAATTAAACTAATTGCTAAATAAGTACTTAACTATTCAGAAAAAGTATCTTTCCCTTTGTTTAGAAATTTAAGTGATTGATGAATTTAAATAGATAATTTTAAGGTATTGTGACAAATAGGAGCATTCCTATTCTTTACCCTTTAATTAAGGTGTAAAGAATATTGACTAATCACAACATGTTTGATTGCGAATCTACGGTAGGCTGGGAGGATGAAGCTGCCACTTCAGAGCTCACTTTCCCCTCGCTGAGGGCTAACATCTACACTTCAGCTCTCGAACAATAGGACCGAATTGAATATTTTAGTCTTGTCACACTAAAATGCTCAATTCTACGCCCGATGATATTATTTCCCTATTTATTTGCACCTTCCTTCCAAGGCTTTTGAATTCCCCGAATATCAGATGTAATTTTTACTATAGTTGTAAATGTTGACACATTTTAACAAATCAAATGGCCAGTTTGAAAAGTAAATTAAGTTTTAAGTAAATATTATCACAATTTATTAATATATAAAAGTATCTCTATTTTAATTTCATTAAGTCACTTAATTTCGCAAACGGGGAGAAAAGCTAAATAAACTACTCATAATGCATGGGAACTAAACTAAGCATGGATTTCATTTAAGTTTAAAACAATAAATACAAATACTTATCTTGATTTATCCTGTGACTCCTCGTAGTTCCTTTGACTCTTCCTTCCGGTACAGCACGACTCACTAATTACTCACTAATCTCACTAAAGACTCACTAATTACTAATTAAGATTCTAAAGACTACTTAGAACACACAAAGACACACAAAAGACACAAACTGCACACTTAGAGGCTGAATTTCGGCCTACATGTATAGAAGGCAAAAGCAAAGGTCGAGGTGTGTAAGCATCTCTTCAAAAGGTGTCGGGTTGATATCTGTGCCATTTGAACTAGCTCGCCATCGGCGACGAACTACCTCGCTGTCGGCGAGGCTTCTAGAGAATCTTTGAACCGCGCTATCTCGCTGTCGGCGGGCTCGGGCTCCTTGTCGGCGGACGGTTATAAATCATCGAAATTTTCTTCCTCGTACCCTCGCCGTCGGCGAGCTCGATCTAGGCGTCGGCTCGGCTGGGGTAAAAATTTATTTTTCTTCCTTTTGCTCCAAATCCGCTCCTTTTTATAATTTTTACTTTTATCACCTAAATTCTCCATTTACGCAACAAAATATAGAAAATACCTTTCTTTAAGTGCAATTTCATCAAAAATAGGTATGAATTTCTTAATAAATTTTTTCGGTGAAGTCGGGTTTGGTGTAGTGTGTGTGTAAGTCAACCCTTCACCAGACCAGGCCACCCAGGGCAGTCCTAAGGCCAAAGAGTCCTATAGGAACTCATCCTTTAAACTTCCACATTTGATTTCAACCCTCCAGGTGATTAGGGGTCTACAATCAAGTTTGTGGAGTTTGTAGGGATTTAAGAAGTGGTTTGAATTTCTAAGTGGTGGGTCCTAATTCTAATCCTCTAGGACAGTCAAAGGAAAAGGCCTAAGGCTAGATCCTAAGTACTAAAGAGAAGAAGAGAAGACCTCATCAAAAATGAGGTCAACAGCCCACAAAGCATAATCCAGTTTAATTTACTAATCCTTTCTATTTGGATTAACAGTTTTTTCTAATATTCTTTTAATTTCACAATCGGATAATTCAACCAAACCACTTGTCTACGGGTGATAAACAGTAGCAATGCGATGATTAATATGATATTTCTTTGCTAAGTTCCCAATAATGGTATTTTTAAAATGACCTCCCCCATCAGTTATGATTACTCTTGGTATTCCAAATCTGCAAAATATATTCTTTCTAAAAACTTTGCAACACTTCGGGCATCACATCGAGGTAAAGCAATAGCTTTTATCCATTTGGAAAGATAGTCTACTGCTATCAAAATATAAACATTTCCGAAAGATGGTGTAAATGGTCCCATAAAATCTAGTCCCCAACATCAAATATTTCAACTTCCAATATAATTGAGGGGCATCTCATTTCTTCTAGAAATATTGCTTACACGCTGACATCTATCACAATTTTTAGTATAAACATTCTCATCCTTAAAAATTGTAGGACAATAAAATCCTGATTGTAATATTTTATATGCAGTTTTATCACTTCCAAAATATCCCACATAATCAGAATCATGACATTTTTTGAATAATTTCATAAGTTTCTTCCAAAGGTACTCATCTTTGAATTATAAGATCCTTTCCTTGTTTATATAAAAATGGGTCATCCCAAAAATAAGTCTTGGCATCAGACAGAAATTTCTTCTTTTCATGATATGTCAAACCATAAGGTATAATATTACTAACAATAAAGTTTAATATGTCTGCATACCATGGAACACGCAATTCTTTAACAGTGAACAGTTTTTCATCAAGAAAATGTTCATTAATTTCTTCAATATCACAGAGAGATTTTTCAATTTCTAACCTGGAAAAATGTTCAGCAATTTGATTATCAGAACCCTTCATATCTACTATCTCAAAATCAAATTCTTGCAAAAGAAGAATCCATCTTATCAGTCTTGGTTTTGCATCATTTTTCTTTATTAAGTATTTAATAGCAGAATGATGAGTATGCACAACACATTTAGTTCCAATTAAATATGATCGAAATTTATCAAAGGCAAATACTTTAGCTAATAACTCTTTCTCAGTAGTGGTATAATTAATTTGAGCTTCAATAAGAGTTTTACTAGCATAATAAATTACTTTGAAAATTTTATCATATTTCTGACCCAAAACAACACCAATAGCCTAATCACTATCATTACACATTAATTCAAAAGGTTTTTCCCAATTTGGTGAAATTATTACAGGTGCAATGATTAATTTTTCTTTTAAATTTTCAAAGGCTTTACGGAAATCATCATCAAAATTAAAAATTGCATCCTTTTCCAGTAAATGACATAAAGGTTTATAATCTTTGAAAAGTCTTTGATGTAACGCCTGTAGAATCTAGCATGTCCTAAAAAACTTCTAATTCCCCTTACATTGGTTGGGCAAGGTAAATTAGATATAACTTGAATTTTTTTAGGATCTACCTCCAAACCGTTTTCTGAAATCCGATGTCCCAGAACAATTCCTCCTGCTACCATAAATTGACATTTTTTCCAATTAAGGACCAAATTCGTTTCTTCACAGCATTTTAGAACTTTAGATAGATGTTCTAAACAAGATTCAAACGAAATTTCAAACACTAAAAAGTCATCCATAAAAACTTCTATCCCTTTTTCAATTAAATCACAAAAAATAGCCATCGTACATCTCTGAAATGTAGCAGGGGCATTATATAAACCAAAGAGCATTCTTCTAAAAGTAAACGTACCATAAGGACTGGTAAATGTAGTTTTCTCTTGATCCTTAGGAGCAATTTGAATTTGGTGGTAACCAGTATATCCATCCAGAAAATAAAAGTATTTATGATCAGTCAGTCTATCCAACATTTGATCTAGAAAGGGAGTGGAAAATGATCTTTCCTTGTGGCAAGGTTTAACTTTTTATAATCGATGCATATTCGCCATACTCGTAACTTGTCTTGTTGGTATCATTTCATTCTTTTCATTAACAGTCACAGTTACTCCTCCTTTCTTAGGAACACAGTGAATAAGACTAACCCATGCACTATCTAAAATAGGGTAGATAATTCCAGCATCCAACCATTTAAAAATTTCTTTCTTAACAACGACTTTCATAATAGGATTTAATCTCCTTTGAGGATCAGCCCGCGGTTTGCAATTATCTTCCATAAGAATTCTGTGCATACAAATTGAAGGACTAATTCCTTTAATATCAGCAATTGTCCATCCAAAGGCTTTCTTGTGCTTCTTCAAAGTTTCAAGTAAATTCTCTTCTTCTTTTTCAGTTAATTGAGAGGAAATTATAACAGGCAAGGTTGAGGATTCACCTAGAAAAAAATACTTCAAATGATCA
Source organism: Papilionanthe hookeriana x Papilionanthe teres (assembly GCA_022702705.1). NCBI lineage: Eukaryota > Viridiplantae > Streptophyta > Magnoliopsida > Asparagales > Orchidaceae > Papilionanthe > Papilionanthe hookeriana x Papilionanthe teres. Next base: position 107,246,224 of record CM040429.1, on the reverse strand, counting down.
GGAAGCATTTTTAACTCAAGTTCAGGAGGTTTTTCAAATGATGGACCATAAGATTTATCTTTCTCAGTCATATCCAACAATTTAAAACTTTAACGAATAAACTTTAAATCTTCCTCTTGAAAATCTTCAGAATCAAATAACTCCTCTTCTTGCTTATATTTAAATTCTTCTCTTTCAGCTTTCTCTTTATAAATTTACTTAAAATGGCATTCACTTAAATATTCAATAACATCCATCCTATAACACTCATCTTCTTTACCTCTAGCAGGATATTTCATCGATTTTGAAATATTAAATGTAACGATCTGATCATTAACCCTCATCGTTAATTCCCTTTTTGCACATCTATCATGGCTGCACTCGTAGCTAGAAAAGGTCTCCCCAAAATTATGGGTATCTCTTTATCTTCCTCTCGTATCTAACACAATGAAATCCACAGGAAAAATAAATTGATCCACTTTTACCAAAACATCTTCTATAACTCCTTTAGGATATGTGATCGAACGATCTGCCAATTGCAGAGTTACAGTAGTTGGGATTATTTCTCCTAGTCTCACTCTTTTAAATATTGATAGAGGCATAAGGTTAATGTTTGCACCCAAATCACATAAAGCTTGTCCACAGAATCTTTCTCCGATTGCACATGGAATTGTGAAACTACCGAATCTTTAAGTTTTTCGAGAAACTTTTTCGAATTATCCCACTCGCACTCCTCACTAAGTGCAACAGTCTCATTTTCTTCAAACTTCCTCTTTTTATTAAGAATATCCTTCATAAATTTTGTATAGCTTGGCATTTGTTCTAGGGCTTCAGCAAATGGAATATTGATGGTAAGATTCATTAATATCTCCAAGAATTTTAAAAATTGCTTATCCAACTTTTGCAGACGAAGTCTCTGAGGAAATGGAGGTGGTGGTTTTTCTAAATCAACCTTAGGAGGAAAAATAGGTCTTTCAAAACCTTTTGGAGCGTCCTTTTTAGGTCTTTCAATTTCTTCTTTCCCTACTTCAGTTTCTTTTTGAACTCTACCTTCCAATTCTTTTCTACTTCTCAGTTGAATTGCTTTCACTTGTTCTTTATTATTTTCTCTTGGATTCACTTCAATATTACTTGAAAGCATTCCTTGGGATCTATTACTTAAAGCATTTGTAATTTGTTCCACTTGATTTTCAATATTTCTGATGGTTGCTCCTTGAATTTGTAATTGATTTCCCATATGTGATACTACCTCTACCATAGACAACTTCTTCCCCTTATTTTGTAAAGCATTGTTATAACTTGAAGGATAAGTTAGTCTATTATTATTATTACCTTGATTGTTCCAATTCCCCAATGGGTTTACTTGTGTGTTCCCCCATTGTTGATTAACACCACCCTGATTATTGTTATTCCAATTAAAATTTGGATGATTCTTCCAACCTGGGTTATAATAATAGGAATATGGGTTGTTAGGTTTGATTATAGCATTCACAGTTTTTGGTGAAGAATAAGAATCAACCATTTGGCCTAACCAATTTTCTTCAATCATGAGATTTAGCTGAGAAAAAATCATCCCAAATTGGTCTATCTTCCTTGATACAGTAGCAACCTGATTTGCTAACATTGTAAAAGCATTATTTTCATAAACACTGGCTACCTTTTTATGATTTAGCCTTTCAGATGGACATTGAAAATTATTAGTAGCCATTTCTTCAATTAAAGCATAAGCATCAGAAAATGGTTTAGACATTAATGATCCACCGGCAGCAGCATCGATGATTGATCTAAAAGATCCAACTAATCCACTCTAAAAAGTTTGAATTATTAACCAATCTGGTTTCACATGATGTGGACATTTCTTGAGGAGATCTTTAAATCTTTCCCATTGTCGGCATATTTTTAGGTTGTGTTGTATTTGAAAAGGGGCTCGCCTACAGAAATTGTCGATGGATTTTAAATTTTAAATTTACTTTAAATATATATATATATATATATATTTTGGAAAATAGCATTTGATTTTAAAAATAATTTTAAGTTTAAAAGTTTTAAGATATGAAATCAAACCGATCTCACATCCCAAATAGTTTATATGAACGAGCACCACACCACAAACCGTGTACCTATCCCGAAGAATAGACACAATCGCTCGATGATGGGGCTCGATTAAATAAACTAGGAGATTTGTGACATCCGTTTGGTCTGCGAACCAATTTTATAAGCCGACAAGTTCCCCTGCTTAATACAAATGAATTAAGCAGGGTTTATATTACCTGGGTTCTTAAAGTTCCCTATAAGGGCAAGCCCCTATAATTAATTACATCCTAAGTGACAGGAATCACTTAAGAAAACTCTCGATAATGATCAGTGGTTTTGCTCTCAAGAATTTCAAAGTTTAAGGTTTTCAAACAATTGGATTTTGGAAATTTCAATTGGGAATGGATCGAATTTGGAACAGTTATTTTCAGAGTCCAAAGGAAGAGAAGTAGGAGAAGCCGAGGATCCAAGAAGAATTTCGGCAACTTCCCAAACTATCCTATTGTTCGGCTTCAATTGAGGAGTTTATTTAATGTTGTAATCCCGCCAATTTTAATTAATTAGGACTTATATTTGTATGACATGATCATGCAAATAGCCTTCGAAGATGTGAGGGTTTATGTCGTACCAAACGACTACCTCGGAGTACTAAGACCGGTTAGGGCTTAATTTACATGACATTATTATGCAAACGCCTAACGAAGAGTTGAGGATTTATGTTGAACTAGGAAAACTACCTCGTAATCCTATGGCTTTGTTGATTAAAACTAGGAAAGGTTTTGCTGGGGTAGACCCGAGTTTTGCTGATGACGATGGCCGTGCTGCCCACCATGCTCCGAGCTCTTTGTTGTTGCAGAGGTTTAGTTTTAGAAGTCATAAATCAGGAGATGAGAGAAGTGTTTTGGTTTAAAGAAAATCTTAAAATCCAAGTGTTTTTAATATTTTAATTAAAACAAATCTTAAAGTTGTTTAAACAGAACCGATTAAGATCCCACGGTTCCGTCATCCCGGCACCGTTATTTTCATCGAATTCACTTAGTCCATATGAATTTGCTAAACTCAACCGAATGAGTTCCACACTTTCATTTAGACCGTGGGAAATCCCGTTAGCAACACGTGGGTTACATCATCCGAGGTATTCCCGATCATTCAACGAGACGTTTTAATTTAGTTGCAATCGTAGTTTTGTTGTTCTGTTTGTGATTAAATTTTGAGTTGTTTTATATTTTGAAATGTTGTGGCGGTGAATTTTATCTTGTAATGATTTTTAATTTAATTTTGGTTTCAGTTCAGGGACTATCCTAAAGGTTTTGGTTTTCATGTAACAGTTGTTTATCATGCAAGAAAAGTACAGTAAATTGCAATAAAGTAAATTGCAATAAAATAAAAGCGTACCTGGAGGGTCTTCCCGTCATCCCAAGCTGCACTTAAAACGCATATTAAGGCATTTAAATATTCCAACAAGTACCTAGGTAAAGCTAAGGGAAAGATTTTTGGTTGTCTACCAAAGTCCTAATCCTATAGCTAGTCATCTCCTATGACGTCTAGGTTCTTGTGTTTTGGTTTAAGGACGATTTTCTTCATCAAAGAACAATTAAATTCAATTGTTCTTATAAACATCCTATCATATTGAGGAAGTGCTTAGGACGAGTCTTAAACATCTTTTCAATACTTCTAGGATTGTTTTAAGTTCAAGAGAATTTAATTATACAAGTGAATTAATCATCCGGGAGTTTAAGTTTTTTTCTTTTTCTCAGTGAACTAGGACATTTGAATATCCTATAAGTGAGGTAACACTTCACTTGATACTTCATTTAAGAGTTATAATAACAAGAGCTTTAAAAGGGCAAATCAACTCATTAAGTATTTTAATGATTTTAACTTAATGATTTAATTTTAATTTTGACTTAATTATAGGAAATTAGTTTAAGTTTGGAATAGTGTTCAAGTTATTTTAGATTTAATTCTTAATAATTTCATTTAGGTTTGTTACTAAATGATTTTAATTTAATTTAATTCAATTTAATTTAATTTTGATTTAATTTAATTTAATTTAATTTAATTTTAATTTAATTTAATTTAATTTTAATTTTAATTTTAATTTAATTTAATTTCAATTTAATTTTAATTTTAATTTAATTAAATTTACATTTAAATTTAATTTTAATTTAATTTTGATTTGATTTAATTTTAATTTAGTTTAATTTTAATTTAATTTGATCTCAAGTCATTTTTCTTTTAATTTAATTTAATTTGATTTTAATTTAATTTCAATTTTTATTTAGTTGATATTATTCTTTTAATTTCTTTTATTGAGACTTAAGTATTATTGAAGTGATTTATTTAGGGATTTTTAAATTAAAGAATAAATATCCTCTTAAATAATATCCCTACTTTAATAATTCCAATTTCTATTATTCTCCCAAAATTTCAATTAATTAATTAATTACAGTTTTATTTTAATTATATTTGAAAAGGTTAATAGGTTTCTACCCTTAATCATTTAAGTTTCAATTATCCAAAATCAGTTTAAAATCAAATATTTTACCCTCCCTTTTTTTGATTAATCCTAGAATTTTAATTAAGGGTTAAAGAATTTAATTACGATTTTTGCCCTTCAAGCTTAATAATTTTATAACTCACTGAATTAAGCTCAAATGAACTTGAAATTTCTATGTAACCTCACTCACATGTCAATTAAGACATTAGAGGAGAAAATGTGATTTTTCTGTATTTAATTTATTTATGTAATTATTTTTAATGGAAAATAGGGATTTTCAAGGAAAATTCAATAACATGACCAAGGAAATGCTTCTGTACTTGAGAAAATTATGGGATGTTCCTAATGACTAGAGGACCATCTAGACCAATTTTAGTGATTTTTTGAATTATACTTTATTTATTAGAATTATTTTGAATTTTGGAGCATTAATTAATTTTAAAATAAAATTAAAGTTAAAAAATGGATTTTATATTTTTCTTAGATCTCTCTGACCTCAAGGAGTCCAGAGAAATAAATTTTATATTTTTCTGATTTTTTTTATTTATTAGAATTATTTTAGTGAAAATGTTGAAAAATACATTTTTTAATATTAAAAATTACATTAAGCCTTTAAAATTCAATATCTTACCCTAGGGACTTAAGAAAAATATTTGGTTTGTTCCTAAATGATTAGAATTCAAAATGTGACATTTTGGTGATTTTTAATATTTTTATGATTTTTATTATTTTTTAATTATTGAAAATATTAAAATAATGATAAAAATCAACTTTTTTAGAAAATTATAATTTTAATTTTCCTAAGTTCCTCTGATATCAGAAAACCTCCAAAACTATTTTTGTGAATTTTTGAAAAGTATTTTGTGAGTTGTGAATTTTCAAAGTTTAATTTTACCCATTTTTGCTTAAGAGGCTTAATCAACCCATTTGATGGGGTTAATCAAGTCCAATTGGTTTCAAATTTTTATGTGGTGTTCTCCTATCCCTAGAGGACAGTGGAGAATTATTTTTAAGTTAATTTGATGTGTGGTTAACCCTAATTAATTAAAGTTTAATTTTGGGTATTTAGGCCAATTAGGGTTGTTCCAAGTGAATTATCTCAAAACTTATTTTTCCTAGGTTCCTCTGGTCACAAGAAACATCACCAAATTTTCCTAGAATTTATTTCTCAACATGCTAATTATTGGAATTAAAATACTTAAAACAGTAACATGAACTTGAAAATCAATAACTTCTCATAGGGATGGCCTCTGACCTTGGAAAATTCAGGGAATGTTTCTAAGTTCAGAGGCTTCAAAAGCCCTATGGTCTCATGCCATGATGAATTGCCTATGCAAATGGATAATTAAAACAATGCAGAGAGTAAATAAATCATTAAAAATAAATACTTAATGAAATTACTTTATTTCTTTTCCACATTATTCTCCTCTGTTCATTGAGCAAGAAGGTATTTTTATTTTATTTTTAGGATTTTTTTATACAAAGTTATGAATTTTTGAAGTTCTGGTAATTAAATAAATAGAAAAATACCCTATTTTCCTACGTATCCACGCGGCGCTGACTCAACCTCGCGCCTCCGAAGCTCCACGCGTCGCCTCGATTCGGCACCGCCATCCGACCGGGATGCCACGCGGCCCGCGGTTCATGTCCCGTTGCGCCGTCCCGCTCGATCCCGACGCGTCCGCTCAATACACGCGCGATCCAATGGCTCCCAGTCATCGTCTACGACTGGTGTGAACCCGTGACCGTCGACCTTCTAACCCTAATTTCTCACTCGATTCTCAACGGATTTTTGTGTTCTTATGCTCTATGGATTCGTCTTGAAAAGATGAACACATCCATACTGTAAACATACATTGAAATAGACTCAAACTAAATGGAGAATCTCCAGAAGCTCGGAAGAAGGAGAGAGCTCATACCTTTGCTCAGAGAAGTGAAGCTTCAATCTGAGGGCTATGTCACCTTCGATTGGGTCCAAGCAAGCTTCGCATGAAGTCCCTCGGCCCGGTGAATTGCCTAGGTACAAAAGTGACCACAGCTCGATCACAAAACTTGGAGGCTAGAAGCAATGGCTGGCCTCGGTGAGGGGACTTTTGCCGGAAACTTCTCCTCTCGGTCCGGTGAAGGTGTAGAGTCAATCAATCTGAGGATTGACTCACTGTGGTGAAGTGTCCTGGTTTTGGACTTGGATTTCAACTCTGAAATTGAGCTCTCAGAGAGGAAATGGCAGGGGGATTTCAGTGGGGATCAAGTTCTCTAGGTGTGGGGAAGAGTCTGGAATGATTTTGGCAGAGTTTCCTTAAGGTTTGTTTCAAGCACCTCTTGGCCGAGAGGAGGGGTGTTTAAATCAGGAGAGGCCGGAGGGCCTCCTGTGGGGTTTAAGGGTCGGGATCACTGCTCGGTGAGGAGAAGAACAGCTCGCAATGGCCATTTGGAGTGAGGCAGCTCAGCAAGGTGGAATTCCAAAATTTGCTCCTCCCAAAGTCTCGGCCATGGTGTTTTCCTGACGATCCAGGCGGCTGGCCGGCAGCCATGGGTCACCCTCAGGTTTAGGTGTGTCAGGGCTTGATGTTGGTGAATTCAATTGAAGCTTGACATGTGTAAAGTGGTTTGATTCAAATGGAATGGGTAGGTGGCTCTTTTGTACTTGGTTTGGCCAACCTATGGAAATGGGCTTGGTTCACCTCCCCATGGCTGATTTAGGCTGAGGGAGGATCATTTGCATCAGCTAGAAAGGGGTGGTGAAGTCCCCATCCAAAGTGATGTGGCTAATCTTAGTTTAGTGTGTAGCATGGAAGGGGTTAAAAAGCTTAATGAATGTTTAAGAAAGAGAGCCCTTCTTTTGCCATTAATGGGTTGGTTACATGTCAAACATCCCATGGCTTCATATGGCTTGTACATGGCTTGTCTTTGGCTCACATATGGCTTGGCAAGAGTTTGGTCAACTTTCATGGAAAAGGGTTTTAGGAATTTTTGGAAATTTTGGGGTTATTTGATGGGATTTGGCATAATACCATTTTGGTTTGATTTTCATGATGGGTTTAGCACTTAGGGAATGATATCAATTAAGCAAGGATGAGATGTGATTGTAATGTGGGCTTTAGGATGGGTTTGGGCTTATGAATTTGGTAGAAGTGGGCCTTTATGTTTAGCAATGGGCTTTTAGATGAAAAATTTTGCAAAGGGTCATGCCAAATAAATGTTGAGTTTAGTTTAAGGATGTGTCTTGAATGATTTGAAGCAAATTTGAGGTAGTTTGGAATTGAATCGGGTCAATTCGGGTTCATTTCGCAAATGGGCCAATGTAGGTCAAATCGGGCTAATTTGGGCCAATGTTGGGCTAGGGTTGAAATTGATGTAAAATTAATGTTGGGAAATGTTTATGGGAGTGTTTCAAAGAGGTTTTAACTTTGGTCGGGTTTTGGTTTTCGGACTCGGGCTTATTTGGGTTAGGTTTGGGTTTAGGTCAAAATCGGGCTTTTGGTTTTGGGTTGAATTTGAGTGAGGTTCGGGTCCAAATTTTGGGCAAACTATGTTAGTGTTTTGTTTGTGGGGATGTTAGGGAAGGTTTAGAAAAGGTTCGGGGTCAATCGGAGTCGAATCGTCTGGTCTGGGCTAAGTTCGTCAGAATGTGCTAAATTGGGGGTTTTGGTAAAAGTGGGGTAAATCGACAAAATTGGCCCATGGTGTAATTGGACAAAATGAAATTGGGAATAATTGGAATTTTCTGAAATTTTCTGAGAATTTTCTGAATTTTTGTATTTTTGGGTCAAGAGGGGCATTTTGGTAATTTGGAAGGTATTGGGGGATACTTTTTGGATTTTTTGGTATTTTTGGCTATGGATGATCAATTTGATTGGTGAGGAAATGTTCAAGGTTAATTTGGAGGAATTTTGGGTGATTTGGAAATTTTGGAGGATTTGGGCAATTTTAAGAGCTTTTCGTAGGTTTGATAGTGTAGGGTCCCCGGAGCCAAAAATTGAAATTTTGGAAGAATGAAGATTGATCAAATATGAGTGAAATGGAATCACTATGGTTGAGCCATGAAGTCATATCAAGCCTATATGAGCCAAGAGAGGACTCATTTGAGGCATTCACTATGTTGTTCCTAACCCTCTTAACCAGGGCTTAGTGGGTTAAGGTCCATCCATATGAATTACCTACATGAGTCAAGGAGTCAAGTCGGGTATGGGTGTGGTTTTAGGATTTGGATTGTGTGTGCGAGAGTGTAGAGTATGAGTGTAGTGAGTGTGTCAGTCAACCCTCACCATACCAAGCCACCTGTGGTGGTCCTAAGGCCAAAGAGTCCTATAGGAACTCATCCTTTAAACCTTCACTTTCGATCTCAACCCTCTAGGTGATTAGGGGTCTACAATCAAGCTTCGTGGGGTTTGCAGGGAGACAAGAAGTTGTTTAAATTTCTAAGGGATGGGTCCCAATTCTAGTCTTCTAAGATAGTCAAAGGAAAAGCCTAAGGCTAGATCCTAAACACTAAAGAGGGAAGAGAAGACCTCATCAAAAATGAGGTCAACAAATGGACCCCCAATAGGTGTGGTGTGCTAACCAAGCACACCGCGCGTATCGGTGTCGACCGAAGAGATCAACAAAACCAACACGTATGTCCAAGTTAAAAACTCGAGACGAAGTAGAAGAATTTCCGCTAGGGAGTATCAGTAAATCTCCAAGATCGAAGATTCCGTAATCCTCTCCTGGGAAAAAGGAGGTGAATTTCGCATCACAAGATTTTAAGAGATCGGATCTTAGACTCGTTTCATTTTTTATTTCAAGTTTTAATTTTGAGTTCGAATTTCGATTCGAGTTTCAATTTTGGTTTTATGCGGAGAAAAGAGTAGGGCTAAGGTCCACCCGAATGCATTTGTATGCCGAGAAGGAAGCAGGACCGAACCTATTCCATATGTGTATGTCGAGAAGGATTAGGAGCGAGCCTATCCCAAATGCCGAGGAAGAATAGACAAAGCCTATCCGAAATGCAGAGTGCTTTAATTTCAATTTCTGCCGAGAGGATCAAATTTTGAGATCGTCGAGAAAGGAGCAGGACCGCGCCTATCCCGAGTACCGAGAATCGCCGAGAGGGGAGTAGGCGGAAGCCTATCCCGAATGCCGAGAATCGCGAGAAGGAGCAGGCGAAAGCCTATCCCGAATGCCGAGATTCGTCGAGAAGGAGCAGGGCCGAAGCCTATCCCGACCGCCGAGAATCGTCGAGATGGGAGTAGGGCGGAAGCCTATCCCAAATGCCGAGAACCGCCGAGAAGGGAGTAGGCGGAAGCCTATCCCGAATGCCGAGAATATGCCGAGATGGGAGTACGGCGGAAGCCTATCCCGAATGCCGAGATCGTCGAGAAGGAGTAGGCGGAAGCCTATCCCGAGTGCCGAGAACCGCCGAGAAGGGAGTACGGCGGAAGCCTATCCCGAATGCCGAGAATACGCCGAGATGGGAGTACGCGAAGCCTATCCCGAATGCCGAGATCGTCGAGAAGGGAGCAGGGCTGAAGCCTATCCCGAGTGCCGAGAACCGCCGAGAAGGAGTACGGTGGAAGCCTATCTCGAATGCCGAGAATATGCCGAGATGGGAGCACGGCGGAAGCCTATCCCGAATGCCGAGATTTCCGAGAAGGAGCATGGCGGAAGCCTATCCCGAATGCCGAGATTGCTGAGAAGGGAGTAGGGCGGAAGCCTATCCCGAATGCTGAGAATATGCTGAGATGAGAGTATGATGGAAGCCTATCCCGAATGCTGAGATTGCTGAGAAGGGAGTAGGGCGGAAGCCTATCCCGAATGCTGAGATCGCCGAGACGGAGCAGGCGGAAGCCTATCCCGAATGCCGAGAATCGCCGAGAAGAGAGTAGGCGGAAGCCTATCCCGAATGCCGAGATCGTCGAGATGGGAGCAGACCGTGCCTATCCCGAGTGCCGAGAATTGGCCGAGAAGGGAGTAGGGCGGAAGCCTATCCCGAGTGCTGAGAATTGCTGAGAAGGGAGTAAGGCGGAAGCCTATCCCGAATGCTGAGATTGCTGAGAAGGGAGTAGGGCGGAAGCCTATCCTATCCCGAATGCTGATATTGCTGAGATGGGAGTACGGCGGAAGCCTATCCCGATTGCTGAGAATTGCAGAGATTCTGTGAATGCAGAGACATTGAAGAATTTTGCTGACTTATGCTGAGACTGAAGAATTTTGTTGAAATTTATTTATGCAGAGATTGAGGGAAATTTTGCTGAGGTCCAGTTTATGCAGTGGTTGTGAAAGATTTTGTTGATATTTGATTTATGCTATGACTATGAAGAATTTTACTGAGATTTGGATTTAGCGGGAGATCGAAATGAGATATGAAAGTGTTCCATATCTCATGGGAATCAATCAAAGTCTGATTACTTGGCGAAGGGTACGAACCCATGCCATCCGAATCAAATCGAAAATTCTTCGTGATTCTGAAATCATCTCGAGAGAGGGTTTCAAAGGAGGTCCTGGAATAGATTTTGATTTGAAGAAGGATTGGAGGATTTGAAAAGATGGACTTAAACTGGAATTCAATTTGAGCTTTATATTTGTTTTGTTTGTCCTTTAACTATCCCATTTTTTTTATTATTGTTTATTTGGTATTCATGTGGATTTGAAGTTCTTTTTAATGTTTAGATTTCAAAGGACGGTTCTTATTTATTTCTCTTTTCTTTTCTGTTCTTTGTTCAAAGTTCATTTAACTTTAATGGTGTTTCCCAGTCAATTTGCACAAAAAGAGGTGAAGGCAAAATATGACATGGTCACATTCATTCCAATCTTATTGAAGATACATCATACAACTCGACCTGAAATATTTCTCATACAATCCATGACTCAAAACAGGCTATGTATGATTCTTGTTGATCCATCCAAAAAGTATCTGTCAAATCCATGTCTGAATAATGAGATACACGGTCAATAACATCACCTTCCAAGCCATCCTTGGTAGGAATGCCACATGGATGTGCATTGGAGGTGTGTTATTTCCCGTGTAACTCACGTACTCGTATGGCCGGAGACTCTCCAACTCCGGATCTGGCTGGAAGTGGTAAGGTGCCTTTCTGTTGTCCATCCTTCTAAAAGTGACGGAGATCCGCTCCACTGGTACTCCCGGTATACAAAGTTTTGCGATGTATGCTCCATTTCCTTGTAATATTATGACGAAACCAACTGGAAGTGGTATCTCCACCGGCCCTCGGAACTTACCCGGGCCTGCTATCCGGAGGTTAGATCCGAACATGATATTGCATTGGTTGACGAAGGAAACTGTGGAGAAAGGTCTGACAAAGTCATGGTGGTCTATGTCTGGAGGTATGCAGCCGCCTCTTCGATAAATGTCGATGATGCAACCGTCTGGGTATGCGCTACCGCTAGCAGTACTCTCCACGTTATCATTCTTTTCACCATTCTTTTAATTATTCTCAACATCGGATCCACCTCACCGTGACGGAGTATCCCTGGTGGATTTCCTTTTCTGTCCTCTGCGAAGTTATAGCAACATCTGCATTCTATTGTGACTCTTCCTTTCCCTGGCATCCATTTCTGGGGTTCCGAATAAGTCTTTTCTCTCAGACGGCCTGCTCGACCCATCTTCTGATGTTCTAAAATGTAATCCACAATCTGCTGTTGCTCGTACTTTGAGAATACACCTGTGTGTAACTCGAGGTCTTCCAAAATGTTGATTCTTTTGCCTCTAATCCTTTCAAAGTATTCGAAAGTCTTCTTCTCAACATTTTGCATTCTTTCTAGTTCATATTCTGGGACGATCTGCAAGTGACGAGGCCTAGTAACGTATTGTGGGATGTATGGCTCAATCCCGTCACGTTCTCCTCGCATACCTCGGCTCCTCGGGATTGTCTCCGTCGAGACATCCTCCGGGTCGCTTCAGCAACAAGGTTCTTCATAGATGGTATCTCTATCCGACGTCGAGGCGATCTCTCCCGCCTCGATCTTCTCGCAGTTTCCCTTATCCTTTCTCGTTGTTCTTGGAGCTTGTTCTCTCTTTTCGTGTTCCCGATGAACCGGCATCTTCGAAATGTGTGTGTCGGCGAAGGCGGTCGTTTCCTCGTGTTGATCTCGCTACTAGTTTAGTCAACATCTTGCGGATACGGCGATTCTTATTCCTTCTTTCGAGTAGCAGTGAGCGTAGCTCTCCCCTTCTTCGCCCCGCCGTGGCAACTACCGACTCGATTTTCTTGCTTTCCTCGGTGTTTGTCTTTCTTTTCTTGTTGCTGGATCGGCGGCTCGGGCCACCCATCTTCAAGCATCGTCCGGCTATGAAGCTCTTCTCGGTCCACTCGGGACCCAATCATTTTCTTCATACCGTAGGCCGGCCGGTGTGAAGTCAAAATCAATTTCTATCACTCGCTCCATCCTTCACCCTCTTTTCATCGAGTGCGAGACTCACGCCATTTTTAAAGTTTAGGACCAACCGCCCGTTCGACATTTCCCTGCGAAGAAAACAAGGAAAGGATCAGGGGCTGTACTAAGAACAAGAACATTAAGAAAGTATTTATCACTGAAGATTCTTATTCACTTATTCCAATTTTAATTTTTAAGGAAAGTAGGAAAAGATAAAGAAAGATCAGGAAAAATATTTGATTTGAAAGGAAGGGTAAAACTTTATTATTATGATTTCACATATTTTATTTTTAGTACATACATTTTTTTTAATGATTTTTCTTTTGTCATCCATTTTTATGTTTTTGGGCTCGGACCCAGTCATAAAGTGATTACTTCACCCATGCTTCTAGGGATAAGACTCTATTTTAGAGGCCACCCTTCGAAACATCAAAGTCGCGTAATACTTCTTCAAATATCGTCCATCGATTGGAAGCATTTGTCGTTCTCCTCGGCAATTCACAAGTTGGTAGGAGCCTCCCGAGTAGACTCGTCTCGACCACAAACGGCCCTTCCCAAGTCTGGTTCAAATTTGCCTCCTATCTTGCGATGTGCAAGAATAGGTCTTCCGAGAACAAGAACTAAGTCACCAACTTTGAAAGTTCTCGGGCGAACCAGCTTATCATGGGCCCGGATCATCTTAGCTTGGTAAAGTTCCAAATTTTTTTGCGCTGCAAGTCTTTTCCCTTCCAAGTTTTCCAGTTCTTCCAGTCGTAATCAGACATTTCCTTCTGTAGTAATTTTATTTGCAACTGCAATCTTGAGTGATGGAAGCTGAACTTCCAATGATAACACTGCCTCGGACACGTATACTAAAGCATAAGGCGTAGACTGAGTAGGAGTCCTGAAAGTCGTCCTGTAGGCCCATAAGGCTTCTAACAACTTCTCGTGCCAATTTCTCTTGTTGTCATCCAAAGTTTTCTTTAAAATTTGAACGAGAGTTTTATTAAAAGCCTCAGCCAAGCCGTTTCGTCTCGGGTAGTATATTGTTGAGTATCGCCAATCGATTCCATGTCTTCCGACAAAATTGTTGATTTTTGTGCTTCGAATGCGGACCCATTATCTCGAAATGATTCGCGCGGTACTTCGAAACGGTAGACGACTTGATTTTTGAAAACTCGTAAGCACGTGGTGTGCCTTTACTTCTCCGAGTGGAACCGCTTCGCCCATTTAGAAAAGTAGTCCGTAGCCGCAAGGATGAAGCGATGTCCTTCGAAGAAGGTGGTTCTATCGGACCCACTATATCCGTGCCCCAACACTCAAATGGCCACGACGCAATTGTCTGGATGTAGCACGTTTGGAGGTTGGTGTAGAACCACTCCGTGCACTCGGCACCGGTGACAACTCTTGGCAATCTTCATGCAATCGGTCATCATCGAGGGCCGTAGTACCCTAGTCTTTTAATTTTCATTTTCATTTTCGGACCCGACCGATGAGCGCCACAAAGTCCCGAATGCACTTCTTCGACAATTTCACGAGCCTCGGACCCGCTCAGCATCTTAACCACATCCGATCAAAAGACCTTCCGTATAATGTATTGTTTATTAATGCGTAAGACAGAGTTCTTTTCGATTTGATGTGCTAATGACTTATCGTCCGGTAATTTCCCCGTTTGCAGTGTAGTCTATTAGCGGCCGACGCCAATCTTTCGTGTTTTCCGTCACCGCCGTAACTCGATTCCTCTCGCTTTTTTCGATTTTCGTATCATATCCATGTCGAGCCGTGATAGGACCTCGTCGTCCTTGAACCGACACTTCAATCGACTCATCTTGTAAGCGGGCAAATTCTTTTGCAAGGCGAGCTAGCGCATCCACGAGAGCATTTTCTCTTCTGGGGATCTTGTAGATTGTTACATTCGGAATTTGTTCCAACAGTTTCATGGCATACTGAAAGTATTGCTCGAGTCTTGGCTTTAAAATTTTGTATTGTCCGGCGACCTATTGAATGATCAACTGAGAATCTCCGTAGATGTTGATATCCGTTATTCCCATTTGAATGGTCGGCTCTAGTCCTCGTTATGAGGGCTTCGTATTCTGCCTCGTTGTTCGTGCACGGCTCGTTAAGTGGTAGGAGTATCTTAACATCCCCCGCTCCGGTGTTATAAAGATTAGTCCGATTCCTGCCTCACCGGGCACTATCGTTTGCAATTCTTTGTCTTTTTGTGCTGAGGACGCTCCGTCGAAGTATAGTTCCCAACGTTGATCATCGGTGTCTTCTAGGCTCATTATCCGCTCGTCGTGCAAATCGTCGTCGAGAGGCGAATCCGCCGTAAAGGGTGTGCCGCAAGGAAGTCGCCTAGAACTTGTCCCTTTACGGCACGAAGAGGAACGAAAGTTATGTCGAATTGCAATAGTATCATCGACCACCCGGCAAGTCTACCGTAAAGTGTTGGACGGGTCATCAAATATTGCAACGGATTAACTTTCGAGATAAGGTCGACCTTATGAGAGAGCATGTAATGCCCGAGTTTCGTGCGGCGAAGATCGTGGCCAAACAATGCTTCTCAATTGGAGGATACTTTACTTCCATCGGAATCAAACGACGGCTTAAGTAGTAGAGAGCATTTTCTTTTCCCTCATCATCGACTCGGCCAGCGAGGCTCCAAGGAGTCGTCTAGTAGCCGCGGTATAAAGTATCAACGGTCTACCCGAGATCGGGGTCGCTAAGACAGGAGGTGTCATTAAGTATTGCTTAATGTCCTCGAAGGCCCGTTGGCATTTCTCTTCCCAAACGAATTTGGCATCCTTTTTAACTAATGCCGAGAAGGGCTGACACCTACCTGACAAGTTCGAAATAAAGCGTCGAAGATATGCCAACTTCCTTTGAAAGGATCGTAGCTGTTATAAGGTTTTGGGAGGCGGCATCCCTAAGATAGCTTTAATATTTTCCGGATCAATTTCAATCCCGCGATGTCGGATAACAAATCCTAAAAATTTCCCGGAGGTGAAGCCGAAGGCACATTTTAAGGGATTCATCTTAAGGTTGTATCGCCTTAGTCGCTCGAAAACAATTCTCAAATCATACAGTGTGATCTTCCTTCAGTTTGCTTTCGATGACCACATCATCCACATAGCACTCGACTTTGTTGTGAATGAGCTCATCAAAAATCTTTGTCATTGCTCTTTGGTATGTTGCTCCCGCGTTCTTTAGTCCGAATGGCATTACCGTGTAGCAATACACTCCGATCGGTGTTCGAATGCCGTGAGCTTTTCGTCTTCCGGTGCCATCTTTATCTGGT
The DNA here is from genome assembly GCA_022702705.1 of Papilionanthe hookeriana x Papilionanthe teres. NCBI lineage: Eukaryota > Viridiplantae > Streptophyta > Magnoliopsida > Asparagales > Orchidaceae > Papilionanthe > Papilionanthe hookeriana x Papilionanthe teres. Next base: position 107,230,058 of record CM040429.1, on the reverse strand, counting down.
TGTATCCCGAAGATCCATCCATGAAAGAGAATATTTCATGTGTCGAAGCGATGTCGATCATTAACTCTGGAATTGGTAGTGGAAATTCATCCTTCGGACATGCTTTGTTCAAGTCTCTGAAATCCACGCAGATTCTGATCTGACCATTCTTCTTCCTGACTGGTACCCCATTGGCTAGCCAAGTAGGGTATTGTTCTTCACGGACAAATTTAGCGTCTATTAGCTTCTTAACTTCAGCTATTACTTTTTGTTCAATTTCATAACGCATTCTTCTGGAAGCTTGTCTGACTGAAACGGAAGTAGGATCCACTCCTAGCCTGTGAACTGTGACTTCTAGAGCTAATCCCGGCATTTCATCGTAACTCCAAGCAAAACAGATCCTCGAATTCCATTAATAGCTTGATCATTTCCTCGGAATCTTCTTTATTGAGTAAGGAGCTAACAAAGGTTGGTCTAGGCTTTTCGCTAGTACCTAAGTTAACTTCCATTAACTCATCTATCAGAGATTTGATTTCTTCTTCGAACTCGGTGGAGCGTCTCCAATTTGCAGATCTTCAAGCTCTTCCGTAGTTTCCAAGCGTCTTCATTAGGTTCGCAAGTGACAACCAAACAAAATTCCGTATCGTCAACCGAACCTACCGTGCCGAATCCGAGACCATGTTTTGAATCGGGAGGCCGACCGGCATTATTCCATAATTTTTCGAAGTGTTGTGATCGGCCTTTTGTCCATTGTCGAGGTAAGACACCACGCTGAATTAAATTTTGAACACAGGGAGAGTACCACTCAAAAGGTAATTCCATTAATTCGGAAGAAGTGACATCTTCAAATTGTACATCGTTCTCGCATTGGAAGAAGAAGTGCCACGGTAAAATTTGATCGGCTTTAGCACCGCCGTTATGTACTTCTTTGACCACCATACCCTCGATCTTATTAGGATCGGATCGGGGTCGTGGTCATAGTGTGTACATAGTGGTTAATCTTCTCGTACATCGATTTGTATTCTTCGTTCTTCTCATCTTCGAGAGAAATCTTGAATTGTGGTTTCTTCCGATTTATTGTAGTTGCTTCTTTCTTGACTTCCTCTTCTTCCTCAGAGTTGTTCTCCCAATCAACGTTGATCACCGGCTTTTTCTGTCCAACTGTCCCAGTGTCTCTTCCACGACCTCGTCCCCGGCCTCGACCTCGGATGCGAGTTCTGGAGAAACCTTCACCATCTCGCCGTAAGGGAGTGGTGAGTGATTGTTGGACTAGAACTTCAGGTTCTTCATTGTCTCGAATTTCTTTTGCTTCATTTGGCACGGTGTTTCGGAGAAGATTGTTTTCTTCGCAGGTGCGTAATAAGCTGCATCTTCTTGGATTCCAATCTCATGTACGGAGAAAGGTTGCAAATCACCTTTAATGCACTGTTCTCCTCCTTCGTAGTATTTTATGCACTGATGCAGAGACGATGGTACCTGTCGTCATACTTTTAGGTTATGTGTTGTAATTTTGAAAAGGGGTCGCCAAACAGAAATTGTCGGCGAATTTTCATATTTTAAATTTAATTTAAATATATATATATAGTTTAAAAGATAATATTTGATTTTGAAAGTAATTTTAAGTTTAAAAGTTTTAAGATATGAAATCAAACCAATCTCACATCCCAAATAGTTTATATAAACGAGCACCGCACCACAAACCGTATATCTATCCCGAAGAATAGACACACTGCTTGATGATGGGGCTCGATTAAATAAACTAGAAGATTTGTGACATCCGTTTGGTCTGCGAACCAATTTTATAAGCCGACAAGTTCCCCTGCTTAATATAAATGAATTAAGCAGGGTTTATATTACCCAGGTTCTTAAAGTTCCCTATAAGGGCAAGCCCCTATAGTTAATTACATCTTAAATGACGGGAATCATTTAAGAAAACTCTCGATAATGATCAGTAGTTTTGCTCTCAAGAATTTCAAAGTTTAAGGTTTTCAAAGGATTGAAGTTTGGAAATTCAAAAGGGAATGACTCAAAATTGGAACAGTTTATTTTAGGAGTCCAAAGGAAGAGAAGTAGGAGAAGCTGAGGATCCAAGAAGAATCTTGGCAACTTCCTAAACTATCCTATTGTTTGGCTTCAATTTAGGGAGGATCCTAATATTATCTGATATTTCAATCTTGCCAATGTTAGTTAATTAGGACTTATATTCGTATGACATAATCATACAATCAGCCTAGAAGATGTGAGGGTTTATGTCGTACCGAACGACAACCTCGGAGTCCTAAGACCAGTTAGGGCTTAATTTACATGACATGATTATGCAAATGCCTAATGAAGTGTTGAGGATTTATGTTGCACTAAGCAAACTACCTCGAAATCCTATAGTTTTGTTGTTTAATTCTAGGAATGTTTAGTTGATGTAGATCCGAGTTTTGGTGATGACGATGGCCTTGCTGCCCACCATGCTCCGAGCTCTTTGTTGTTGCAGAGGTTTAGTTTTAGAAGTCATAAATCAGGAGATGAGAGAAGTGTTTTGGTTTAGAGAAAATCTTAAAATCCAAGTTTTTTTAATATTTTAATTAAAACAAATATTAAAGTTGTTTAAACAGAACCGATTAAGATCCCACGATTTCGTCATCCCGGTACCGTTATTTTCATCGAATTCACTTAGTCCAGATGAATTTCCTAAACTCAACTGAATGAGTTCCACACTTTCATTTAGACCGTGGGAAATCTCGTTAGCAACACGTGGGTTACATCATCCGAGGTATTCCCGATCATTCAACGAGACGTTTTAATTTAGTTGTAATTGTAGTTTTGTTGTTCTGTTTGTGATTAAATTTTAAGTTATTTTATATTTTAAAATGTTGTGGCGGTAATTTTTATCTTGTAATGACTTTTAATTTAGTTTTGGTTTCAGTTCAGGGACTATCCTAAAGGTTTTGGTTCTCATGCAATAGTTGTTTATCATGCAAGAAAAGTACAATAAATTGCAATAAAGTAAATTGCAATAAAATAAAAGCGTACCTGGAGGGTATTCCCGTCATCCCAAGCTGCACTTAAAACACATGTTAAGGCATTTAAATATTTCAACAAGTACCTAGGTAAAGCTAAGGGAAAGATTTTGGTTGTCTACCAAAGTCCTAATCCTATAGCTAGTCATCTCCTATGACGTCTAGGTTCTTGTGTTTTGGTTTAAGGAAGATTTTCTTCATCAAAGAACAATCAAATTCAATTGTTCTTATAAACATCCTATCATATTGAGGAAGTGCTTAAGACGAGTCTTAAACATCTTTTCAATACCTCTAGGATTGTTTTAAGTCCAAGAGAATTTAATTATACAAGTGAATTAATCATCCGGGAGTTTAAGTTTAGTTCTTTTGCTCAGTGAACTAGGACATTTGAATATCCTATAAGTGAGCTAACACTTTACTTGATACCTCATTTAAGAGTTATAATAACCAGAGCTTTAAAAGGGCAAATCAACTTATTAAGTATTTTAATGATTTAAACTTATTGATTTAATTTTAATTTTGACTTAATTATAGAAAATTAGTTTAAGTTTGGAATAGTGTTCAAGTTATTTTAGATTTAATTCTTAATGATTTCATTTAGGTTTGTTATTAAATGATTTTAATTTAATTTAATTCAATTTAATAGAATTTTGATTTAATTTAATTTTAATTTAATTTGATTTAATTTAATTTAATTTCAATTTAATTTTAATTTAATTTAATTTCAATTTAAATTTAATTTTAATTTAATTTTAATTTGATTTAATTTTAATTTAGTTTAATTTTAATTTAATTTAATTTAATTTAGTTTAATTTAACTTATTTTGATCTCAAGTTATTTTTCTTTTAATTTAATTTAGTTTCAATTTTAATTTAGTTGAGATTATTCTTTTAATTTTTTTTTATATTAAAACTTAAGTATTATTGAAGTGATTTATTTAAGGATTTTTAAATTAAAGAATAAATATCCTCTTAAATAATATCCCTACTTTAATAATTCCAATTTCTATTATTCTTCCAAAACTTCAATTAATTAATTACTTAAAGTTTTATTTTAATTATATTTGAAATGGTTAATATGTTTTTACCCTTAATCATTTAAGTTTCAATCATCCAAAAATCAGTTTAAAAGCAAATATTTTACCCTCCCTTTTTGATTTATCCTAAAATTTTAATTAAAGGTTGAAAATTTTAATTATAATTTTGCCCTTCAAGCTTAATAATTCTATAACTCACTAAATTAAGCTCAAATGAACTTGAAATTTTTATGTGACCTCACTTATATGTCAATTAAAACATTAAAGGAGAAAATGTGATTTTTCTGTATTTAATTTATTTATGTAATTATTATTAATGGAAAATAGGGGTTTTCAAGGAAAATTCAATAACATGACGAAGGAAATGTTTCTGTCCTTAAGAAAATTATGGGATATTCCTAATGACTAGAGGACCATTTGGACCAATTTTGGTGATTTTTTGAATTATATTTTATTTATTAGAATTATTTTGAATTTTGGAGCATTAATTAATTTTAAAATAAAATTAAAGTTGAAAAATGGATTTTATATTTTTCATAAATCTCCCTGACCTCAGGGAGTTTAGTGAAACAAATTTTATATTTTTCTGATTTTTCTTTGATTTATTAGATGTATTTTAGTGAAAAGGTTGGAAAATACATTTTTAATATTAAAAATTACATTAAGCCTTTAAAATTCAATATCTTACCCTAAGGACTTAAGAAAAATATTTGGTTTGTTCCTAAGTAATTAGAATTCAAAATGTGACATTTTGGGGATTTTTAATATTTTTATGATTTTTATTATTTTTTAATTATTAAAAATATTAAAATAATGATAAAAATCAATTTTTTTAGAAAATTATAATTTTAATTTTCCTAAATTCCTCTAATATCAGAGAAGCTCCAAAACTATTTTTGTGAATTTTTTAAAAGTATTTTGTGAGTTATGAATTTTTAAAGTTTAATTTTACCCATTTTTGCTTAAGAGGCTTAATCAACCCATTTGGTGGGGTTAATCAAGTCCAATTGGTTTCAAATTTTTATGTGATGTTCTCCTATCCCTAGAGGACAGTGGAGAATTGTTTTTAAGTTAATTTGATGTGTGGTTAACCCTAATTAATTAAAATTCAATTTTGGGTATTTAGACTAATTAGGGTTATTCCAAGTGAATTAACTCAAAAATTATTTTTCCTATGTTCCTCTGGTCACAAGAAACATCACCAAATTTTCCTAGAATTTATTTCTCAACATACTAATTACTGGAATTAAAATACTCAAAACAGTAACATGAACTTAGAAAATCAATAACTTCTCATAGGGATGGCCTCTGACCTTGGAAAATTCAGGGAATGTTCCCAAGTTCAGAGGCTTCAAAAGCCCTATGGTCTTTTGGAAATTTTGGAGGATTTGGGCAATTTTAAGGGCTTTTGGTAGGTTTGATAGGTGTAGGGTTCCCGGGGTTAAAAATTGAAATTTTGGAAGAATGAAGATTGATCAAATATGAGTGAAATGGAATTACTTTGGTTGAGCCATGAAGTCATATTAAGCCTATATGATCCATGAGAGGACTCATTTGAGGCATTCACTATGTTGTTCCTAACCCTCTTAACTTGGGGCTTAGGGGTTAAGGTCCATCCATATGAATTACCTACATGAGTCAAGGAGTCAAGTTGATCAATTCTAATAAATGTTCCTAACCCTCTTAACCAAGGGGTTAAGATACATCCCATGGCTTCATATAGCTTGTACATGGCTTGTCTTTGGCTCACATATGGCTTGGCAAGAGTTTGGTCAACTTTCATGGAAAAGGGCTTTAGGAATTTTTGGAAATTTTGGGGTTATTTGATGGGATTTGGCATAATACCATTTTGGTTTGATTTTCATGATGGGTTTAGCACTTAAGGAATGATATAAATTAAGTGAGGATGAGATGTGATTGTAATGTGGGCTTTAGGATGGGTTTGGGCTTATGAATTTGGTAGAAGTGGGCTTTTAGGAAGGTTTAAGGGAGTGGGCCTTTATGTTTAGCAATGGGCTTTTAGATGAAAAATTTTGCAAAGGTTCATGCCAAATAAATGTTGAGTTTAGTTTAAGGAAGTGTCTTGAATGATTTGAAGCAAATTTGAGGTAGTTTGGAATTGAATTGGGTTGAATTTGGGTTCATTTGTTAAATGGGCCAATGTAGGTCAAATTGGGCTAATTTGGGCCAATGTTGGGCTAGGGTTGAAATTGATGTAAAATTAATGTTGGGAAATGTTTATTGGAGTGTTTCAAAGAGGTTTTAACTTTGGTTGGGTTTTGGTTTTGGGACATGGGCTTATTTGGGTTAGGTTTGGGTTTAGGTCAAAATTGGGCTTTTTGGTTTTGTGTTGAATTTGAGTGGGGCTTGGGTCCAAAGTTTGGGCAAATTATGTTAGTGTTTTATTTGTGGGGATGTTAGGGAAGGTTTATAAAAGGTTTGGGGTCAATTGGAGTTGAATTGGTTTGGTTTGGGCTAAGTTTGGGTTAAGAATGGGCTAAATTGGGGGGTTTTGGTAAAAGTGGGGTAAATAGACAAAATTGGCCCATGGTGTAGTTGGACAAAATGAAATTAGAAATATTTGGGATTTTTTGGAATTTTCTGGGATTTTTTTTGAATTTTTGTATTTTTGGGTTAAGAGGGGCATTTTGGTAATTTGGAGGGTATTGGGGGATACTTTTTGGAATTTTTGGTATTTTTGGCTATGGATGATAAATTTGATTGGTGAGGATATGTTCAAGGTTAATTTTGGGGAATTTTGGGTGATTTGGAAATTTTGGAGGATTTGGGCAATCTTAAGGGCTTTTGGTAGGTTTGATAGGTGTAAGGTCCCCGAGGCCAAACATTGAAATTTTGGAAGAATGAAGATTGATTAAATATGAGTGAAATGGAATCACTTTGGTTGAGCCATGAAGTCATATCAAGCCTATATGAGCCATGAGAGGACTCATTTGAGGCATTCACTATGTTGTTCCTAACCCTCTTAACCGGGGGCTTGAGGGTTAAGGTCCATCCATATGAATTACCTACATGAGTCAAGGAGTTAAGTTGGGTATGGGTGTGACTTTAGGATTTGGATTGTGTGTGTGAGAGTGTAGAGTATGAGTGTAGTGAGTGTGTAAGTCAACCCTCACCGCACTCGAGCCACCCAGGGTGGTCCTAAGGCCAAAGAGTCCTATAGGGAACTCATCCTTTAAACCTTAACTTTTGATCTCAACCCTCTAGGTGATCAGGGGTCTACAATCAAGCTTGTGGGATTTGCAGGGAGACAAGAAGTGGTTCAAATTTCTAAGGGATCGGTCCCAATTCTAGTCTTCTAAGATAGTCAAAGGAAAAGCCTAAGGCTAGATCCTAAACACTAAAGAGGGAAGAGAAGACCTCATCAAAAATGAGGTCAACACCCATGCTTCTTATATTGATTCCTCTTAAAACTGACAACAATATGTTATATCATTTCTCAACTTAGCAGTCTTAGATGGTGGAAAATATTTAGCAAGAAATTTTTGTGACAGTTCACCTTCTTATTGATCCAGGTACTAACGAAAGTAACCACATTTTAGCTTTATCCCATAGTGAGAAAGGAAAAAGTCTAAGTCTGATAGCATCATCCGAAACACCATCATATTTAAAAGTAGCACACAACTCTAGAAAATTAGCAAGATGCAAATTAGGATCTTCAGTAGTTGCTCCCCCAAACTGATTATTAGACATCATTTGGATAATAGCAGGTTTAAGCTCAAAAGAATTAGCAGCTACAACAGGGTTTTAAATACTACCATGAAGTTCATCTATTGTAATGACAAAAAATCTCTTAAAGGTCTTAATTCTTGATGGATGCCAATATTTTGATTTTTATGATTTGCCATTTCTTGAATATTTTTATCTTTTTCAATATTTTTAATTTTTTTTATTTTTCTTTTATTTTTCTGATAGTTCTTTCTAATTCAGAATCGTAAGGCACAAGTCCTTCAGAACCTGAACTACGCATACAACAAAAAAAAAACAAAACACAACACACTAACAAAAACAAAAGAAAAGTAAAAATTTAAAATTTCTTAATCCTCTTTAAAATACAATTTAATTGTTCCCCTCCCCCCCCCCCCGCTGGCAACGGCTGCCAAAAAATTGATCCCGATCAATGCAATTGCGCCAAAGACTTGATACTGTCCTATAAATGTAACGACGCTAAAAACTTGTTTCCCAGCAAACAGTGCCGAAAACTTAGGCCGCTAGGAATATATGCGCTGATAATTTAGATATGAAAATTATGATTTTATAATATGGGATAATACACAAGTATATGTATCATTTATCAAATAATATAGGACTTTTTTATTAAGCCCCGAGAAATCGAACCCACATGGAAAATGTAAAAATCTTTAATGGAATCAGAAAATTATCTTTTTACTTTCTTTATATATTTTTGAAAAAGTATGTCTTGATTTTGAAAAATTTTGAAAGTTGATTTGTCTTTAGAAATATCCTTAATAAAATGTTAAGCAAGAAATTAAAATTATAATAACTAATAACACTAGATGTAAAATACTATTAACTAGAATATCTTTTTCTTTCCTTTTATGAAGTAGTAATAATTCTTAAAGTATTGTTGTGGAAGTATGCAAATTTGTTGTGACAGATAGAAGCAAATGTGTTCTTTACCCTTACTTGGTTCTATAAAGAACATAGGTTAATTTGAAATTTTTATTATTTTGAACATGGTTAGGCAGGTAATATACCAGTCTCTCACTCTAGAGTTCCCTCGATTCCCACCACCTGGGGGCTAACTTCTCATAACAAAACTCAAAACTTCAAACCAAATTAGGGGGTTTTAACCTGTCACTCTAAAATCCTCTAATTTTACTCCCTTTTATAAAAATATCTTCTAATATTACATTCAATTATATGGAATACATTTCTCACCCATATAATTGCATGTGATTCTTACTAAATTTTATGAGACAATACCGCATTGGATCTTACATAATCTCAAGAAATTCTACAACTTAATAGGATAAATCAAGAAGTAAACAAAGTTTTTAAAATCAATCTTCACAACTTCTTCCAACTTTTAAACACTTATTATTTCCACAACAATTCTTTGTAAATTAATTACTTCTCCATTAAAGAAAGAAAAAATAAAGTAAACTACTCAGAATGCATTGAGAAAATACAAAAACACATTGATTTGAAATTAAAAATAGTAAGAAAAATAATAAACGAAAGCAAGTATTAATATAAAGATTAAAAGTAAACACTTATCTGAAAATACTCTCCACAAGACTAAGGAAGTTCCTCTGAAACTTTAACTCTTTGCTAAACTACTCCTCAGAGAAAGTCTCCCAACTCAGGTGACTCAGAATATTGACTTCAGACTTCAATAAAAACTAAACTAAAAGAAAGAAAAGAAGTGGGATGAAGAATAATTCACTCCGACCCTTTTCTCCTTTCTACTCTCTACTCCTACTCTAAAATAAAAACTCTAAAAATGTAGTGGAAGAACAAAAGAACGAAAGAAAGAACCCTTCAAAATGCAAAGGAAGAGTCTCCTAGTCTTTCCTAAGACTCACTTTAAATAGTAAACCAAAAGGTGCCTTTGTGTCTCTTTAAAATGTGTCCAGATTCAATGTATCTACCAAGGAACACACCTCTTCATTCAAACTTGCCGCCTAAAGGAAGTTATGGTAGTTACCACCAAGAGTTGCATCCCATCCCCTTTGAAATTTGCGCCAAATTCATTTGAATTATGATTTTTAACTGTGGAGGCTAAGCGCTAGCCCAGCGGCGCTTAGCCGCCAGTGCCAAAATTTTGATTTTTCATTTTTTTTTTGCTCCAAATTTGATCCAATTTTGTTCCTTTCATCATGACCATCCATTTTCATCATACCTGTAAGAAAAACGCAAAATACCTTCCACTAAAGTGCAATATCATTAAAAACTGGTATAAAAATGTGCATAAAAATACAAAATATTTTAGGTGTATCAATACTCCCCAGCAGAAATTTTTCACACTTTGTTTTAAGTGTGTCATTTAGAAGTCTGTGTTGGTTTTGTTGATCTTTTCGTCAACGCAATACGTGCGGTGTGCTTGGTTAGCACACCACACCTATTGGGAGTCCATTTGTTGACCTCATTTTTGGTGAGGTCTTTTCTTTCCTCTTAGTGCTTAGGATCTAGCCATAATATTTCTCCTTGACTATCCTAGAAGACTAGAGATGGAACCCACCATTTAGAAATTCAAACCAAATCTTGACTCTCTTGGAAATCCTACATGGATGGTCACCAACCTCCAAACCACTTGGAAGGATAGGACCAATGTGCAAGAAGACAAGGATGAATTCCTATAAAATGCTCAAGCCCTAGAATAGCCCTGGGTGGCCTGGTCTTTGTGGAGACTAGCTTGCACACACTGCACTCCTACACACATCCTAAACCCTGAACCATCTTTACCCAATCTTGACTCCTGGTTCATTAGAGCACTCATATGGATGGATCCAAACCCCTAGCCCTTGGCTAAGAGGGTTAGGAACAACCTATGAGATGTTCAAAATAGATACTACCTTTCGTCCATGGCTCAGTCTAAACCATTTCACTCCAATCAACCTTATCCAAAATTCCAACTTCCCAAATTTTCTGCTTTTGACATTGGGTCCTTAAACTTACCTAAAAATTACCTAAATTGCCCCCAAAAACTACCAAAACTCTCCGAAATTTCCCAAAAATTACCCAAAATTCCTAAAAATCATTTTAAAACAATTCCCACCTCTTAAATCCACCAAAATACCCCAATACCCTCTAAATAACCTCCAAAAACCCTAAAATACCCTTTTGGCCGAAAATTCCAAAAATTCCAAAAATTCCCAAAATATTCCAATAAATCCCAAATAGTCCCAAATTCATTTTCTTCAACTACACCATAAGTCAATTTTGCCAAAATAACCAACTTTCAACTCGAAATCCCAAGTTGGCTAATTTAACCCACAAGGACCCAATGTCAAACCAAATCAACCCATTTAACCTCAATTTTGCCCAATTTCAATTCTAAAATTTAATTCAAAATCCCTAAAATCTAAAACAAATCCAAGTCCAAATTGATTCACATTTAAGTTCAATTCTATTTGAAACCCAAAATCCCAAATTCTGCTTAATTAATCCAAAATTCCCCAATTAACCTAATGTCAACCAATTCCCCCCAAATTTTAATCCTACACCTTCTGTGGCACTCCCATGAAACCCATACAACATTAAATTATCCCAATTTGAGCTCAAGTCTAGCCTAAATCCATTTGAAAACCAAGAACACCCATTTTTAACCCAAATTGAACACATGCCCAAGATCTACCCAATTGATTGGCCTAATCTCAAAATCTCCTCCCAAATGATGTTGGGACCTCTTCAATACATTCGCCTAAACCATTTAAAACATTCAATTGGGTCTAAACCCCACCTTAAACCAATTTGGACCCAAGTTGACCCAACCTTACCCAAATTGGTCAAACTCCCAAAATCCACCAAATTGACCTCTCAATTAAACTCAAAACCATTCCATGTCTTCATGAAAATTCTTCATGACAATCATTTACACAATGTTGCTCAAAACACTTGGACCTAAATCAAACCTAAACTCAAGCTAGCCCAAGTTGAACCCAAACCAACCCATGTGCACACATGAGCCAAATTGAACCTAACCAAACCAAGTTTGATCAAGCCAACTTCTTGGCAGTCAACCCTAGGCCTCCTAGGATGGATTTGACCTGACCCAACCCATCACCTATGAGTCGTAGACCAATGGGTTTAGCCCTTTACGAAGGCTAAGTCCCATCCCTTAAACCTTTTTTAAGCAACCTCCTCAGCCCAATTAATGCAGCTGAACCTCTCCTCCACTCCTCCTCAGCCTACCCAGCCGCCTGACTGTCCTTACCAACCACCCCAGCTGCCGGAACAAACTATTTAAATGTAGAAAAGTTCAAATTATGTAAATAATCTTTCCCCTTGAAATTAATTAAAAATCAGTGTAGAATTTCAAATGTTTAATAGTTTAGATGATGTATTGTGACAAATTGGAGCACGCCTATTCTTTATCTCATTCTGAACATAAAGAACATTAGCTAATCTAAATTTAGCTCTAGAATGTATAGTTGTGTTGAGTAGACTCTACTCTCTGAAACATGGACGACTTGTGGGTTTAGACCAGATGTAGGGGATGAACGGATGTTGTCCATTTCTGTGTTTTGGAAATGGAAGGCTCTAATTTAATCCAGCTTGATCCGTAGTTCGGAGCCCCGCAGCAGAGCAAGCGCGTTTTCGACACTTCTGAGGACATGCGTCGCCCTCAAGAATTTTCTCGCTAATCTAGATTTGATTAAATCCAAATTAACCTGAAACTCTTCAAAAATCCATGTCGAGACACAAAAAAATCATAAAAATATGGTAAAAATACCCCTGGATTCAGGACGAGTAAGGACAATTTTTTGAATAAAAGAAGTTTTCAACAAGTCAAATCTTCCAAATGATTATTACTATTGCAAGGAGAAAGAGAAGAAAACTACTCATAATTCATGGGGATAACACAGAAAATATGATATATATTAACACTGAAGTCTCACACATTACAAAAAATACAAAGAACTTATCTTAGACTTCTCTATAAGTAAATCCTTTAGAGTTTCTTTGTTGTCTTCTTTCCTCCATTTAACACACAAAAAAACTCTAACAAGACTCTAACTCACACACCCACTCACAAGACTCTCTCACAAGACTAACGCCAAGCCTACTATTTGAAACTTTCCTTTTCTACCGCCCAATGATTCTATTAAATAAAGCTCAAAAATCACTAAGAGTTACTTCGAGGCATCTCTTCAAAATTCATTCAAATTCAATGCATAAATGGTTTACCTATCTCTAAGATTCAGCGCACATTTGTGGCGCCTAGCCGCCTAACTGCGCCTAGGCACCACCTTTCTGATGCCATCATAACTATGTAACACTTGCACCAAATAAAGGCCTAAGCTCTAGATTAAGTTTTTCCTCATTTGGCCTCTTTATGCCCAATTTTGCTCCTTTTTCAGTTAAACTCCATTTATTGTGCCTGAAATCATAAACACACAAAATACCTTTACTAAAGCGTAATATCTTTAAAATGAACATAAAATGTACATATATAAAAGGTAATGTTAAGGTGTGCGAGAACCTCGCACAATCCAATATAATCGATATGGACATCCATAATGTCGTACCCAAAATTCTTAGTTCGTCATGCAATCGAAGAAACCAGACTTTCACTTAGCAACCAAAATATTCATTCCGTACCAAAAGATTTCATTATATTATTGTATATTTATTAAATATGGAGGTCCACAAGTCAAGCCACAATGCCAGCTGAGACACCAGCAACCTAGGAAAGTAAAGGTAACTTTTATCAAGGTCACAACAAGAAGTATCAATCCCGCACCTTCACTAAGTCATCAGGTCATGAGACATTGTACTATTCTATTATCCTAAATTTGTTGCCGCATGCCTTTCTAGCCTCATCACTCATATTACTAACACCTTCAACTCGTCAATTGGGTGGTTCCATGTGTACATAGGTCAATTTAAATGGAAAGCGGGTGTCGGTCACCAAAATGGAAGTGTGCTTCTGTTGCTTTGAAAATACAATTAATTTAATACACATATATATAACTTTGAAAAGTAAGATTTTAATTTTGAAAAGATCTGAACTAATCTCATAGTTAACAATTTAAATAATCACAACACCATGAGCGATGCACCCATCCCGAGAATGTATTATTGTCATCAAAGAAGGCTCGATTAAATAAACTGTAGAACTTATGACATCCATTTTGGTTATGGAATCTTTTTATGTTGACTGATACCTCACCGAATATAAAGATTAGATACGGTTTATATTATCGGGGTTCTAAAGTCTCCTATAAGGGCAAATGCCTAATGAGGTGACGATTTACGTCATGTCAATGGATTCACTGAATTCCTACGACTTGTTAGTGTTAAACTAAGAAAGGATGTGCTGAGGTAGATCCTCATGCAACTCGCTCCAATCTCCTCATTAAATACCACAAAGCTAGCTTCGAGCTCCTTGCTATAGTCGTAGTAGTTTGAGGTTTATGGTTTTGGTTTGAGGTTTTATGTTGCACAATTTCTTTTCTTTGTGGAAAAATTTAGTTTGTTACTTCTATTTTTCAAGTGTCTTATTTGGAGGAATTTTAATTTATTTAAGTGACACTGGTTAGGATCCCATGGCTCTCTCATTCTGGCATCACTATTTTCTTTTGAATGTACTTACTCTGTGGAGTTGTTAAAGTTGTTTTGTACCGAAGAAATTACCAGTTACAGAACCGTAGGTTAATCTCCATCCGAGAGATTGTCATAAATCCAAAAGAGGTTATTTAAGAGCATTCACTAAGTTTAAAAGTGTATTTAATTTTTGAAAACATATATTTTTGGTTGTTTTGTCCTACAAGCATTAAAAGCAAAGCATGCAAGAATAAGAAAATACTGTAAAGAGAAAATAACAAAATTGCAATAAACTGTAAATGCGTACCTGGGCCTCTACTACTGCTGCATGGTTAGTATCATAAGACATATTATAATTTGCAAGAAATTTAAGTAAACTTGCAGGAAAATTAAGAAAAGCGAGTAAAGCACAAAAGTCTGGTGCAAAAGTCAAGAAAAACAAGTCACAAAAGACATGAGTGATCAATACTAAACCCGTGGTCACATATAAAGACTGGGATTGGGTATAAGGTATCCATGAATGTGGGGGTCGTGAGCTAAACCGTGTGCTTCCCACTCTCTTCTAACAGAGCTACTCAAAGGGTAATCTATGAAGTACCCTAACCCTCGATCCAAGTGATTGTACGGGACCTTTGTAAGTTTTCATCACTATTTTTAATTTTTCATGCAAAAATCGGCTTCTTCTTAAATTTTCATGCAAAGTTCACTTAACAAACAAAAAAAATTTTGTTTTATTTTTTGTAAATATTTTGTAAAGCAGTGCAGTCCACAAGATAATTACTCTAATCAGGCTAAAACTACCGGCCACCTAAGAGTGTCGAGGGAAATTTCTACCAAGAGCTGGTGAACAGTATCATCATCATATTCCCTCTCCCATAGGATCCTCTTGGTAGGAGATGCTATTCTAAGTCCCACTTCGTACCTCGCTTAAGCACATAAGCAATATTTATCATCGCCCCACCACCTAGACCTTAGACTTATATAAGCCCGATGATCCATATGTGGCACAATAATTATCCTCAAGTTGCACAAGGACTTCAATATCTGTATAGCATCATCCTCGAGCATTGAGTTGTTGATGTAGGATAAGTAGTGTATGGTATTTCTATTGATTTGGTGAATTAATGAGTTCCGAGTCATATCTTGGTGGGTCCATATGACTTTCCGCTTTTGTTTGGTTCTTAGTGGTTATCATGGTTTTTCGTGATGATTTTCAACCATTATAATAAGTCTAGAAGTTCTTCATATAAAAGGATTGTGTATGTATCTAAAATAACATACACAATCCTTACAATCTTCCGGATCATTTCGAGTTCATCTAACTCTATTATATTCTTGAAGTAATTATCCTCGTTCAATTATATGGATGTAATTTGTTATTAGTAAACATTACTGTTCAATTTATCCTCGGTCAAGGTAACTAGTCATTCATTTGCCATTAAGTTTAAGGATTATATGGGTGGACACTTTATGAGCAAATTAAGTCATTAAGGAAACTCTTACTCTTTGGGTCAGAGATGAGCTCGTAGTTTTTAAAGAGTGTTATAGTTGATTATGTTCTATTCTCTAAACCTCAATAGATAACTTTAGATTAATCATAATTCACTACCAAGCTCTTAAATCTTTTAATGATTGATTTGTAATTTTGAAAAATTTTTATGTGATATATGGATTTTTATTAAAGAGATTAGATTATCACTTAACCCTTAGTTTGGGGCTCCTAATTGTTGCATTAAAATTTTCCTAGCACAAGCCCCCGCACTGTGAACATTCAAGGTTAGCCGTCTTCTAATCCTTAATAATTTGATTAATTGCAATTATACACTTTGATAGGGAAAAGTGTGACTTGGTTCCTACCACTTAACCCTTTATGTTCAATCATCCTAAGAGGTTAATTAGGATTAAAATTACCCACCTACTCTTTGACTTAATTCTAAATTTTAATTAAGGCATGAAATTTCAAAATTACCCATTTGCCCCTATAAAGTCCCCAACTCAAATGACTTTAAAAATTTTCTACTACCCCACTCATGCGTTAATTAAAACATCATTAAGAATTACAATTTTTCATTTAATTTATTTTTTAATACTTATTTTAGTTTAAACTAGGAATTCTCAATGATATTTAATTTAAAAAAAAAAACTAATATATAGTTTCTATCATTAGGAAATTTTAGGAGGTTCACCTAGGTCAAAGGACCACTAATAAATTTATGAAATTTTGAATTATATTTGTCTTTATAATTTTTAAATCGATGTTAATGAATAAATAAATAAGTAATACATTTTATTTAAAAATTCATTTTTATATTTTTCTATTAACCTCTCTAATCATAAAACTCAGAGAAATTTTTTTATATTATTTTGATATTTATTTTATTTTTATAAATTTAAAATTGAGAAATTGGCCAAAAATAAGGTATTTATTTTGTCTTCAATCTTATTTTTCATATGTGCCTCCTCAGTCACAAAAGCCACCCCAAACCACTTTTTATAATTTTTTTGTCTTTTTATTTTAATTTATATAATTATTTTAAAATAAAATTCATATTTACTTAGAAAAATTCATTTTTACATCAAAATAATTTTCATGGCTTCCAAATTTTTACAAGTGCCTCCTGAGGTATTTAGAATTAATTTGGCCCAATTTGGTGATTATTTGAATTATTTTGTTTTTTTTATTTTAATTTTTTTTAATTTTAAATTAGAAAAATACATTTTTATTTTTTAAAATTTAATTTTTATTTTTCTTAGAGTCCTCTAATCACAGTAAACCTACCAAACAAGGTCTTACTTTTTTCCAGCATTTCATTTTTATAATTTGTTCATTATGGTGTTAATAACTTTGTTCTAAGGCTTTTAGTGTTAGGAGAGTTCCCCAAAAAAATGAAAAATTAGGGAAGACTCCTAATGGTAATATAAATAAACTTTTAAATTTCATTTTATTTGGATAATTATGATTTAATTACCTTTTGGAGTATTTAATTTGTTTAAAATAAAATATCTTATAAATATTTTTTAGTTCAATAAATTCTCCTAATCACTTAGCACAAAGGGTATTTTTGTTTTATAATTAGGATTTTTCTCTACATCAAGATAAGTATTTTTAAATTTCTTGATTAATTTAAATCAAAATACCTTAATTTCCTACTTATCCACATCGTCGCCGCGTCATTCCTCGTACTTATAAAAAGTTACGCATTGTGCTCGTATCTAACGCCGCCATCTCCGTGTTAGTCAGCCGACTCGGCCCGCCGTTCATGGATCATCCGCTCATCCAACGTGATCTCGCCGTCCACTTGATACACGCGAATCGACGTGCCTCGGTCATTGATACGCCTGGGAAAATACTTGATTTTTCATATACATTTTATACTGAATTTTAATGATATTGAATTTTAAAGGAAGCTACCTTGCATATTTTTGGTTTTAGTACAAGAAATAGACTTTTGGTGAAAAAAGAAGAAAAAATCGTACAATTTAGAGCAAAACGAGCAAGAAAGAAAATTTTAACCTGGCACATTTCGATATGTCTTTCTATTCTTAATCTCATTTACACTTCTCACATTTTTTTGAATGAAATTATACTTTAAAGAAAGGTTTTTTTAATGCTTATCTTGTAGGTGAAGATGTTAAAAGCACAACACAACTGAAATGGGGCAAAAAGGAGCCAAACAAAGCAAAATGGTGGAGTTACTGTAGAGTGGCACCGACAGCGCCAGGGTCTAGAGAATGACAAGTTTGGGTGCCGATTGTGCCCAAAAAGCACTTGAAGATGGTGTCAATGGCGCCAAAGACAATTATTTTCCCATATACATTGAATTTGGCGATTTTTGGAAGGTTGCTTGAGGCATCTCTTGGGAAATTCATCTTTACACTATAATAGAGTAATTTTATGTCAGAAAAGTGGTGTATGCGTGTAGGAAAACATGGAGAATGTTTAAAGATCTTAGAATATATAGAACCGTATGTTCTACCATTTTGGAGAGATTTCTGAAGGAATTTTACGAGAATCTGTAAGGGAATATTCTAGCATTTCATGAATCAGCGAGAGACTTTGTGGGAGAGATCTTCATCTTTTTTTCACGAAAAAAAGCCAAGTATTATGTTCTTCATTATCTTATGATTTTGTAAACACTTATCTAGTGGATTTGCTTTGATGAAATGATGTTTTCTGTTGTGTTTTCTTCGTGCTTTAAGATGTGTTCTCTTACTCTTTCTTCTTATTTGGAAATAGCGGCATGACAAGATAATGTCATTATTATCCTTTTAAATTTCTTTTGTAATGAGTAGGATTCATGTTTAGGATATTGGGATGGATGCAAGAAGAAGTTTTAGTTATAAATGTGATCTTTTTTACTTACACTTCATTTACATTACACTAAAATCTTGTTGTAGTATTAAAATTCATTGTAATTGCATTAAGACTCGATAGGGTAGTGTAACTCTCAACAAAGTGGAACCACATTCAAATTTCATGGATGAGTGAGTAGTTCATGAGGGCTGAAAACAAATAGGAAACATACTTCGATGAGCATAGATATGGAGATTTTAGGGTGACAAACTAAAAATCCCTAATTGGTCCAAGTGTTTGAAACCAAAGTAAGATGTTAGCCCTCAGGCGAGGGGAAGTGGAAGCTCTAAAGTGAGAGCTAGTCTCCTCCTAGCCTAAACACGGATTTTGGGACCAACACTAGATTAGCTAATGTTCTTTATGCACTCAGAAGAGACTACAAAATAGGATTGCTCCTATTTGACACATACAATATTTAAAAATAGTAGTTTTTAACATTATCCAATTCACTACATAAAAATAGTATTTTTTAACATCCAAAAAGATTTATCCTTATAATAAATATTTTCATTTAGGGAGTAGTTATTATTATTTGAACTTAAGACTTACCTTTAGGAGTACTTGTTACAAAGACCATCGAATTCTGACCTTCCAAACTAAGGATTGATAGCTGTAGACTAGATTATCCTATAGGATTTCTTACCTCGCTTCTCCGTCGGATAGACATGGGGTTTTTAAAGAAAGCCCTATATTACTCAAGTGATACTTCGCACTTGCGTAGAACCCATAAGTAGGTGACCTACTATCAAAATTTCATAACATTTCAATTGTGTATAAATTGTGTCAAACTTTTTTACCATATTTTCGAACCTAACTTTACGGTAATTGTGATTCGGGTCAAGTGTTTTCGGCACCGTCTCGGTGGGAATTAAATATGCATAAAGCACATCAAGTTAGTAATCGTTGCTCGAAAAGCTTCAAGTAAGAACTTTAGGAGAATTATTAAACCTGTAAGACATATATTTGGAACTTAAATTATTATTATATAGTGTGTTTATTTTCAAGAAAAACTCAAAATATTAAAACTAATTTTTTTATATCTGTCCTATTAGTTAAGTGTTTAAATTTGTATGTGTAAATTTGAGTTACATACCTTAAATTTTTTGACCTCGTGATTTAGAGAGAGCTTTTCGCAGATGATGGTTTTCCAGAAAGACTAAATTATTTTAATGTAAAAATGACAAATCAAAGATATAATGAGTATTCAGATTTGGATTATAATTGTAGAGGTTTCGAAAGAGTAAACTCTAAAAGTATTTAAGGAATTTTCAAGAAGATATGCTTATCATATTAAGTTCTCAAGTTGCCGATATATTATGAGGAACATAGATCAATATGTAGAAAGTTATCCACAAGGGACCTCGAATATTAAGAAAAATTTATGTGGACAGTTGATCGAGCCTAACGATTTTGAAACTAGCCATGGGATATACAATCCTTATTCCCATTATTACGATCCAGCTTGGGAGAATTATTCAAACTTTAACTGGAATACTAATTTTGGAGAAGAAAACTAATTTTTGGAAGATTATCAATTTAATCAGACATCTAATTGGAATACTCAATGAGATTTTACAGATGAACTCTCTTTTTCTTAAAAATTCTAATCTCAAAACTACCTAACGAGGAGAAGGAATTATCACAGAGGGAGGTTGTTATTCAATGGTGAATCAATTACAAAGTCGTAAAGCACAATTACAAAGTTAAGGGCTGCAATTAGGAATACAGAAAACCAACTAGGGAAGATTATTAATGCATTTGACAGTTAACCACAGAGATTTTACCTAGCGACCCTGAAATAAACCCTGAGCAGATGAATGATGAGCGATATAAAGTTATCAAACTAATATCTAGAAGAGAATTCGAAAGATATGTTTCAAAAGAACTTTGACTTAAGAGATATATAAGGGATTGGAAGACCAATGGAAGAAATTCCTAAAGAATTAGAAAACCCTACTACCTCAACTAAGCAAGTACAAAGAAAGCACTTCCACCATTTACTCAAGACCAACGGAAGAATTAGAAAATAACTTCAAATGTAAGAGTAAAATAGAAGAATTTAATCCAAAATCTGAATTATCTAGAGAAAATTTGATCCAAAATTTTAGTGATCTTGAAATATCTTATAAAGATCCATTTCTTATAAAATTTAAGGATAATATTAATATGAAAATTGAGAAAATTAATAAGAATACCGGATCTAGAAATAAATACGAGGAATAATGATATGAATCAATATGAAAAGGAAGAGGTAAAAAAATAAAATTTGAGGATTTTGTAGAATCCCTGAATCATAAAAGACGGCGACAGATCGAGATTACGACTTGAATTTTGTTCTCGGTGGAATCCGCCTGTCGGCCGGCAACGTTAAAATAAGCGCTTTGTGGAGTGCAACTTATAGTTATCAATGTGGTTTGATTTAGTATGCTTGAGCATCATGATTGTTAGTGTTGTATTGTGTTTTCTTTAGTGTGGATTAATCATCTTAATGATTGGTGAATGTTTGGATTTTTAGTGGCTTGACTTGATCTTTATGTGTCAGCATGGATCGATGTTCATTTATTGATCAGAGATTGCTTGGATTATTAATTATTTGATTTGATCTTTTTGTCATGAGTGAGGATATCCTTTAACATCTATTTATGGGTAGACTTTATGTTCTCATGGTGATTGAATTAACGATTCTATTAGAGGTTCCTGGGTCTCACTTGGACTTGAGATTTATAATAGACACTGTTAGAATTTGAACAAAGACAGCTCCATCTCAATCATGTTACTTCCTTTCTCGACTTTCGATTTACCGATAGAGTCAGCGAACCTATTTAATGAATAACATGTGGATGATCTTACACTATGATTTATAAATATTAGAGGGAAGACACTTTTAATGTGAGATAAGGTGATGCCCGAGGTTGGTGCTCGCGACCCAACTTATAAGGGATAATCTTATCTTTCGTGGGGGTTATAATCTATAAAAAATCATTCAAATGTACCCACTTGTCAGTGTTGATTTTGTTAGAAATTGAAAGTAAGGTAGTAAGATGCAATGAGTTAATGGAGGACTTAACCTCATTCTTTATGTGTTCGTGTTCATGTTACAAAGTTATTTAGGATTCTCAAGAACTTTTTTATATTCCAAATGCTATACTTTGTTATGTTGGCTAAACTTTTATTAAATACTTATCTCCTGGCATATTTATTTTTGGATTTTCTTTCTGCTACAAAATTTCGTATACAATTGTAGATGTTTCTAATAGACATGTGTGATAGATAGAATTTTTAAAATGTTTCTCTTCTTCTTACTTATGTTTGCTGATGAATACCATACATGTTAAACCAAGTTCGAGGGTCGAAGAAAATAACATTTTAAAGTGAATATAGTTCCTTTTAGTTTAATATTATTGCAAGCATGTTTTGGGCTAGCTTTACTTTCTCCTCAGCCTTTCTATCCCGATTATGCATGTATATGAATTTGATAGGATGTTGTAGTAGCTGAAAATTCATCATTTTTCTTCCTACTACATTTTATGGAATTAATTGCAAAATATTTAAAAGTTCAAGTTTAGGGGGGAGAAAATTTTTTAAAATTTAACTTTATTTCTCCTTAGTATCCCGTATTAAATGTAATAGCATCTTTAAAATGACTTGAGGTATGTGTTTTTACCTTTAGGTTACTATAATTTTGATTTTAGGAATGTTAGAAAAATAACCTAGTTAAAATCCTACGTGAAAAAACTATTCTAGAGTTAAGAAATTTTATGTGAAATATCAAGAAACATTTTATTTATGAGAATGGAGTTGAATACTAAAAGCCAAAATTCATATATTTGTACTTAGTGAGAATGAGCCTTTATTGAAACTTTTTCGAACTAATACTTACACTTTTAAAAGTGAGGGAAAAGATTCTAATGAATTTAGAAAGAGGATAAAGTGAAATTCAAAACTTTTAAAGGCCTATCTAGATACAATAATCCTTACATTAAAAAACAAAAAAAAGAGTAAGGATTAAAAATATCTTGAATGAAAAGTAAAAGAAAAAGAAAAGTCAAAATAAAATATGTGAGGAGAAGAAGGAGCATGTTTTAATTAAAATTGGTTTCACTTAATCTTTTTAAATGAAAAGACATGTAAACAATCCTAAGTTTATTCTTATTTCAAAAATTATTGTTCAAATTAGTATAGATATGTTAAATTTATGTTTTTGTACTTTCTATGAATCTTTAGTTTTACAAGTTTCAATAAATTTTGAAGTAAATAGAAAATTAGGATTCCAAAGTTGAATATGAGATATTCTTACACTCTAATCCTAGGTTGATTTTTTAGAATTTCTCTTAAGTTACACTATAACATTTCTGAGACAAAAGTATAAGAAACTCTATTGAAACCCACTACCTCAAATCAACAAATTTAGTTTTTAAAGTTATGTTGTTACTGAGGGCAAGTACGCTAAGTTTGGGAGAGTTGACACGCCTAAAAAAAACTTGATTTTTCATATACATTTTCTTCTTAATTTTAATGATATTGCACTTTAAAAGAAGGTATTTTGTATATTTTTGGATTTAGGTATAATAAATTGAGTTTTGGTGAAAAAGAAGAAAAAACAATACAATTTGGAGCAAAATGAGCAAGAAAGAAAAATTTAATTGACATTTCGATATGTCTTTCAATGCATAATCTCATTTATAATTATCACATATTTTGAATGAAGTTACACTTTAAATAAAGGTTGATTTATGCTTATCTTGTAGCTGAAGATGTTAGGAACGCAACAGAACTGAAACGAGGCAAAACAAAGCTAAGACGAAGTCCAACGGAGCAAAATAGTGGAGCTACTGTAGAGTGGCACTGATGGCACCATGAGTCCAGAGAACAACGATTTTGGTCACCAACAGTGCCCAAAAATGGCACTAGCAGTGCCAGGGACGGTTATTTGCTCATATACATTGTATTTGGACGATTTCTCTGAAATCGTTTTCGAGGCATCTCTGTAGAAATTAGTCGTTACACTATAATTAGAGTGATTTATGTCAGAAAAGTGGTGTGTGTGGTGGGAAAATGTGGAGAATGTTTAGATATCTTATAAATAGATTAGAAATGATTTTCACTGCTTTCGAGAGATCGGGTGGAGGAATTTGCAGATAACTGTAAGGGAATGTTCTTAACACCGCATGGATCAACGGAGACTTTGTGGGAGAGATCTTTCATCTTTCTTTCAAGTGGAAAAAGCTAATATTGTGTTCTTCATTATCTTATGATTTTGGTAAAATCTTATCTTGCGGATTTGTCATTGATGAAATGATGTTTTTTGTTTTGTTTTCTTCTGTATTTTGTGATGTTTCTCTTACTATTTTTGGAATTAGTGGCATGAGAAGACTATGTTGTTATTCTTCTTTTACTTTTCTTTTGCAATGAGTAAGATTCATGTTTAGGATATTGAGATGCATGCTGGAAGAAGTTTTAATCATAAATATGATGGTTTTCTGCAATTCATTTATATTACAATAAAAGTCATTGTAGCCGTTAAAATTCATTGTAATTGTATTAACACTCGAGAGGTGTAGCAATTTTAACAAAGTGGAATCACATTTAAATTCCATAGATGAGTGAGTAGTCCTTGGGGATTGGCAAATAAATAGGGAAATATTCTTTATGAGGTATAATCGGGAGATTTTAGGGTGACAAACTAAAATCCCCGATTTGGTCCAAGTGTTTGGAAACTAAAGCGAGATGTTAGGCCCTCAGCAAGGAAGTGGGTGCTCCCTGAGTGATAGCCAGTATCCTCCCGGGAACCTCAACTACAGATTTAGGGACCAAACTCTAGATTAGCCAATGTTCTTTATGCACTCAAAAGAGGGTAAAGAATATACTTCATCATATTTTATATACATACAATAAATAATGGATCTCATTTAAACATTACCCAATTCACTACATAAGACCATTAGTTTTTAACATCTCAAAATTCTTCAAACCAATTCATCCAAAAAGGATTATTTTTATAATTAATATTTTCATTTAGGAGTGTTATTAGTTGTTTTAAACTTAAGACTTAGCTTTAAGAGCATTTCGTTAGAAAAACTACTTTAATCGACCTTCTAAACTAAGAACTGATAGTTGTAGACTTGAATTAGTCTAAGGGATTTCTTACCTCGCTTCTCTACGGGATTAATACTGAGGTTTTTAAACAAAGTTCAATATTACTTGATGCGATACGTGCACTTGCATATAACCCATAAAGTTTGAACTATTATCTACATTTTATAAAATTTTCATTTTGCATAAATAAAGTTAAGTTTTTTACCATATTTTGGAAGCTAAATTACCTTTTAATTGCGAGTCGGGTCAAGTTTTCTGCACCGTCTCGGAAT
This sequence comes from Papilionanthe hookeriana x Papilionanthe teres, assembly GCA_022702705.1. NCBI lineage: Eukaryota > Viridiplantae > Streptophyta > Magnoliopsida > Asparagales > Orchidaceae > Papilionanthe > Papilionanthe hookeriana x Papilionanthe teres. The sequence continues at coordinate 107,205,058 of CM040429.1, read as the reverse complement.
TTAAATCGACATGCTGCGTAAAACACCACACGCTGTGGGCGCATCGGGCCATCGTCACCAATCTACCCTAACATGAGAGACATGCAGTTTTTAAACCTAATTTATCGCTCGATTCTTATCAAAATCACACGAGGATTGTTTCTACACCTTCATCTTGGTGGCGAACCTATATATAGGGTTACATGCATATAAAATACAAGTCTATTTCGTAGTGCTCAAATCGAGAGCAAAACTCGGGTATTTTCATCAATACTTTGGTCTAAGGGTGTAGCCTCAATTGGATTATTTTGTGAGCTTCGCCTTATATTTCCAAATTTCCTCCAAGCTTTAGTTTGATCCATGGTTCGTCCGTGTAGGAGTATTATCAAAGGTGGCATGACTATGTGGAATTCAAGGTCAGAGCTCTAGAAGGTGAAATTTCAATGAGGAACTTCTTCTTTGTCGAGTGAAGCTTTTAAGTGAATCAGTTTGGAGTTTTGTGTGATTTAGTGGATGATCAAAAAATGTACTATATTTGACTTTTAAAATTAGTAATGTTGAAATGAAAGCCGGAAAATGGTGTTGCAGTAGCCAATAAGCACTCAGAGGGTGGGCTGTGAACAATTTGGGGAGGGTTTTGCCAAGATCTCAACACACTTTCTACTTGTTGTGTGGGGTGGTCAATTTATAACCATGGTCACAGGCCACCAAGTCAGCCATGGTGGCCAATGTGAGGCAGATGTGAGGAAAGTAAAGCTCTAATGGCCAATGGGGATGAGTCGCATCAAGAGTCCCAACATTGGTTTAAGCTCGGGGAGTGTCCTCAAGCTTGGCATTTTCTAGCAGACAGGTTACCACCAAGGCAAGTGTGGTCACCTCCACAATAAGGAAGGTCAGGAGGTTGGGCAGGTCAATTCAACTTCGTCCCAAGTGGTCTCATGGTTAAGATCCAAGGAGAAATGTGGGAGGTTTAGGCTAGGCTCGACTTTCGGTTGTGTTTAACCTCCCCTTTGTTAAGTGAAGGCCTGTGTTCAAGGTCGCTAAGAATATGTATAAGGGAGGTTTTGGTAGACAAGGATGGTTGGTTTGAGCAAGGGGGCAAAGATTTTGGACGTGCCATGGAGAGGGAAAATCCTGACCCGAGGAGAGAAAGGGAAGAGCTCCCTCCTTTTTTTCATTTTTAGAAAAGTTGATTCCTATTGAGCCTGACATATAGATGGCTTCATGAGTCATGCTGCTGCCATGAATAATGCCATGTATGAATTTCATGAAATGGAAATTTAATTTTCTATGAAATTTGAAGAAAAATGCCATGATACAAAAATTTTGGCAAAATTCAATTACATGCATAATATGATGCCAAAGATGCATGGTTTCATTAAAAGGATGACAAGGTGGTACTTGTCATTTGGCTCTAAAGGCTTTTTAAATTAAGGAAATGGCTTCTTAAATATGCATAAAATTTGATTTTGATCATAAGCTAAATCAAAATAGTTTGAATTCGTTTAAATCAATTTGGATATGTTGAAATTTATTGTGGATTTGAAATTACAGTGGCTCTAATGAAATGGTGGAATGTGGTGAATTGGGGGCTTTTGACATATATGTCAATTGGGAAATTTGATAAAATTTTGTGGTGGATTCGGGTGCATCAGAGGCCCCCGAGTGTTTGGCACCAAGAGGTTTCGTATTTTTTTAATATGAGCTGTGATTTTTGCGCTCTCGTATGTGTGGGGATATTTTGAGAAATTTAAGGGAAATGGAGTATCAGAAACTGAAGGATTTAAAATGGTCCAATATGATTTTGGGAATCAGATAACTCGGTAATTTTTGGAAATTTATTACTTTCAGTGGGTATTTTGGTACTAGAAAAGATTGGGGGTAGAAGGTTAAAATTAGTGATTTGGTAGAATTAGAATTCATTAAAGATGCTAACAGTAATGCTACCTATCTTGGAGCCATGAGAATTACAATGGTCCATTTTGGATCTCCAAATGTTAGTCTTAATTGATTCTAGCCAAGGGCTAAAAGATTGGTGACCACCACCAAAAGAGTTGGGGAATGGGTTAAGTGTAGGTGATTTTAGGGTTTTAGTTGGTGTGTGATGAGCTAGCGTGTGTGTGTATATATAAGCCCAACCAAGGCTAAGCCACCCAAGGCAAACTCTAAGGCTTGCTAGTCTTATGAGGACTTTCTGCGCTCCTCATGTTGCTTTCATCATATTAAATAGTAAGGGTAAAAACTATGCATGTGAAACTCAAGAAGAGGCAAAAAGGTGCTTAGAATTTCTAAGGGTAGGATTCCACTGCTAGTCCTCTAGGATAGTTGATGTTGTGTTTTTATTTTTGTTTATTTTTCACTGGACACGTGAATACAAACACAAGTATATGTATCACACAAGTACTACAGGACTCTAATGGAGTCTTGGTTATCTATCTCATGGGAAAAGTGTAAATTTATGATAATAGCACTAAAACACAATGCTCAAATATATAAAACTTACAGGTGAAACAAATTGACAATGTTTAATTAAGTAATAGAACTTAGTTACCAAATCATCATCTAAACTTCTAATGTAAACTTACTAATTCTAAACTAAGCTAACTATTTTATAATGAAAGGTTCAAATTTGAGAAAGTATTCCCTTGCAATGAGTTTCAGATTAGTGAAAGATTTTAGATTGTTGAAAATTGTATTGTGCCAAATAGAAGATTCCTATTCTTTACCCTCTTCTCGAGTGCATACTAGGGGAATTGGTTAATCCTATGTTTAGTCCCTAAATCTGTGTAAAGCTGAGAGGATACTGGCTCTCACTTCCCCCTCGTCCGAGGGCTAACTCTTTAGTTTCCAACACTAGACTGAATTGAGGATTTAGTCTTTCACCTTATAAATCTCCAATTCTACACCCAACAAAGTATATTTCCCCATTTATTCGAGACCAACTTATGGACTACATTCTCATCCATAGAATTGAATGTGATTCCCACTTTGCTTTTGCAGGTAGAACTCATAGTCCTTTTGGATCTTATGTTTGACAAAAAATTTTAACATTTCAATTGGCCAGATCGAAGAGTACATGAAAAACGAAGTTGTTGACCTTTCTCTTGTGAGGATTATTTCTAAGCTATGTTGAGACAGGAAGTCCACCAATTTTGACTCCCTAAATCTCAATGATGGTCACTAAACCCTAATGTTCAATAAGTAAGACCCTAATGAAGCTTTTTTAACCTGCATTTTAATAACATACGTAAATGATTAAATCAAGATGATCAACTAAGACCAAACATGTCAACCTTTAACTCCAAAAGTCAAATTTGGTTAAACTAGTCAATCCTTGACTCAATTACTGTCTTCCTAATAAATTCCAAATGATCAACTTTGACCCAAAAGTCACCACAATCATCAGCTCATTTTCATTTCTTTGACCATCACATTGATATCATTAGTCAATCTCATCAAAAATAGATAATTTGATCAAAATGTCACACACATGACCTAAAGACCATCATACTGAGATAATCGGTCAAAGCCTGACTTAAAAGACAAAAATTGGTCAAACCGGCCAATCCAAAACCTAAAAGACTACCACATCGACATCATAAGATGAAATTGGTGAAGAGACTACAGAAACTCAAAAGTCAATACATTGACTTGGTTCGACATAAACCCTAAAATGGTCATCATGACCAAAACCACCCAAAAATTCAAAACCCTTGAACTTTATGTGATTAAGCTAAACCATGACAAGGTTCGAAAGGTCACATTAGTTACCCTTGGGCCAAATGGGTCAATTTGAGTCATCCATGATCAACCCTAGCAAAGCCTTTCCTTCCTTCTCAATATCCATCAAATTTGGTCAAAATACCCATTTTTAACAAAATAATAACACTAATCAAATATTTAATTCTAAAATTTTTGATTTATTTATTGTCTAATAATATAATTTCTAATATTTTTGATTAATTAAATAATTAATTAAAAATGAAAATACAATTAAAAAGCCATAAAAAAAATTTTGGACATAGGACACCATTTATGACACAATAAATGGCTTTAAATTTCTATACCCAAGTAATTATATCATGGAAGACCTCATATGGGTTACACATGACCCATGAGACACTTTACCTATAAGTTAACAAATTGGATAACTCATAACACGTCATCATAACCATGGTTAAAACTCATCATGAAGACATTAAGGAAAGAGGAGAAATGAAGTACCATTCCCTCATCACTTATTAAAAGAATGACATGGATGAGTCACCACCACCTCATAAAAATGATCCAATGATGAATAAACACCATTTAAACCTCTCTTTCACCTTGATTAGAAACCATCATAACCATGATGAGAAGGCAAGCTTAAGTGTCATATTTTCCCTATATACTTAAAAAGGAGATGGCCGAGTCACCATGCACCTATTCCTTCATCCAACATGTATGTCACGCGCTAAAACCAACCTTTACAATGGCTAAATGCAATCATAATCAATCCATGCATGAGATGAGTAATAAGCCTATGTGTCATACCATCCTTAATTTCATTAAAATTAAATAGTAAAATATATTGGGAAGGTGAATTCAAATAGGTTAAGCACCTTATCCACATCTTTGAAGAGCAAATAAGGAGAGGCCAAACCATGAACTCAAGATAGACCATAGGTAAACCTCACATGGTTCACCCTTGAAAAATACCATTCTTCTTATCCCTCAGCCGAAATCCTATCCTAAAATATCGATGGTGAAGTTCACAACCTCCCCGCATAAAAACCCAAGAACAGCAAACCCATACCACTACATATAAATAAAGCAAACCGAGAGCACTGTGGAGAGGAGAGGAAATTGGAAAACCTTAGACACCGCCAATTCTGCAAACTCCAACACAAAAATGCACTCTATGTGGCCTAAGAAATTAATCCCACATGAAATCAAGCCATAAAGCCTACTAAAATCCTTCAATTTAACCAAGCCAAAAACCCCAAAACAGGACAAAAATGGAATTTGAAATGAAGTTATCAAAAACTTCAAATTAACCATCCCAAAGAACATTTAGACTCTACGAAGACGAGCCCAATCAAAATTGGCCATCTCTCATAGCCTCTAACCCACTTTTCAATCATCTCCTTAAGCCGACACACTTCGAGAACAAATTATATATGAACCTCATTTCATCCAAATTGATCAAGAAAAGCTTTCGAGGTCGAGGCAAAGTCAGTTGAGTTGTTCACCTGACCTCGTATCGATTGTAGCCAAGGTATGGCCGAGTTAGCCTAAATGGTGTTCGGGTTTGATACTTTGTGAAATGAACCTATTCAAAACGCATACAAATCCATATGGATATCTTTATTTCCTTGAGATGAAGCTCTAGAAATAAAAATCGTTTGATTCCATCAAGAATCGAGCAAGATTTTGTGTCTAAAACATGAACAGTGCACGAGAAGAGCTAGGATGAAGATGATGAATGAAGAACATCCATTTCCGTGTTTTGCAAATGGATGGTCCTGATTCATTCCACTGAATCATTGCTCGGGGCTCGCGCGCATCAAGCGCGTTTCTAATAATACGAGGACACGTCGTGCCATATGGAACTTTTCTATTTTGTTAGTCAATTAAATAAAATAGTAGCAATCTTAAAACAATAAAAAATCCATATCTTTGCACACAAAAATTCCAAAATAAAAATTGGGAAGAATTTAACTCACTAAAAGTAGAACAAATGTGGAATAAAAATCATAATCTGGCTGGACTTATATTTAATTTTTAACTAATTAAATACTCCAAAGTATTTTAATTATTAGAAATTATTTATGAATCATAAATTTATGAAACTTCGAGGGATGGTTATTTTTAACAATAATTATAAAAACTGAAAATGTGGAAAAATTAAATCCTTGAGAATGGGTTATGAATTTTAAGGTGAAAGACAATAACATTAAACAATTCTTAAATCATTAAGTAAATTTAAAAAGACATTTTAAGTTAGGTTAAATTTATTAATTATAAATTAATAATTTAAAAATAAACCCTAAAATCTTTCCCTCACTCTACTTAGCCTATTTTACAATTGCCAGTCATTGTTGGGTTAAGTCTAACCCCAAGTAGACTCAAGACAAACCTTAATTAAGCTTAACACATCACTAGGCTTAATTAAACCCATTAAACCTTAACTAAATTAAGTTTAATACAAAATCAAACTTTAATTAAGATTAAAACATCACAAGGCTTAATTAAACCCATTAAACCTTAACTAACCAGTTTAATACAAAATCACAACCTAATTAAGCTTAAGACATCACTACGCTTAATTAAATCATTAATCCTTAACTAAATTATGTTTAACATAAAATCAACTCCTGAAGTTAGGTCTAACCCCCTAATTCGTACCTAATTAAATACCTTAAACTTTAACTAATTAATATTTAATCAAATTAAACCCTAATTAGGTTTAACTCCTATTTAGGTCTAACCCCTAATTATACCTAATTAAATACCTTAAACCTTAATTACATTAGGTTTAAGACAAATAAACCCTACCCAGTCCAACCCCTACTCCACCTAATTAAACATTTAAACCCTAATTCCATTGTGCTTAAGACAAACCTAAACCATAATTTGGTCTAACCAATTGTGACCTAATTAAACCAATAAAGCTAACTAATCCAAGTTATTTAATTAAATCTATACTATAACAGTCTAACCCATTAGACTTAATTAACCATTAAACATTAACTAACTAAGGTTTAATCAAATCCTGTATTCCAATTAGGTCTAACTCATTGTACCTAATTAAACCACTAAACCTTACTAACTAAGGTTTAATTAAATCTAAACTCTAATTAAGTCTAACCCATTAGACTAAATTAAATCATTAAACCTTAACTAACTAAGGTTTAAGCAAAATAAATTATAATTTTAAGTCTAACCCATTTAATTTATTTAAATCATTAAACCTTAACTAACTAAGGTTTAATCAAATCTAAAAACCTTCATTAAGTTTATCTCATTGCATCAATTAAACCATTAAACCTTAACTAACTAAGATTTAATCAAATCTAAACTATAGTTAGGTATAACCGATTGTGACTTAATTAAATCATTAAACCTTAACTAACTAAGGTTTAATCAAATTTGTTCCTAATTAAAGCCTAACTCATTGTATCTAATTAAACAATTAAACCTTAACTAACTAAGGTTTAATCAATCAAAACCCTAATTAGGTATAACTCATTAACACTAATTAAACCATTAAACCTTAACTAACTAAGGTTTAATCAAATATAAACTATACATGTGTCTAACCCATTGCACTTAATTAAATTTTTAACCTTTGGACCAACTAAGGTTTAATCAAATCTAAACCCTAATTAGGTTTAACCCATTGTATCTAATTAAACCATTAAACCTTAACTAATTAAGGTTTAATCAAATTTAACCTAATTAAGCCTAACCCATTAGACTTAATTAAATCATTAAACCATAACTAAGTAAGGTTTAATCAAATCTAAACTATAATTAGGTCTAACTCATTAGACTTAATTTAATCATTAATCCTTAACTAACTAAGGTATAATCAAACATAATCCTTAATTAGGTCTAACACATTGGATCTAATTAAACCATTAAACCTTAACTAAATAAGGTTTAATCAAATATAAACTATAATTGTGTCTAACCCATTGCATAAATAATAATATTAATCCAACTAAGGTTTAATCAAACTTAAACCCTAATTAAGTCTAACCCATTATAACTAATTAAACCATTAAACCTTAACTAACTAGTGGTTTAATCAAACTAAACCCTAATTAGGTCTAACCTATTCGACCATATTAAAACATTAAACTTTTAAGCCTCAAGTAAGTCTAACCCCATTAAACATGATAATATCTAAGTCTTACTTACATTAAAGCGAAGTAACTTATAAAACCAATTGCTTCAATTCTAATAAGACATAAATCTTCAAACCTATAATTTAGGTTCGACTCCACTCAACTCAAGTTAATCAAATGTTAGGTTCAACTCATATTGAACCTAACCCAAGCAAAAAATTTAACCCGAGTTCAACTAACTTGAACTTAACCAAACATTAGGTTCAAGCCATATCGAACCTCACTTAACCAAAATCTAACTGAAGCTCAACCAAAACTCGAACCCAAGTTAACTCAAAACCTAACTTAAGTTCAATCCATCTTAAATTTACATACCTAACTTAGGTTCAACCTAACTTAAACTTAACCAAACATTAGGTTAAACCTATCGAACCTAACATAACCAACATTTCTAACTTAGGTTCAACCTAAATCAACCCAAGTTTCAACCCATGTTGAACTTAACTCAATATTTCTAACTTAAAGTTCAACCTGCATTGAATCTGTTAAATTTAAAACATTAGGTTCAACCTATATTGAACCTATCCTAACATTTCTAACTTAGTTTCAACCAAAATTGAACCCAAGATAACTCAAACACGGTTCAATCCGCATCAACTCCAACTCAATATCTCCAACTTAGGTTCAATATAAATTGAGCCCACTTTAATCAACAACCCACATTGAACGAAAATTAAAGTTTCGACTTAAAATCAATTTAAGCTAAAACTCTTAATTTAAGTTCAAACTACTTAACTTAAAAGATTAAGTCAAAGATATTAGATTCAAAAAACGAGTACATTAGTTATAATTATCAAAGATTTTACCTAAAACTAATCCATATTAAGACTAATACCTTTATAGATTCAAATGACATCCAATCCTAAAATTTTAAAGTCTAACTTATGTTATATTTTATTCAAACGACATTGAATCTAAAAGAATTCTCAAAAGTAATTAGATCTTACAAAACATTGCATCTAAATAAACTGGACTACTTTCTTTAAGCCTAAATTACATTAGACTTAAAATAAACAAATCAAAACTGGTATATGAAAACCAATCAAAATGACTTTTTAAATCGGTTAATAAATCATAAACAACTTAAATTTTCCAACCTAAAATCTGAAATGAAATTAAGATTTAAATGAAACCTACGAACACATCACCGAATGCAACTTAAACCCTAAAGTTCTGGATCTTACGAAGATTTCGGGAAGACGCAATCTTGGTTGCCGATGTAAATCTTCCGATCCCGGTTTAAACACCTTTCAAACTGCTGCATTGTTATTTCCGATAACCCGATGACGGAGCCGTGACATCTTGACCTATGTTATCCAAAATTTAACCAACTAAAAGAGGATTTTAAATAAATTGACATTATTTCTTTTAAATCTCGATACTTTTTGCTTGCAGATATGACAAGTTTCGTTTTAGATTTCTTTGCATGTTATAGGGTGTGCTAACTTTATTTTGCATGTCGATAAAGAGAGAATGACAACACTAAAACTTAATTAAAATTAGGACATCAAAAAGCAATAATAAAATAAAATGACAACAAAACAACAAGAACAACAAACAAAACTTTGATAGAACCCAAACAAAACCTAAACTTTTAGGATAGTCATAAAACATAAATTTTAAGATAACCACCAAAGAAATAACGAAGTACAAAATAAAAATGACAATAAAATGACAAACGGAAAAATAAAATAAAACAAAATAGACATAATAAATGACATTGAAAAAATTAAAATTTTAGGATAGTATGACACATCACCCCTAAGGATTGAACGTTGACGTTTCTTTCCTTTGCTCTTTGAAAAACAAGTGATTAACATTAACTTTAAGTTTTACTAGACAATCATACCGTTTAAGATGTAATTAACTATAGAGCTTCTACCCCATAAAGAGATTTAACCTTTTCGTACAGATATTACATCTAGAAATATCTCGATTATCAAAATTTCCATTATCCTTAGATAGAACTTCTAGGACAAGACATTCTAAAATCTTCTTTTATAAGGATTATCACCGACATCTCTTTTTCTACCGTTTTCTATCTTTGTACCATATTCTTCAAATTTCTTATTATCTACAAGGATCCTTTTATTAGATTCAAAGAAGTAAGATTTATTAAAGATTTGGGCAATATTATAGATAAATAGAGTGGCGACTCTCCAAAACAATATCATATCGCATACCTCAAAAATCTCCAACACGGCTATGAATGTCGATAAGAGATTTTATTTGCGATCTACTTCGGAGACTTGCCTTTTCTCTTCTCATCACTTCTTAAGTCATTGCTTTTCACTTCGATGCTTTGTTTTTTAGGACCACATCTTTTTAAAATCCAACTCTTCAAGAGTTATTTTTAACATTTTATGATAATAAAATAAAATAAAAATTCCCAAATATAAACGAGTCCATAACATTTTATCTTCCTAATTTTCAAAATTATCATGAATGGACTATGATTCAAATTTTTTCTTATTATCAAGATTTCAATACACCAATTGAGGAAGATGTTTATCTTTATCATAATGATTTCAATTATTTAATGAAGCAATTTGCATTAGAAAATCCATATCAAACTCGATATACAATCCTTCGAATATTCAATTTGTAACCAGAAGGATTTTCTCACTTCACGGAGGACTTACCTCAATACATGCCTTAAGAACAATATACATTTGAAGAAATGGAAAGATAAGTCGAGCGTAAAAGGAAAAAATCCAAGATGAGGAAGAAACAGATATTCTACCTGATCCCCGATAAATGCAATTGCGCTAAAAACCTGATACCGTCCCGTAAATGTAACGACGCTAAAAACTTGATTCCCCCGGCAAACAGCACTAAAAAACGTGAAGTCATACGAATATATGCGTTGATGGATTTAGATATAAAATTTATGATTTTATAATATGGGATATTGTGCAAGCATACGTATCATTTATCAAGTAATATAGGGTTTTTTTTATTAATCCCCGAGATATCGAACCCACAGTGGAATATGTAAAATCTGTGGAAGAATCGTAAAATTATCTTTTTACTTTCTTTAATTTTTTTTGAAAAAGTATGTCTTGATTTTTGAAAAGTTTTGAGTTGTTTTGTCTTTTGAAATTTCCTTAAAAGGTTAAGCAAGAAATTAAAATTATAATAACTAATAACACCGGGATGTAAAATACTATTAACTAGAAAATCTTTTTCTTTTCCTTTTATGAAGTAAGTAATAATTCTAAAGTATTGTTGTGGAAGTATTCAAATTTGTTGTATTTATGTTAGAAGCAAATGTTTTCACCTTTACTTGGTTCTATAAAGAATATATGTTAATTAAATTTTTATTATTTTCAATATGTATAGCAGAAGATACTAACTCTCACTCTAGAGTTCCTCGATTTCCACCAATTGGGGCTAACTTCTCATAACAAAACTCAAAACTTCAAACCAAATTAGGGTGTTTTAGCTTGTCACTCTAAAATCCTCTAATTTTACTCCTTTCCATAAAAATATCTTCTAATATTACATTCAATTATATGGACTACAATTCTCAACCATATAATTGCATGTGATTCTTACTAACTTTTATGACAATACCGCATTGGATCTTACATAACTTCAAGAAATTCTTCCACTTGTCAGACTAAATTAAGAAGTAAACAAAGCTTTAATCAATCTTCACAACTTCTTCCAACTTTTAAACACTTATACTTTCCACAACAATTTCTGTAAATTAATTACTTCACCATTTAAGAAAGAAAAAATAAAGTAACTACTCAAATGCATTGAGAAAATACAAAAAACATTGATTTGAAATTAAAAATAAAAAGAAATATAACAAACTAACGCAAGTATTAATATAAAAATTAAAAGTAAATACTTATCTGAAAATCATCTCCACAAGACTAAGGAAGTTCTTCCGAAACTTTGACTCTTCGCTAAACTACTCCTCGCAGCAAGTCTCCCAACTCCAAGGACTCAGAATGGCGTACTTCATACTTCAATAAAAACTAAACTAAAAGAAAGAAAAGAAGTGGGAAGAAGAAGACTTCACTCCGACCATTTTCCTTTCTACTCTCTATCTACTCTAAAATAAAAACTATTAAAATGCAGTGGAAGAACAAAAAAGAGAAAGGAAAGAAAGAACCCTTCAAAATGCAAAGGAAGAGTCTCCTAATCTTTCCTAAGACTCTCTTTAAATAGTAACCAAAAAGGTGCTGCAGAGTCTCTTCAAATGTGTCCAGATTCAATGTATCTACCAAGGAACACACATTTTCATTCAAACTTGCTACTAAAAAAGGAAGCTATGGTAGTTACCACCAAGAGTTGCATCCCATCCCCTTTCGAAATTCGAGCCAAATTCATTTGAATTTGATTTTTAATCTGCGAGCGGCTAAGCGCCTACTAGTTGATCCAATTTTTCTCCTTCATCATGACCATCCATTTTCATCATACCTGCAGAAAACAAAATACCTTCCATTAAAGTGCAATATCATTAAAAATAGGGTATGAAAATGTCCATAAAAATACTAAATATTTTAGGTGTATCAAAATCCCCCAAACTTAAAATGTTACTGTCCCTCATGATGTATTAATCTAAACATTTTAGCATGCAAATTATGTAATGAGTTTCTTAGGAAGATAACAAAATTTTGTTCTAGAAATGAAATAGTCCAATTTAGAAAATTTCAGTAATTAAAACCAACTTAAATTTTGAAAGTTCTTAAGTAAAGGAAAATGAAAAATATGTTTCTATCTATTTCAGAAATATTTGAGACTTCTTCAAAATATAGGATCAAACACTTATTTTTCACTAAAAATCTTTATTTAATAATAATTTTACTTGCTATATCATAACTTAAGCTTTAGATTTTCCTTCAACTTTTAAATCTTAAACTTTAGGTGTGAAAATAATTTTTGATTAGGCCTTTAAATCCTCAATCTTCTCCTCCCTTTTCATACCATTTTTCACTTTTTCTTTTTTTATTTTTTATTATTTTTTTATAAGGCAAGGATTATTATATCTGATATGCTTTTAATGACTAATTCCACCCTTCCATTTAAAATAAAGGTCGTATATACATCTTTGCATTTAAAAATCATAATAATAGTATTTGGAATTGTTCTTCAATAAAAGAAATTTAAGCTAAGAATAAAAGTCAAATCTTTTATTTATCAAAAAATACAAAACTTCTTACTAAAGATAGTTAAACTTTATTTAACACCTCTTCATTAAGAAAATTTTAACTCTAAGTTTTTCATACTACTATAATGTGAATTAAATTCTTTTATTCATTTCTATATTCAAAATTTTGTTCCCCTAATATAACTTCATGCATACATAATTGTTCTCAATCAAAATATGATTTATTTTTAAGTATTCATGAGAATCAAAATAAAATTTTAGGTTTTTGAAAATCTTGGTTTTTAAAAAACAACTTCAAAACTTTAATTTTTTAATTACATAAATCATTTAAGCATAAGAAATGATATATGGGTGAGAAATAAAAACCGACAAAATCATGCTTCTGCAGTAGAATTTTTAATATCCTAATATGCAAGTATAACAATTTAAATAACAGGAGTAAAATGAAATCAAATTTAGTTTTTCAAAACATATTTTTTTATACTTAAAAGTAAAAATTTCAAAAAGACTTCTACAAAAGAGGGAGGTTTTCAAAGCAAATACACACCAACTAAAATAACACACCGATACAAATAACAGATAGTAGTGAATTTGAAAAATTTAAACATGTAGTTTCCTAAGTAGAAGTTCCTACGTGGTTTATAATCTCCTAACAGCTCTTTAATTAAAGTACACACTACTAAAACTCGATATAACATACACATAAAAAATTTAGTATTTCACACACACTACCACAAAGCAACATATAAAAAAACAACACAACAACATCAATACATCCGAGTATGCATAAATGTGTGCGTACAACTGTAATCCGCATACTATCAAGGTTCACATCACAAAACAATGATCAAACAAAACAAACGTACATCAACAACAATACCACCAAAAAAACAAATAACATAAATCTACTCATCATCCTCATCATCATCATCTTGCTCGTTCCAATCCCTGGATGTCACATAAGGTATGTAGAATGGATGAGAGGGCATCTCGAGCACCTCGATCACCTTTAACCGCCCATCCACATATTGCCGATAATTCTCCTCATATTCACTTACGTTTTACCCAAGGATTCATGTGATATCTACTAGTTAAGAACTCATCTCCGGATGTCCGTACCCTTTTCCAACGGGTTTTAACAATACAAGTGATCAATCTAGGTGCTTAAATGAAGATCCGGCCATAATTTACCTAAGAGAATATCTGCAGAAAATCTTAATTCCTAAACATGCATCTATTTCATTACAAAATAAAAGTAATGAAAATAATGGCATAAGATGTAAAAGGGTTGATAGAATTATGTAATAATTTAAGTGCGAACAAGGAACTTATTTCATTAGTATTCTATTATATTTATGCAATTATCTGTCACCTAGAAGCATTTAATAGTTAATTCTATAAAAATGATTTTCCTACACATGTCACTACTTCATTTAAAAGAAAGAGCAAAGAAAATCACTTACGAAGCATGGATAAATCATGATGGAAAACTTGGTTTAAAAAAAAGAAAATCCACTAGAAAGTGTTTACAACAATTATAAGAGAATGAAGAACACAATAGTTAGCTTTTTCCCTCTGAAGGAAAGAAGAAGATCTCTCCACCAAAGTCTCCCACTGATCCATGCGCCGCCGTACATCCCTTACATAAATATCTCGAAATCCCTCACCAATCTCTCCATAAGATGTAGAAATCTACATCTTCATGACTCTAAAATGATTAAAATGACAAAAGGGGAAGAAAGAGAGGGGGAGAGAGAGAGAGAGAGAGAGAGAGAGAGAGAGACAAAAGAGAGGCAAGAGAGGCACCTTTTCCTGTAGAAATATCTCCTATTTATAGAGCTCTAAAAATAGCTAAGGGTTGCTTAAGGCACCTCTTCAAAAGTACTCCACATTCATTAAATCTTCTTTAAACCATTCTGGTGCCAGACTCCGTGCCCAAAACAGTCTCACCCATTCACTTTGGGTCGCACCTCTTTGTGATTTAAACCGCTCCAATGTGTCTAGATTCATTGTATCACATGTCCTATACATTAGGAGTATCATTCAGTCATCTAGAAGGTCTGAAAACTACTTAACACAGTCAAAATAACTCCCAAAGTTGTCAAAAATCCGTCCAATAACTATTTTTGGATGATTCTGGCCCCGAGGCCTTGATTCTGGTGCCTAGGCGCCATTTTCTCGTCGTCACTGGCGCCTAGGCACCACCCTGTGCGTAGCTCCACTATTTTGCTCCTCCGTTTGCTCGTTTCAACTTCGTTTCGCCCGTTTTAGTTGTGTTACGTTCCTAAGACTTCTACCTACAAGATAGACATAAAACAACTTTCTTAGTGCATAATTTCATCCAAAAATATGTGAGAAATATAAAAGATATTAAGTACAGAAAGACATATTGATATGTGCCAAGTCGAATTTTCTTCCTTGCTTATTTTGGCTCAAAATTGCATAGTTTTTGCTTGATTTTCTAAAATCATATTTTTACCAAGACAAAAATATGCAAAAATCCCTTCCTTTAAAGTGTAATATCATTAAAAATGTGCATAAAGTAGGCATGAAATGAACTCTAAAAACATGTAATTTTTAAGTGGATCAAATTCCCCTAAATTTAAACGTTACTTGTCCTCAAGTAACACTATAATCATGTAAAATCACATAAGCAAATCATGTGTATGAGTTACTTTTGTATATTTCTAAAATTTTGTTCGTAAATGTAGTAGTCCAATTTAGAAAAATGTAGTAAATGAGAATGAATTGAAGTTTTGAAATTCCCAGATGAAAGAGTATGAAAGTATGTGTTGCTATCTAATTCAGAAATGTTGTAATCTTTTCAAAATATAGGGGTTAGGTATTTTATTTTTACTTAAAAACCTTTTATTAAAAATAATTATACTAACTATATTATATTTTTAAGCTTAAGAATTTCTCAAATCTTATACTTTTAAAAAGCTCAGGTGTGGAACCAATTTTTGATTAGACCCTTTAATCCTCAAGCTTCTCCTTACTTTTTCACATACTATACTTTTCTTTTCATTTCATTTCTTTTTTATTTTTATTTTTCTTTCTTTCTTCTTTTTTTTTTAGGCAAGGATTACTATATCCGGATAAAGCCTTTAATAATTTTGAATTCCACCCTTCTTTTCCTAAAGCATAAGGTAGAGTATATCTTTTACTTGGAAATATAATAAATATTTTTGAAAATTATTTTTCAATAAAAGAAATTTGAATATTAAACAAAAGTCTAATCCTTCTATTTTTAAAATACAACTTTTCTTTACTAAAGATGGTTACACAATATTTATCATTTATTCACTAAAAAAATTAACTTTAAATTTTTCATCACTACTATAAATTTTAACTAAATTCTTTCTCATTTCTATATTCAAAATTTGCTTCCATGATATAACTTCATGCACATAATTATTTTTCAATCAAAAAAATCAAATTTATTTATAAGATTTTCTGTGACAATTAAATTTTAAGTTTTTGGAAAATTGCTTTTTCATTCCCCCACCCCCAAAACTCGAATTTTAAAATATTTTGCAATTAATTCCATAAAATGTAGGAGGAAGAAAATAAAAAGATAAATCTACTAACTACTACAAAAATCGTATCAAATTTATATACATGCATAATCGTGGATAAAAAAGATCGCAAAAGAAAGTAAATCTAGCTAAAACATGCTTTTTATAATATTAAATTTAAAGGAAGTATATATTAACTTTTAAAATATATTTTTCTTCCTACCTTCAAACTTGAATTTGAACATGTAAAACATTCAAGACATAAAATATAAATGAAGAAACATAGTCTTAAATTTATCTACCACAAATGTTTGTCAAAACATCTACAAATATTCATCAGACATAACAATTTCAATAAAGTAAATCTAAACTAAACATGCTAGAATAAATTTAAACTAAAGAAAGATTAAATGCTGTGCATGTATCGTACAAAGAATATATATTTAAGTGTTATTCAAATCTCTTAATTGTTATAACACAAACACAAACACAAACACACAAACTAAAATACCTAGACTCATGCATTCATAAACAAATATCAATTTAGCACTCGATCTCCTTTCTACCTACATTTTCCCTCCTTACTTTCAATTTCTAACGGAAGAAATTACACTAAAAATGATAACTGTAAATAAAAATAGTGCAAATATTCATATGTTGTTCATTAAGCAATTTCATGACCTTACTAAGAAAAATAAAGTCAGATAAAGGAAGTAATGTAGCCGATATGGATGGTCCAAGTCCAAACTCTAAGCATGCTTCAAGGTAATGCTCACTCCGCTGGATAATCGAGTTATACGTACTCGTCACCGCTACTACCAAGTCACATACAAATTTAGTCAAGACCAAGGCATAACCTCACAACATTAATCTATTCCGCACTAAAGAAACACAAAATAACACATAAACAATCATGACTCGTAAGCACTAAATCAAAGCAACCGATAATTATGGGTTGCCTCATAAAATGCATGGTTTTAACGTCGGCGGCCCGACAAATGATTCCTCCTGATCAAAAATCCAATTAAGTAATCCCCGATCAATCACCCAATCATTTCCAGATCCAGGGATTACTATAAAATCCTCAAATTTTAATTTTTTCATCTGTACTTTCATTTTCAGCTTGATTTATATCATTATTCCTCATTTCTTTCTAGATCCAATATTCTTCATTGATTTTCTCGACTTCGCATATTAATATCATCCTTCGAAATTTATAAGAAATGGATCTTTTATAAGATACTTCCACATCTCCCAAATTTTGACTGATTCTCTTTAGATAATCTCAGATTCGGGATCGCATTTTCTATGTTACTCTTCTCGTTTCAAATTATCTTCCAATTCTTCCCCTTATAATTATTAAATGATGGAGGATCATCATAGTTATGAAATAAGTTTTTCTAATTCCTTAGAATTTCTTCCAATGGTCCTCCAATATCCTTATCCTCTTTCTCAACTCAAAGTTCTTTTGAAAGATATCTTCAAATCTCTCTTCCAAGTCCTAGTTCAATAACTTTATCATGTTCATCATTCAATTCAGGTTTTCCTTGTACTCGAGTCGCATCTAAATATATAAAGACTAGCTGTAGATGAATTCCCAAATGGGTGTTTTTTTGTAAATTGTATGGGGCATTTCCATCTTATGTTAATGAGATTTTTAACAAATGGAATTAAAAGTTTGTTATTTTGAAATATTCCATCATTCACACTCTCCCCGAACATATATACAGCCTTATTTAAATAACATTTTTAATCATCATTAAAATTTATTTCAATCTCATCTGTTAACTTACTCTAAAACTTTCTTGAAATAATCTTCTTAGATAATCAATTTCATCTATCCAAAAACAATCATCATCTTTCTCTCACCGGATATTCTGCGCGTACTTTAATACATCAAAAGGACTTTCCTCGTCATTAATATTCATAACTCAACCTCTCAGAGCATCTACTTCAGCTTGTCCAAGAATAAGGAAAGGTCTCCCTAAAATAATCGGGAATTTTTATCTTCCTCCATATCTAATACAATAAAGTCCAAAGCAAAGATAAATTTATCCACTTTAACAAGCATATCTTCTATAACTCCTTTCGATAAATGATAGATCGATCAACTAAAATAAGGGTTACAAATAGTGGGAGAAATATCGACTAAACCTAACCTTCTAAATATAGATAGAGGCATCACATTAATGCTCACTCCTAAATCATGATAAATCTTTTTACATAATCTTTCTCCAATTGCACAAGGAATTGTAAAGCTATAAGGATCTTTAAATTTATGAGGAAATATTTTCTGAAGTATAGTGCTACACTCCTCACTTAGTGCAAATTTCTCCGTAATCCCCAAATTTCCTTTTCTTGCTTAATATGTCCTTCATAAACTTTGCATAACTTGACATCTGCTCCAAACTTCAAGAAAGGAATATTTATCGTTAACTTTAAGTACTTTCATGAACTTTGAAAATTTTTTTATCCAACCTACGCTGTCTAAGTCTTTGAGAAAATGGAGGTGAGGATTTTCTCCAAACTGATTTTAGTTGAGAAATTAATTTTTCCCGCATCCTTAGAAACATGGTTTTCGTGTCATTTAGTTTCCTTTCATTTCTCTCACAATATCTTTCTTTCAACCACATCCTCTATCTCTTCCACTTTTTATTTGACAAATTTTCTTCTACTTGTTCATTAGTGTTCTCTTTAGGTTGATCTCAATATTGCTAGGTGTTCCTTGGGGTCTATTGCTAAGTGAATTAGCCATTTGTCCCTACTTCGATTCTCTATTTTTAATCGCAGCATTTCGACTTTGCAAATCGGTTTCTCATTTTCAATACCACTTCTTCCATACATCTTCTTATCCTCAAATTATTGATCATTGTTGGGAGTCTGCTGGATATGAAGGTCTATAGTTTGTGTTCCCCTGATTATTCCAACTTCCATTAGATTCGCAAGATTATTCTCCCATTTTTGGTTTCCCTGTTCATCAGTAGTTTGATTCCAGCTTAAATTTAGGATGGTTCTCCCAAGACGGGTCAGAAAAGTTAATATGGGCTCGTTTATGGTATTTAAAGCGTCATACGATAAGTTAGAATCAATTATACGCCTAAATGAATTTTCCTTACTATTGTGGAGTAAATCGAGGGCCGGTTCATTTCCAAATTGATCCAACTTCCGATATTGTGGCAACTCGAGATGCAAGAATTGTAATCACATCCGTATCATGAACACTAGCTACATTTTTATGATTTACCCTCGTAGAGGCCATCGAAATTCATTTGTAG
Organism: Papilionanthe hookeriana x Papilionanthe teres; assembly: GCA_022702705.1. Classification (NCBI taxonomy): domain Eukaryota; kingdom Viridiplantae; phylum Streptophyta; class Magnoliopsida; order Asparagales; family Orchidaceae; genus Papilionanthe; species Papilionanthe hookeriana x Papilionanthe teres. The sequence continues at coordinate 107,185,269 of CM040429.1, read as the reverse complement.
CCATTTTTTAATTAATGCATAATTTAATTAATTAATTTTACATTAATGAAACTTTCAATTGGCAAGAGCATCAATTATAGACCTAAGGGATCCTACTAACTCCATTATAAAAAGTTTGAATGATTAACCAATCAAGCAGAGCATGATATGGACATTTTCAGAGTTCTTTAAATCTTTCCTCAAGCTTCGTATATTATTCCTCCTTCATATCGACAAAAATGAGATAATATCGTTTAAGTTTAGCAAATTCTTGAAGGTGGAAAATACTTAGCTAGGAATTTCTGAGTTAACTCTCCTCAATTTTACCGTAGCCAGGTGCTAATGAGTATAACCATATTTTGGTCTACCTCATGAGATGAAAAAGCTCAGCCTTAACAAGATCGTCCGACACATACCATTATAATGAAATGTAGCACAAAAGTTCTAGAAAACTAGATAAGTGTAAATAGGATCCTCCAAAGGAGTTCCCCCAACCGATTATTCACATCAGTATGATAACTTTAAAGATTTATTTCAAATGAGTCACTTATGATTAGGTTTCAAGGATGTAATTCCCTCATCTCGTAGTAGGATTTACGTAATCCCTTGATGAAGTATGATGATTTCAAGTTATTATCTCGAAAAGTTTTCCATTTCCATTTCTAGTTTTTCGAGTCCTTCGTATTTTTACTTTATTTTTTTCAAACTCTGGATCATAAGGCACAAGTCTTTGTATCCTTTGTTTCGCATACATAGCACAACAAACAATACATTAACAATTAACAAATAAAATGAAAAATATATTCAACACAACAAAACATTTTCACGAACACCTTATTTTTTCACACAAGCAATTTTTTTCTTTTTTTCACAACACTTTTTCATATAACAAAACACTTTTCACACAAAAAAATAGTTTTTACGACACTAAGCGCTTTTCCAAGTCTAAACATAATTATTTCAACTAAAATTCTCCTAAAGTTCTTTCCGAAGCTTCCCCAGCAACGGCACCAAAAACTTGACTCGACTCACGATAACGCAGTAATTTTTGCTTCCAAAGGATGGCCAAAAATTTGACTCAATTTTTAAATAGCGGCTAGTGTATAAAATTAAAATATTGCAAAATTTTTGAAAATATTTTACACACTAGGGTTACTACGCAAGTATACGTATCATTTCAAGTAATATAGGGTTTTCTTTTATAACCCCAAGATTTGTCCTACGTAGAAGTGAGTGTAAGAAATTCTTTAAAGCAATTCCACATATTTCGTAAGGCCTAAATTTGAATGTCAATTAAAATGAGTTTTATAATAACTATTCCTAAATAAAATTCTTAAATAAAAAGATAACTTAAGGATAAGTTAGTTTGGAGAATTTTAAGATATTAAACTACTTTTCGCAATTACATAGATAATGTGCGGGAAAGAAATGCTTAGAATTTTATGTAGTAGTGCCAAATAGAAACAATCCTATTCTTTACCCTCGTCTAGGTGTAAAGAACATTGGCTAATCTATACGCTCAGTATTGCTTGGCTAGTAGAATGCTAATCTAAAGCTCACACTACTAGATGCCCAAGGGTGGCGATGTGTCACCTCTACCGTTGACCTGCTCCTCTCTTTCTATAGACTAAACTATTGCACTCTAGTCTCTCACTCTAAAAACTAATCAATTTTGTGCCCAATAAGCAATATCTCCCTATTTATTTGCACTTCACCATGAATAACCCGCATATACTTTCATTACTCAAGGATTCATGTGATATCTACTAGTTAAGAACTCTTCTCCTGACAGTCTCCTAATTATTCAAATATATTTTAACAATACAAGTGATCAATTTGTAAAGTAAATGAAGATCTCAGTATGAATATCATCACCATAATTGAATAAGAGAATATCTAAGCAAATCTTATTTCCTAAACATGCATCTATTTCATTACAAAATAAAAGTAAATGAAAATAATGGCATAAGAAGCATAAAATGATTTAAGTGCCAACAAGGAACTTATTCCATTAGTATTTTATTATAATTATGCAATTATCTCACCTAGAAGGAGTTACTGCTAATTCTATAAAAATGATTTTCCTACACATGCCAATGCTTCATTTAAAAGAAAGAGTAAAGAAAATCACTACGAAGCATGGATAAATCATGACAGAAACTCGGTTTAAAATAAAGAAAATCCACTAGAAAGCTATAACAATTACAACAGAATGAAGAACACAACATCAGTTTCTCCGAAGGAAAGAAGAAGATCTCTCCACCAAAGTCTCCCACCGATCCATGCGCCTCGTACATCCCTTAAATAAATATCTCAAAATCCTCAATTAATCTCTCCATAAGATGTAGAAATCTACATCTTCATGACTCTAAAATGACTAAAATGACTAAGGGGAAAGAAAGAAAGGGGGAAAGAGAGAGAGAAAGAGACAAGAGAGAGGCAAGAGAGTGACTCTTTTCCCCGTAGAAATATCTTCATTTATGCAGCTCGAAATGGCCAAGGGTTGCTTAAGGTACCTCTTTCCTTCAAAAGTAGTCCACATTCATCGAATCTTCTAGAAACCATTCTAGCGCCTAGGCGTCAAGTTCTCGCGCCTCAGCGCCAAGTTCGGCGCCATGCGCCGCATCCGTGCCCAAAATGGGCCAGCATTCCTTCACTCGGGTCACACCTCTTCTTGATTTAAACCGCCTAATGTGTCTAGATTTATTGTATCATACGTCCTATATATTAGAGTAACTTATGTCCTAAAACTACTTAACACCACAAAATAACTCCCAAAGTTGTTAAAAATCCGTCCAATAACCGTTTTTGACGATTATGGTGCCTAGGCGCCGATTTCTCGTCGTCACCTAGCGCTGTGCTGCCGGCTTGGCGCCTAGGCGCCACCCCGTGCGCAGCTCCACTATTTTGCTCCGTTTCACCCCATTTCCCGCCTGCGCTCGCTTCCTAACAACTTCACCCATAAGATGTATAAAAATGCAAACTTTCAAAAGTATAATTTCATCCAAAAATATGTGAGAAATATAAAAGATATTAAGCATAGAAAGACATATCGATATGTGCCGAGTCGAATTTTCTTCGCTTATTTTGGCTCAAAATTGCATAGTTTTTGCTTGATTTTTCTAAATCATATTTTTATACTTCAAGACAAAAATATGTAAAATCCGTTTTTTAAAAAGGTGATATCATTGTGCAAATGTGCATAAAGTAGTATAAAATGAACACTAAAAACATGTACTTAAGTGGATCGCTTTTTTTTTACTTTGTCTTCATTAGTCAGAAAGGCTAAGCTATAGTATTTGCTCTTCTTATTGCAAAAAGATGGGTTGGCGTAACATTATTTTAGAATTGGACTTTATATCTTCGGAATATTTGTAACTTTAACTGTGAATCACATCGTGAGTATATTATCGTTGTGTTAAAAGGATCAATTCACTTGCATCCGGAATGAATATTATTTGAATCACACTATGAGGGAGGGCAACAAGGTGGTGATTGATTGCGTGCTTGAACTTACTTAAAGAAAACTTTGTGTCGAATTTAGTTCCCGATTTTTTATATTCTGTGGTTACCTTTAGATTGTTAGTCAGAAGCTTGGTTTTGCTATGGATTGCATGCCATTTATTTCAGAGATGCTTTTATTTTTTTTTTGGAAAAAGGCCTCATCGTTTATTTTTCTTTTTTGATTTCAGAGCTGAAAGCACAGACATTTTTTCCGTTTTATACTTTTTATTTCGAGAATAAAATCACCTATCAGAATTTAAAAAAACTAATTCCTTATCTAACGGTCCACTTCAACATGAAATGTCTTCTAATATTTTTAACTAAAATACTAAAATCAATTTTAACAGATTAAATGTTTTAAACTAAAGCATGTGAGTTTTAATTAGGAATTTATCCTTACAGAAAATTGGCAATTTAAAGTATACTTTTTTAGATATAATTATGATACATTCTTTGAAACAATAGTTTACAAAAAAATTAAATAAATTTTTAATTATTAAAAATAAATCGTTTTTTTATTTATTAATTAAAGAAAAACGTTTAAAATAAGGATAAAATAGAAATAATTATCTCAAATTGGAAAAATCGGTTTCTACATCCCGCCCCCGTCGGATGGAGACCGTAATAATAACCGCAACAGTTTTTTCCCCCTCCAAATAAGCAGCTGCTCTGGTTGCGTCGCTGCTCTCGTTCTATTTGCCTTTCCTCCCTCGCTTTCGCTTTCGCAAGAGAATCTACTGGTTGAGATGACGGTGGTAAGGGGTTGGCGGAAGAATTGATTAACGAGTTCGAAGTGCAAATGCGGGCCCCGTCGCTACGTAGCGTCGTCAGCTGCAGTGGTCCGCCGAGGAGTAGCGGCTTTACGTTTAGGGCACCTCAGGAAAACTTCACTATCGATGATTTTGAGCTCGGGCCGGTCCTTGGCGTTGGTTCCTTTTCCAAGGTTTGAATGAAATCGTTTATGCTTTTCCACGTCCCATCCCATTTCCATGATTAGCTTCCTGCAGACGTTAATTTCTCGTTTTTGCAGTAGTTAGATCCCGTGTGGACAGCGGATCTTAATATTTGTTTTTCCTCGAGGGAATGTGCGAATCCACGTGGATTTTTTCTTAATCTTTAACTATTTTTTCTTGGTTATTAAATCCATCTGATGAATGCAAATTAATATTATCTTTTTATCTCCAACTCCTATACTCAGCAGCCCACTTTATTCTCCAAGTCTCGTGTCATCAGGTAGTTCGGGTAAAGAAGAAAGATACTGGACAGGTGTATGCTATAGAAGATCAGCGGATAAGGCTTTTATTACCAAACAACATAAAGTATCTCATGTAAACGGAGCGCATTGTACTGACCAACTAAATCATCCCGGAGTTGTTCAGCTCTTGTTCACATTCCAGGATTCTTATTCCTTTGTAAGTCATGTGTTCCACAATCATTTCTTTTAAGTCACAGTTATGGTAAATGGTTGTTGTGATCACAATTGATGCTTTTAAAACAATACCGGTTGCTTTCAGATCTTGAATATTTCAATAGTTCTTACCTGTTTAGTGATGGTTTTTGTATCTATGCTTAACATAAACTATGAAGACATGGCATTCGAGGCATGTGAAGGAGGAGAGCTATTTGATCAAATAACTAGGTAATATTTGCATAACTAACCTTCTAGACTCTTAAATGATTAGTAATTTTCTGTAGTTATTATTATTATTATTCTGAAGGTCAGAATTTGCTATTTGAAAAAAAAATGTTATTTAAAATTTCAACTTTTAGAAAGGCCGTATCTTTGAGGGTGAGGCTCGCTTATATGGCAGAAATTGTTGATGTCTTGGAATATCTGCATGGCGTTGGATTGATTCATCGTGATATTAAGGTAGTTGACTGAACTGTTATGGACCTGTTCTTATGTTCTACCACTGTTCATGCACTGTCTTGCAAATATTAGCCAGAGAATTCCATTTCTTACTGCTGATGGGCATGTCAAGGTTGCTGATTTTGGCAGTGTAAAAAGTAACTGAAGATGCCCGAATCTTACTTCCTCCACTTGGTGGCAGGTATGTTGATATTGTTATCTGTATTTCTTCAGGAACTTCTGTCCCAAGATAACTAACTGCTTTAGTTCATCCCTTTTTATAATATGCGTGATTCAGGTGAAGAAACTGGTTCCTTTGAGGGAACTGCTGCATACTTCCAGAAGTGCTCTAACAGTTGTACAAGTACTACATGTAAGTAAATCTACCCTGCTTGTCCACCCTAAAGAGTAATATCCTTCTTGTATGAAATTATTGCTGACACTTCAATTTCAGAAATGATCACTGGGCTCTTGGGGTGCACCATGTATCAGATGCTTTCCGGAACTTCTCCTTCCAAGATTTTGTGAATGGCTTATGTTTAAGAAAATCAAAACAAGAGATATTATCACGTTCTGCGTACTAGATGAAGCCATTGATCTGATTGATAAATTATTGGTAAATGGCAGCCTCATTAATCTTGTTGACGAATTTTGCTAAGCAACTGAAGAAATTTAAAATTGCATGAAAAAGGCTTGGTGTAACAATATTTCTTGCTTTATTATCAAATAATCAATCCAAATAAAAGAAATTTAAAGTTGTTCGCAACCTGTTGACGTTTAGTGTTATTTCAATTATATCAACTTCCTTGATCTTTGTTCATGTTGTCTTTGCTTTAGTTTTGTTCATGTTTGGTGAAAATAGGACACTAGAGAAAGAACAGATTTTGCTGAACTGATTGGCTTTTTTTTCCGAAAAATGGAGCTTACTAATTTTAATTCATAACCGATAAGTTTGACCTCATGTGACTTTCCATTCACTGAGATGCCTGAAGAACTCGTTTTCCCTCCGTGTTTATCAGCAAGGCGATTAGGATTGCACAAAATAACTTTTGGAGTTACCAATCGAAGTGGCCATTTGCTTTTTATTAAGAAATGAACCTCTTCATCCTTTTAAGTCACCTATTTGCTTTTGATTACAATCCTAATTTATTATTTTCTTTTCAACTATTTATGGATTTCTATGATTTTCATTATTAGGCTCGTTGAATCGTTAACCGTCGAGAGTTACGGGGATTTGCAAACAACGATACTAGCCCTACAACAAGATCCATATTGAAGACAAAATGACTAGGTAGAAGTGACGAGGATTTCGGAAAGGAGAAAATTATATCTGGCGTTATTTGAGGTTGTATGAAAATTAACCATCTCGAGAGTGAGTTAGGCTGGGTTGCTAAATATGCAAACGTATTTTGTTTAATAAATTTAAATCACTGAGATTATTTTGCTGAATATGCCAAACATCTGACATTATTTTACATGGGAAGGATTTGGAGGGAAGACACAATGATTCTAAGGACATTGTTTGATATGTATTGTTTAGTTATTTAAAATGAAACTCTTGAGAGCTCACACGAGTCGTAGGACTCTGAAAAAAAATTTGCTAAATTGCTTCTATCTTTCTGAGATAAACACAGATTCGAAATTTCATTGACATTCTAAAACATGGTTGAACCTTTCTTAGATACAAGATGATATGAGGAGTTATTTATTGAGTTTACTTGAAAGGCAGAAGACCTAGATGATGTGAATAATATCTTTTGATTTCTACATTAAAATACTTATTTAGTGTGGTCTGTATGTATATTCATGTGTACCTTCTTTGTAAATGATTCTCTTTCTACTTTATGTTTTCCAAATTGTCTTTTATCATGTGTATATGTGTTCGCATCAAGTTCCCCGATGGATATCATGAGATTTTTATGCGATGATTGCCTTACTTTTTTTGGATGTCATTTTTTAGGATTATTGCATATAAGAAACTTTCAAATAAAATTTGAACAACATATAACTTCTAATTTGAAGGCTAATGATAATATCTATAATAATTGATCCTAATATTAATAAATACATGGCAACTATTGATCCTCTAATAAATAACAATAATAATTTATCCTCAGCCATCATCTCATTTTGAATAAAATTCCACTTAATATATCTTCAAAAAAACTAAAACAATCATAAGTCACTAATAATTTTGAATAAGCTCAATCAAAATCAAATCAAATGATCAAAATTTTATGCCAATTTTAGAGCCCACGCGAGATAGATTCGGTCTTATGAGCAGTTTATTATTTTTATTATCATTTAATTAAAGCAATTACACATGAATTACTGCTATTTATTAATCTAGAATATATGTGAACTATTGAACCAATATGTGTGTTACAATCAAATCATTGTAAATTTCATAAAAAAAATAAAAATATGGGTGGTAGTTTTATCTTTAATTTTGATATTTGAGTTGGAGTTTTTATATTTAATTATAATTTTTTCAGTTTGACATCCCAACTCCTCTAGAATATTCACATGCATCTCTTTTCCCCTCTCTCTTCTTTCATTATGTAAATTGATCCATAAAATTACTCATCACATAAATGAAACTCCATTCTCATAAAAGAATCTTGCAATATTTTGACGTACTTTATTTCCATGATCTTTTGTATAAGTTGAAGGAGGAATTATTTGAGAGTTGATATTCTTATTTTTATCCACATTCACAATAAATCTATTCAATAGTAATCGAGTTTCTCTCAATAGAAAATAAATGAATTTCACTGCTAGAACCATCGTATTGAGAACCAAAATAAGAAGTAGTTCTGTATCATCTATTATATTTTTTCTACCTGTCCATTTTGAGTTGACATGCTTTTTGAAATATTCAGCACATTTCTTCTTGACTTCATATACCACTCACTCATGCTCTAAGCTTTACATGTGTGCAAGCTAATTGATCATAAAGTCTTCAAACTGATTTAATAATTTGCTTGTCAAAAAATTAATGTTTCAAATAAAAATACCTTTGCCTTGCACTTTTTGGATGGCACATCAACTTTAAGTCCTATATTTCCAAGAGGAATTTTTTCTTCTTTTTCCAACGCCCATTTTAATTAAATAATAGTAATATATGAGAAATAACCATTCTAGATTTCCATTTGGCCATAGCCGTATTTTTGAATTCACTCTTTGATCAAGTCTTCACTGTCTGGCACATTTTCTCCGTGGATTATTATTAGTCTTATTATGTCAAACATCTTAAAGACAGGAAATCTTGAGGTGTTATTTCTTCCCCTTTAGTAACAGAATGTGGCGTGATGGTTGTGGAAGCTCCAATATAAACACAAACTATCAATGCTTTTAAGATTTAATCCATAATAATAGCATTAGAGTTTTGAGTATGTTTGTTGTCAAGTTGATGTTTGATGATGTTTACATTATTGCGACTGATCATCAACCAGAATGAGTATTGGCTAAAATCTAAAGGATTGCAATATTGCCTTCATGCATGCATGGTTCAGCATGTTGGAGGTTTTGGCGAAGTTCATGTAGTGCTTATCATGATCTGTAGAAGTACATTAATTGTGGCAATATGGCTTAGTTTGGCCAAGGCAGATGGATTGGTCGACGCTAACGGCCCAAAAAGAAACTAGAAAAATTATGCCCCATTTCCAGATTAAGGTAAGTAAAGATCTGCCTGTAGGACCAGCTGCAGAGGAGCTGTCTGCTACATGACGCAACAAGATCACTATCAAGAGCTTTCTTTGCATAGTATGGGCAACTATGTTGTTCTCTTACGCAATAAAATAGACACAACTTGCTTGAATTCAAGCAAGAAACCAATATTAGGATTATCGGGAATGCTATGCTTACTTTTTATTTTGTCCAAAGTGTCATGTACTCGATAGCCATTGTAATTGTCACCTTCGATAATAATTTCCTTGCCTTCAGCATCCAGACTTGTTAAGATCCCCAAAAAGAAAGACCGCCTGCAGCTCCACATGCGTGCTGTCCTAACAGCAGTTTTCTGCGGCCAGCAGCCATCATGTTGGTCTTGTTCGTCTACGGAGAATGATCCTAGTCGTCAAGGTTGGGCCAAGAAGGGTTCATCAATTTAACTATGCAGCCCAGAGGGGAAGAGTGGGAGGCCAACCGTGATGGCTGGTTAGCACCCTAGTGCTCTGGAGTTGAAAAAAGTGCTGAAAACCACTCAGCAGATTGGAAGCAATTATTGTAGGATACAAGAAATCTACCATTTCTTTTGGAGTTTGTAGCACAACAAAGGGGATAACATTTGGAACCTAGCTGGTTATTGCTGCTGCCTTGATGCTGTGGTCATGAATGATCTCGTCGAAACTGTGGTATCATGATAGCAAAGCCTCACATTCTGAGTTTATTTATAACTGCAAGAAAAATTAGCAGCTTGAAGAAGACATTCTATGTTTTCCACCTTGCCACATCCCCATGGCATTGTTGAGAGAACTCAGTCAATCACAGGAAGCTAACTTTGCCATTAGTTGGGATCGCGTCCTTGCTCGTTCTCCACCAAAAAATTTTCTCCCTGGCCGCAACTTTGGGTCTAGAAAGCCACCCGTGAGTGGCCGTGAGTGGTCTGTAATCCGCTTGGAAGGCCCGGGCTTTAATCGTTTTTCCAGAAAGCCTCTTGTACAATTCCGGCAAGTCCTAAAGTTGGTTTTTCATACAGCTGCTATGAATACCACATAGCTCCTCTCCCAAAACTCTTTGATGTCTCCTTGTCCCATAGGCAATGTTGATAAATGTCAACTCTGTAAGGCTCTTATCTGTTAAGAATTAATAATTACGTCAAAGATTTAACTGACTATCCCAGATCCATTCCTGCGCTATAATATTGATACCCTCCATTCACCACTTTCCACTGCATGCTCACATCAGCCCTGACCCATCTTTGCGCAATGATATCTGAGGGAGGTAGAATCACCTTTTACTTTGATAATTCCACAGGTCCTCCTTGGCAGGTTGTTTAAGTCAGAGCCAGCAGCAAGGTGTCTGACTTGCGTTAGAAACTACAGCAGGCGAGTTTTTACGAGGTGCTCTCCATTCCACAGCTGCATGAAACTCGGTGCCTGCCTGCAATCTGTGGCTTGCACAATTCCTGTCAAGGGAGATAATACATTGCACGTTCACATTACTCCTTCCCCAAAGGAATCAGCGACCGCTCTTCTCTAATTCATTGAGGACACTCTTGGACACTGTTTGGGAGCAAGCTAAAACAATAATAGGAAGCACCCATGGATTGGTGGGTACAATGACCATACAGGCATTAGTTCATGCTTATTAATGCATGTAATAAAAATTAGTATTGTTAGAATATTCAGCTCATATAAAGGTCAGTCCAACATTTTATCATATCTATTACAAGCAAAAGAGATAATATTCAAGGCTCCAATTAGTGGCTTTGGATTGTCCAATAATTTTTGAATAGCAATACCGTGATTATGTAATTGAGTGCTCATTGCTATGAAGAATTCTTGTCATAGTGTGTTGAGAAAGCACCTGATTACGATCAAAGATGATAAAGGTGTGTGACTGGAGTTCGGAACTATTGTGTATGAAAATTGTACCCACTGTGGTTGTAGTAAAATATTTCAGCAGCTTAGAGAAATGGTTTTGTTTATTAATGGGCTGACATCAATAATTGCATTGTGTCGTGGTTCTAGGATGTACAATCAAGCCCATGGAAATATCATTGCAGACTGCCCATAACTGAAGACAGGCTAAAAGCAATGATAGATATTTAGTTCTGGAATGTAAAGGTGTTGAATATATTTGAAACCACCTCGACAAAATGTGGACTGCAAAGGCACTATAATCTTCTTTGAAATGTGACAGATCCTTCATGACGAATGACAATCTTGCAGATTGTATGGCATAGAGTTGATTGTATATAGCAAATTGTCACCAAATAGGTATTTTTGGCATTTGGAAGACAGGTTATTTTGAAGGAGTTTGATAGCATTCGGTTGTAGTTGTATCTTTCTATTTAATTTTTAGAGATGACTTGAGAATACTAAAATGATTAAAAGTAGAGTAGCTTAAGCAACCTTGTCGGTAGTTGATTCACATTATCTGGACAATGCATCTGTTACATTGTTTTGACTTTGGTTTTTTATATATGATAGTCATATCTTAGAAGTTCAATGAGAAAGTGCTGTTGAGCTGGATTCTGTATGAGTTGGGTGATGATCTCTTGAATTCTTTGATGATTAGTCCTAATGGTAATTTAGAGCTGTCAGGTATGGATGCTAGCGAGTGAATTTATGATGCATAACATCTTGCAAATGTGTTGATGCCTATTGTATTTATTTTATGCATTGTATTGATAATTCTGCACCAATGCCTCAATTGTAGGTATTTAAATGACTGTGAAATGGTTTTAAGAATTGAAAGAGTAGTAATCATGCTGCTAATGCCACTAACCAGTTGAATGCTGCTCCTATTTGTGTGCTCCACTGAAAAATAATAGTTTGAAGAAAGTATACTAGGTGATATGCATTTGAGCAAATTGCTGTTTTGAATTTACAATAATAGTTATGTTACTATGAACTTTAGAGTTTGTTTTTATGTTTGTGTTTGTGGCCAATTCTTGATTGCAATTTTTTTTTTTTTTTTTTGATGCAGACTAATGCTTATGTCATCAACCAGGTAGGTTCAGTCTCTGTCTGATATCCTTGAATTGGCATCTTAGTGTTTCAGATAGAGAGTTCTGTATGAGACGAACTAGAATGCATAGATGGTGAACTAGAGAATTGTTAACATAATTATTTTATTAAAAAATATAAATTTGTAGATAATGTAGACTTTGTTATTTTTAATTATATACTTTTGGATGGTGGTTGCATTTGTAAGGCCAATGAACATGACTATGAATTTGTGATGGCCTTGGTATGTTTAAAGAAGATTTTTGTAATTTTTATTAAGCCATTTAGATTGATGATATTTGTTTCTAAGTTTAGTTATTGTTATGCAATGTAATTCATCAAGTAATTTATCTACAAGTGGGAATGAATTTCCATTTCCAGTTATCTTAGTTCATCAAGAAAAACTTGTTTAGCAGTCAAAAAGGTGTGAAGTGCCCTCTTTCTTTGGATCAACAGAATGTGAGAGGAGAATAGGTTTGTGTTGGGTTGATTGCCTAAATTGAGCATATCCCTAATCATAGTTTCAAGGGAATTTTAAGGGGAAAGGTGGGGGTAGCAATAAGGTTTTATTTTGATTGAGTGGTCCTGTCCTGTGCTAAATCTAGCGAATTGTTAGATGAGAATGATAGTTGGAGTGGGTGATTAGGAAACTGTGGGTACAGTTTTATCGAGGTTTGGAGCAAATGTCTGTTTGTTAAATTCTTGATGAAGTTGAGCCAATGATGCCATGAGCTCGATCTGAAGGGGAAGTGATCTTACCTCGAAGATCAACATTATTGTCCTACCAAATGAATTAATAGATGAAGTATTTTTGTCACAGGCTAGATCGCCCAAAAGCGGACATCAATACAACTTGTAACACCTGGATTTGGGGGACATGTTCAAGAACCATGTTATGATGTAGCATTTGAAGGGCAATATCCACATTTATTGATAATTAAGGATGCATCATTTTTTAGCCATAGAATATCAGTAACATGAGTCAGTAGAATATAAAGTGTGAAAATATGTGCTAAATGTTGTTGAAAATATTATACGTAGAGCTACCAAGTGCTAAGTTAATCTTGGCACACTATAATTTGCCTTGCCAGATGTTGTACATGACACTGGGTAGGATTTATGATGGATATTAGTGTGCTGAAGGAGAGATTGTTTTAGGTATTTGATCGGGACACTATCTCTCATTCGTGTCATTAGAGCAAACACTCTTTACTTCTACAAAGATCATGAGTAAAGTTTTTCACAATTATAACATTGACCTTATGGCTAGCCATCATTTTGGTGGTGGACAAGGAATGAATTGTATTGTTGATTTAGATTGCTTTGTGGTTGGGACTATAGTGAGTGGTTTTGTTGTTATGGCTTTGGAGGCGTGGGCGTTGAGCCCAAGATCGACTATTCTAACTTGTTTTCCATCACCTTGGCAGTTTAATTACTGATCATTTATTGGAAGCCAAGAAACAAGTGATTCTTCACGGATGTTGGAAAAATGACCCGGTTCAAAGCAACTCCAAAAAACATAGCTCATTGATGATTAATTGGATTTGGAATTGCCAATTTAGAGTTGATGGAATTTGTGGCTAGTCGATCTTTGGGTGAGCTTAACCAACTAGCCCTAAAGGTCGCTGTATTTTACTATTTCAAAATGATTCCATAGGTGGTGAGCAAGTTTTGTCACGAGTGTAATTATTTTATGTGTAATATCCAAAGGAACCATATCTCAATTGCATCGTTATGTATGACATTAGCGTATGCTTCTTCCTTGATCACTTTGTGGAAGGCAGGTACTATTCTATTATTTGAATCCTTGGCTTGGAGATTCCTTCAAAAGAATGAGAATTTAGATAGACATTGTAAATGGTTTCCGCTTATGATGGCTTGATGGTGGTTTCACCTACTTGCTTTAGATTTGGAGTTTTATTATGAGATGGCATCAATAAGCTTTGTTCTGGTTTCATTTTGTTGTTGTGATAGTTAGTTGGATGTCTATCATCATTTCAACGAGGTCCTATAAATGATCTTTCATTGGGGGTTGGATTTGAAAAATTCTTGCATGCCCATTTTTCGGCCATCAAACATTATTATCATTTTCCCTAACATCATTTCCACTACAATTAATGATGGACACTTTTACAACTTGCAAAATAGAATCTAATAACCTAAGATAGACATTTGATATTTTTTATTATTTCTTTAATAGAAAGAACCACTCTATCCTTTTGCCATGTGGAAGTGAGCTTGCCTTGCCGGTAGCCTTAGTTGCCTTGTCACTGATGGTTTCTTTTATTCTCTATTGATTATGAAATATCTGTCATTAGATTTAGCTTCAATAGTTGTCATTCAATAGTTATGTTGATATTATAGATAATATGATAAAGTGGCTTAATGATTGGATCCATACTTGAACTGAATTAAGAATTAACATTTATAGCCTCTATTTGCTTATGAAAATTAGAGGTATCCATGGTCCCTTGAGTGCTGTAGGTATTGAAGTGGGCATAGTGAAAGGGGAAATTTTTGTAGAATTAGAGGCTTCATAGACTTGATAATGATTTGAGACGTACGTTTCTTGCCAAAATTGACGTCATCTTCAACTTTTAAAAGACAATTATTAACCAGCTAATGGAGAGGAGTGAGATGCAGGCTAGTGTCCTACAATTATTCACGAGGTTTATGGAATTTAACAATGGTGAGATAGATAGAGAACTTAACAATATGCAACAAAACTTTTTTGGCGATAGCATTAAGATTTTGATAGAAAGCTAATCATTATTCACGCAAATATTAGGACAAATAATATTTTATTACAGGGTCATCAAACACTCAAGACGAAGAAAAAGATAAACACAAAAATCTTATAAGAGTTAATTCTCCTGTATTCCACTGCTTGAGAGATAAGAAATCTCTCAAATCCTAAATCTAAGACTCAAAACAACAATCTCATGCATATTCGTAATCCTAAACATATTAGCTCTATTTATACTAAATCGTAATAATTACAAATGACTAACTTACCTGTAGGCTACTAAAAAGTAAAATTGCCTTTAGGAGCCGACTTAACATTACTCCCCTCCCAAAAAACACATTGTCCCGAAGCCGGGAAAATACTCCCCTCCACAACTTCCTCTATTTCTTGATCCCCCGCCTCCTCTTCAATAGTGAGAACATGTAATGTTCGATTTTTTTGTAATGGTGTCTCAGTATAAATTACTCATTACATCGAAAATATAACCCTTGGGCTTGCCTCTCCTAGACTGTCAGGAAGCACTTAAGTGTCACCCCATTGTGACCCACATTCTGTCTCGTGAAGCTCCATCCTGGATTTTCACCTGAAGCTTTTCCCCGTCGTCGTGGTTGTTGAAGACGAGGCCGAACAAGAGCAACAAATTTAGGATCAAGCACAACTTCGAGCCTTGTTGGAGACCTCAGGTAGAGGGATAAGAGATGAGAATGAAGCTTAGAAAATAAGGAAAACAACAAAAGAAATGATTTTTGCATACCCATTTTTCTCGCCATCAAATATTATTATCATTTTCTTAAATCATTTCCAATAAAGCAATTGATGATGGACACTTTTACTACTTGCAAAATAGAATTTAACAACTTAAAATAGATATTTGAGATTTTTGATCACATATATTTAATAAAACAACAAAATTTCTCTCCACACAGCAGACTCAAATTATATATCCCCTCTGCAAAGATCGACAACTTCAGCTTCATCATGTGCGAGTCTCATCTCCAATTTCTTTGAATGAATTTTATTATTTGTTAAGAAAGGCTGAGGCAGACCTAGGAAAACGTGGGCCTATTGCATAAAAAATGATCTTAATTTATTAGAATTAAACGAAAATTTGACACTAAATAGGACGCAATGGAGAAAAAGGATTCATGTAGCCGACCCCACTTAGTGGGATTAAGGCTTTGTTGTTTTTGTTGTATAAAGTGGGCGTTGGGTTCCCATCCTCGACTCATAATTATTTCTCATCTTCCATAAGTCTGGCATGCCCTGTAATCAGCTCGCTCGTCCTTATGTCTGCATGCTTCTCTCGCTTCTCGGAAGTTTGCCGCAACAAAAACATCGGTGTGGTTGGATGCCCCTCCGCTGGGGTTCTACACACTCGATTCTCATTTCGGATCAAAATCCTTTAAATTGGTTATTCTTGTTTCGAATCTTCTTTGGTCCCCTTCGCCTATTGCCTTTCATTCTAGCCAGGCAGATGTCATGTCATTCATTCCGATTGCCGATGCTCGAATTTGCTTCCCATTCCTTGGCCGACCTCGTTGCTCTAGATCGATGGTGCCTCGATGTCGCTTGAATTTTTCGATTGCGGCCGGCCGCCGTCCATTCCATACGCCATCACTCGATTCCGCCGCTAAGAGCGGAGGGATCGGCTGGGACTCAATCTCTTTATCATTTCTTTTAAGGCTATGAACCTCCCTCCAACTTTTTACATTGCCAAGTAACACTCCTCTATCTTGCATCTAATTTGATTGTCCTCTTTTGCTAATTTTACCTCCAAGAATCCACTTTGTTGACGACCATTACTCTTGGATGGTTTTGAACCTCCTTTATGCCAAGTTCACGAGATTCAAAATTTCTATGCGCGGGTTCGACGTGGGTGAACTTTGGATACCGCGATCCCAAAATTTATGTATAATATTTGGTGGAACTATTGGAAGCCGCACAGAACTCAAGAAGCCACAATCCAAATTCCTGTACTTCGCAAATCCCGATCATGAGTTTCCATTATAAGCGACACATAACTTCTTTATTTCGCATCCCATTTTCATTTGTGATCAAGTGGTGGCATTGAATTCCTATACACTTGTGATCCTTCGACTTTTCCGTTTTTTACCTCGCAGAGATCATAAATCGTGATCTTCCCTTGCCTCCCAAATTGCCCAATTCAGCACGTATCACTACTGTGGCATACCTGATCTGGGTATGCTTTTTTGTTCTCAACATACCCCATACGGTCTTTTTCAAATTGTATTCAATCGCGAGTGTGTCGTGAGGATGAGATGGAAATAGGAAGAAGATGGAGTTATGGAGCCCTAGAGGCCGCAATCCCTTCCGTTGGAGTTTTCTAGGTTAACTCCATCGCGACTATATGCATGAGTGGGAGGAGGAGAAAGATGGAGTTCGGCTCTATAGTTGCAATTTTTGTCCTTAAACACGCTCAAATTGAAGTTGTATCTCTAGGCTCCCGTAATCTTATGTATGTTCTTATAGACTATTGCTCTTCACAGCCCCATTCTATGATTGCACGTTATACTGCAATCCCGTCATCGTTTTCCCCCGTTAGTGACGCGATCCCATCGTCCTTCACCGTAGCCCGATCAACTCTTCCCGTGAGCTTCGATTTTGCCTTTTTTTTCTAGATCAATGCTTCCCATACCATTTGATAGGAACCAAATCGATTGCTCACATAGAAATTAGGACAAATAATATTTAGTTACGAGAACATCAAACAGTCAAGATGAATACAAATATAAACACCTACAATTTGATAGGTAGGCGATCTCTTTCAATATTTATAATTTGAGAGAGTATTTCTCTCCCAAACTAAATTTAAGACTCAACAACAATCTCATGTATACCCCTAATCCCAAACATGCTAGCCCTATTTATACTAAACAATAATAAATTACAAACAACTAAGTTGCCAATAGGCTAATAAAAGAAAAATTTGCCCTTAGGTGCCGATGTAACAAATTCTCGAGCTCAACGAAAAATAATGCTTTATGAAAGACCTTTCTCGATATAGTGTGATTGTCAAGAGCAGGCCAATTACATTAACAATATGGAAGATTGTGCAAGCCAATTTATACCTTCCTCTAAGCAGAAAAATTAGGACCACCACCTACTCTTTCACCCATTCTTTCAACAGAATTTTACAATTGCCACGTTTTAATGCCTTTAACCTAAATAATTTTAAGAACTCAAAACTAAACTAAACACAAAGGAAGTTCCAGCTTAATGATGGTGTTAAAGATCTGGCTTAATGATGCCCTTAGAGCAAAGAAATTTTTATTTTTATATCAATTGAGACTTCCAAGAGATCAATTTTTATTTTAATATCAGAGATATAAAGAAAAATCAAGGAATTGTAAAATGATTTATTTTCCATATCATGCAAGAAAGGCATATGTTTTGTCATCTTCATCAACTTCCTTGAATGGCATATTTAGATAAAATGCTTCCTTCCTCAGAGAGTAAGGGAATGACCTGGATGTGTCTCGATTCTTCTTGCAACTGAAGCAGATAACAGCGTTCTACCATGTTTGGCAAAGGCATCCAGAATCCTATCTTCTAAAGCATCTTGAAGGAAGTGGAACATTTAACTCATCTGAGAAGATACCAGAGGGAAATGGGGTTGCATACTCGACGTCCTTGGAAGCTTCACCTTAAAACGCTGATATCACTATTCCTCATAGCCGGTCTCTAAGCCTCATAGTAGGTACCCTCATAGGAGATATCTAAGGCCATAAATTCAAAATTTTAAATTCCTAAATTAATTAAATTAGTAAAACTATCTGATTATTGTTACAATGGTTTTGGCATTTAGCATTGTTGGTAAATATGTTTGAAGTATTAAGAAATCGTGGGATCAAACCCACTTCATCAATTTGTGGTTGGACCCTCAATTTTACCAAAAAAAAATTACTTTAATGTTTTATCCTATTCATCAATAGTAACATAAAGCTATCCCTGAGAGTCCAGCCAAATCTTTCTTAGCCTTTGAATACCCAAATAAATTACCATTTTCAGTTCTAGACCAATAAATAAATTTCTTTATTTGATAAGTCATTTATTATTTTGTAATTAATAATTTTACATTTTTTTGTTTCTATTTGGCTAAAGATTTATTAGAATTTTTATGTTAGTTTTAATATGATTATAATATTTGGTATATGAATGTAATTTAAAGTTAGCAAAGATTATCCGTTATTTTTTGCTACATAATATATTTTCAATGTCCTTGCCATGAAAATCTATTCTTGTTCAGAACAATATATAGCTAAATGAAATTTTTTTATATTTTCCATTATTTTATGTATGTTATGCTTTCTTTGTAATTAAAATGGGAACAAAGCTTTAAGAAAAATCATGCTGATCTTGTTAATCATGTGTTTATGTTGTTATCAGCATCCCAACCATAGTTCTGCTGCAGGATACCGATCCTGGAGGAAGATTGGGTGCTGGCCCAGGAGGTTATCCTGCCCTAAAGATGCATCCTTTCTTTAAGGGCATTGAATGGAGAAAGTTAAGACAACTGTCAGCACCAAAGATAGCTCTGGACTCGAATGTATTAATCTAAAATGTGAAAATTGTTTTTTTTTTTTTTAAAGAGTTTTAATAAAATTTTTATCAGTCTAAATTTCTTTGGTCAGGACTCGAGGAGGGTCTTGAAGAAAAATAAATCAGCTGTCGTGCTTTCTAAGAATTTAGCTTCAGAGTTTGGTTCTAATACATCGCCATCATTAGAATTTCATTCTGCTTTGTTGGCTTCAGTGGACTCTTTTGATTCTAGATGGTCAGTATATTTATGCTTCAAATTATGCAATAACATATCTTTTGTTCTTAATGTGATAGCAATTTTATATTGTATAATCGTTTTCCATCATGACCATTCTGCTTTAATGGTTGAAATATAAGTTTTTTCAGCCATCACTGCTGAAATATATTTGGCTGTTTGAAGCCATTCATTGTCCACTAATGCAAGATTCATTCATTTTTTTTTTTAGTTCACTTACTGTCTTGGTATCAGGAAAGAGTTTCTGGGAGTATGGGGAGTCTGTTGTTTTGCATCACAGCTCAAAAACTGCGTCTGCTCACAAGAAAGTGCAGCTCATCCTCACCAACAAACCCAGATTATTTTATGTTGATCCTTCCAAGTCAATGGATAGTACAAAGATTCTGTGGTCGAAAACCCTAATGACATTAGCGTCCAGGTCTTGAATTCTTCACACTTCAAAGTTTCCACGGTATGTATTTTTCTGGGCAACTTTGTGAAATTTATTTTACCCAATAACACTTAACTGCTTTACATATTCAGCCAACGAAAGTCTCGACGTTTGAGGATAAGAAACAACTTGCATGGCACTGGAAGAAGGCAATTGAAGGCCTTGTAAACCACTGAATTCACCTGGAGCCAATTTCTTGACTTGTATGCTCATTTGGTTACTTGAAGTTAAACATAATGATTTAAAAAAAAATTATCATTTTTGTTAAACTATAATTTCTTTGGATGTAAATAGATACGGCATTAATTAAAAATTTAGAGGTATTCTCTAAACTTCCCCAAAACCTGATGATTTTATTCACTTAAGATGAGTGAAAACAAAGTAACTGTTTTCTATGATCTCATTTCTTTGCTAGCAGTTATTCACTGTGTTTCGAAAGTTTAGAAGTATCTTAAATTCACATTTTTAATTAAATGCGATTAGATGCAAGGATTGATTTATGATTCCTCTAATTGCTTCAAAACTCTCTTTATAGTAATGATATAAATTTCTATCTAATGAGTTCGAATGCTAATTTTGTTAAACATGCTTTAATCTAAAGGCAACCAACAAGCCGTTGTTTCTTTTCTTTTCACAAGCAACCAAATGAAATCCTAAGCAATTACCTGTAGCCAGGATGGAACAAAGTTATTTTACGACCTCCGTGCTGCTTTACCTCTACTTAATTCTAATCGAGCAAAGGTCACCCCACTTAAAACGAAAGATTGACAGTTCATTTGAATTTAAATCACAGTTTTTTTTAGCATTTGTTGAAGTACAGAACTATATCGAGCTCGTGAGGTAAAAAAATTAGTAACTGCATACAGGCATATCTTAAATAAATGTAGATGAACATAAATTGAGCTGGAGTCCAAACATTGTTGTGCATACGGACTCCAATAGAACGTTGTCATTTTTGAAGTGATGGGACCCGAATTTATGAATTAAAAAATTATAAAAAAATTATTTTACATGACCTTGACTTCAAGACAAACTATTGGACATTAAGAAAGAGCTGTATTACGACGCTATTCACAAGATATTTCATGATATTTCATTGATATTTCGTAACGTACTCAGCCAGATTCCCAGAGTATTCTTTCGTATTATACTCGTATTTTGTGTTTCTTCTCATTGCATTACGATAGTTATTTTGTACATTCGATACACTCTTTTTGTAATATTCCGACGATATTCCTGCCGTATTTCTAGCCGTATTCCTACTAGACATGTCGATATTTCATGACCTTCGTTAGCTTTCATGTGAAATGCTATTCTACTAGACATGCATAAAGATTCTAAGAAGATTCCAATAAGATTTTCTTCGTGATATTCCAAGTAGATTCTGCTGGCTATTCCCAATAGATATAATAAAGATGTCAGCGATATTCTACGATTTTCATGATATTCGACAAGATTCTCATGATATCCTCAGAAGATTCTGAAGAGTATACCAAAGATACGCTAGTACACTTTGTAGACATACTCGTATTTTGTTTGTATTACTATGATACCTCGTGATATTTTAGTGATATTTTGCAAGATACTAATATTTCAATTATATTCTAGCTTGCGGGATTTTATTGTATACTGTGTATTCAAATACATACTGCTATTTGTGGTAGTATTAAAGTAGTATGTTTACGACATTTCGATTCGTGTAGCACTGTTGTATTTGTATATTAGTTGTATTATGGTGGTATTTCCGGTGGTATTCTTTGCACTTACAGAGTATTCTTGTGGTAATGCGTATTCCGGTAGTATATTAGTGGTATTTTGCTTATATTTTGGTGATATATTTGTTGCATTTGCATTACAGCATGCGTATTCGATATACTAGCAGAATACCATAAGTATACCCACAATAATACCACTAAAATATGACTAAAATACTACTAATATATCACTTGGATACCACCAGAATATAATAAGAATTTCAATATAATATCACCAGAATATCACAATACCACCATAATACAACTATAATATCACTAGTATACAATCAAAATACCACAAGTATACCGACAAAATATCACAAGCATGCCACCATAATACCCTGATCTCAGATATTTATGCTTACGTTTTAGATATGAAAATTATGATTTTCCAGTATGAGATACTACGCAAGTATACGTATCGTTTATCAATTAATATATGACTTTCTGATTAAGCCCCGAGATATCGAACTCACAGGGAAATGTAAAAACCTTTTAAAGAAGTAAGAAAATTATATTTTTACTTTTTAAATGACTTTTGAAAGTATGTTTTGATTTGTAAAGTTCGAAAGTTGTTTTTGATATTTTTAATAAAAAGCTAAGCAGGAAATGAAAATTATCAGAACTAAATCATGATATAAAACACTAGGAAATAAAATATCTTTTTCTTTCTCTTATAAAGCAGTAATAATTATGAAAGTATTGTTGTGGAAGTATTTAAATATGTTGTGATAAATAGGAGCAAATTTATTCTTTACCCTTACTTGGTTTTATAAAGAACATTGGTTAATTTGAATTTTTAAAATTTTGAAAATGGTTAGGCAGGGAAGATACTAGCTCTCACTCTAGAGTTCCCTCGATTCCCTCCACCTGGGGGCTAACTTCTCAAAACAAAATTTAAAATAACAAACCAAATTAGAGAGCTTTAGCTTGTTACTCTAATGTTTTCTAATTTTATTCCCCATTAAAAACATATCTCCTAATATATTTGCATTCAATTATATGGACTACAATTCTCACACATATAATTACATGTGATTTTACCAATTATTATTTGAGACAATACCGCATTGGATCTTACATAATCTCACAACAAATGTTAATATCTTAACTGGCTAAATTATGAAGTAAATTAAGTTCATGAAATTAAATCTTCACAACTTATTCCAACTTTAAACACTTATACATTCCACAACAATCCTACATAATTTAATTACTTCTTCATTTAAGAAAGAAAAAGATAAAGAAAACTACTCAGATTTTATTAAAAAAACACAAGCACACATTTATTTGAAAATAGAAATCATAAAGAAAATACAACAAGCTTTAATTAAAAACTAAATATGAAATCAGAAGTAAACACTTATCTGAAAATCATCTCCACAAGACTCCGGAAGTTCCTTTGAAACTTGACTTTCCACAGGACAACACTACAGAGGTTGGCGCCCAACTCTGTTGACTTGGAAATTGACTTCAGACTTCAATAAAACTAGATAAGTAGATGAAAGAGAATTGATGAGAAGAAGACTTCACTCCAACCCATTTCTCCTTTCTACTCTTTACTGACTCTAAAAGACTTTAAAAACTATAAAATATAAAAGACTAAAAGTAAAAATAGAAAAGAACTCTTGAAATTAGAAGAAGACACACTTAAACTAAAAGATGACACACAACACACTAATTCCAAGTATTCATGATATAATTTTTCAAAAGGTGTCTTGGTGTCTCTTCAAATCAAGTACAGATTCAACGTATCCACCAAAAGATGCATCCCTTCATTCAAATTTGCTGCCCATGGGAAGTTAAGGAAGTCACCACCAAAATTTTCTTCAAACACCCCTTGAAATTGGCGCCAAAAATGAAGAAAATTCGATTTTTAACTGTGGCGCCTAAGCGTCGACCAGGCGGCGCCTAGCCGCCGAAATCTAATTTTTCATTTTTTTCAATTTTTTTGCTCCAAATTTGATCCAACTTTGCTCCTTTCATCATAATCACTCATTTTCATCATACTTGCAAGAAAAACACAAAATAGATTCCATTAAAGTGCAATATCATCAAAAACAGGTATAAAAATGTGCATAAAAACACTATATATTTTAGGTATATCAAAATCCCCCAAACTTAAAATGTTACTTGTCTTCAAGTGACTCTTAATCACATAGAAAATTTTAGCATGCAAATTATGTAATGACTATTTTAGGAAGGTAACAAAATTTTGTTCTAGAAATGGAATAGTACAATTTAGAAAAATTTCAATAATTAAAACCAACTTAAAGTTTGAAAAGTTATTGGGTAAAGGATAATGTAAAATATAAATTTCTATCTAATTCAGAAATACTTTTAGATTCTTCAAAATATAGGATTCACAACTTATTTTTCTCACTTAAAAATCTTTATTTGAAAATAATTTTACTTACTATATTATAACTTTAAGCTTTAGATTTTCTTAGAACTTATATCTTATACTTTATGTATGGAACCAATTTTTTATTAGACCTATAAATCCTCGAGCTTCTCCTCCCTTTTCACATACTTTTTTCACTTTTTCTCTTTTGTCTTTTTCTTTTCTTTTTTCTTTTTCTTTCTTTCTTTTTTTATAAGATAATAATTATTGTATCTGGATAGGCCTTTAATGATTTTGAATTCCACACTTTCATTTAAAATAAAGCTCTAATATACATCTTTTACTTAAAAAACATAATAATAGTATTTGAAAATTACTCCTCAATAAAATAAATTTAAGTTTTGAAGAATAAAAGTCAAATTTTCTATTTATCCAAAAATATAACATTTCTTACTAAAGATAGTTGAATTATATTTAACACTTTTTTACTAAAAAAATTTTAACTTTAAAATTTTCATTATTACTTTAAATTTTAACTAAATTCTCTTATTCATTTCTATATTCAAAATTTTATTCCCCTAATATAACTTCATATACATAATTATTTTCAATCAAAAATCAAATTAATTTTAAGTATTCTTAAGAACCAAAAAAATTTTAAGTTTTTGAAAAACTTTCTGTTTTTAAAATCCCCCCTAAATTTTAATTTCTAGTTAGGATAAAACATTTAAACATAAGAATGATACATGGGTGAAATTAAAATCTAATATAACATGCTTGCAGGAATCTTAATATCCTAAATATGCAAGCATAACAATTTAAAAACAGGAGTAAAAAGAAATCAAATTCAAAATTTTCAATTTTTCATTAAATAGAAATTTCAAAATTTCAAAAGACTTCTACAATAGTGGAGGTTTTCAAAGCAAATACACACTAACTGAAAATAACTAAAATCACACCAATACTAGATAATAAATGGTAGTAGTAGATTTTGAAATGTTTTAAACATGTAATTTTTAAATAATAGTTTTTAATAGTGTTCCATATTCTCCTAACAGTTTTGGAAACATTTACTACTACACATATATCACACAAAACAACATATAGAATATCAATCCAACAATGATATATCTGAATATGCATAAAAAATAGTGTAACTATAATCAACATACTACCAGATTTCACTCCACAAACACAACATCGAAATAAAACATAAGACATAACATACACCTTACATCAATAGAAACTCAGTAACACATAAAAAAAACAAATCTACTAATCATCCTCATCAACATCATCATCTTGCTTGTTCCAATCTCTGGATGGCACTTAAGGTATATGGAATGGATGAGGGGGCATCTCAGCACTCTAATCACGTCTAATCAATTTATCCAAATAATGCTGATAATTCTCCTCATATTTTATACACCTAAAATATATAGTATTTTTATGCACATTTTTATACCTATTTTTAATGAAATTGCACTTTAATGGAAGATATTTTATGTTTTTCTTGTAGGTATGATGAAAATAGAAGGTCATGATGAAAGGAGCAAAATTGGATCAAATTTGGAGCAAAAAAATAAAAAAAAAAATTGGCACTGGTGGCTAAGTACCGTTGGGCCGGTACTTAGCCGCCATAGTTATAAGTCAAACTTTAATTAGATTTGGCGCCAAATTCAAAAGGGAATGGATGCAACTCTTGGTGGTAACGTCCATAACTTCATTTGGGCGGCAAATTTGAATGAAGGGGTGCGTTCCTTGGTAGATACATCGAATCTGGACACATTTTGAAGAGACACCAAGGCACCTTTTGGTTCACTATTTAAAGAGAGTCTTAGAAGTGAAGAAGTGAAGAATTGAAGAGGCTCTTCATTGTATTTCGAAGAGAGGAATTTAGGAGATTCTTCCATTGCATTTTAAGTTTTTATTTAGAGTAGGAGTAGAGAGTAGAAAGGAGAAAAGGTCTGAGTTAAGTGTTCTTCTCCCATTTCTTTTCCTTCTTTTAGTTTAATTTTTATTGAAGTCTGAAGTCTGTATTCTGAGTCATTGGAGTTTGGAGACTTGCTCTGAGGAGTAGTTTAGCGAAGAGTCAAAGTTTCAGAGGAACTTCCTTAGTCTTGTGGAAAGGATTTTCAGATAAGTGTTTACTTTTATTTTGTTTATCAATACTTGCTTTCGTTTATTATTTTTCTAATCGTTTTTAATTTCAAATCAATGTGTTTTTATATTTTCCCAATGCATTCTGAGTAGTTTACTTTATTTTTTTCTTTCTTAAAATGGAGAAGTAATTAATTTAAATTGAATTGTTGTGGAAAGTATCAGTGTTTAAGAGTTGGAAGAAGTTGTGAAGATTGATTCTGAGAACTTTGTTTACTTCTTAATTTGGCTCGTTAAGTTGTAAAATTTCCCGAGATTATGTAAGATCCAATGCGGTATTATCTCATTAAAGTTAGTAGGAATCACATACAATTATATGGGTGAGAACTCGTAGTCCACATAAGTGAATGTAATATTAGAAGATATTTTTATGAAGGGAGTAAAATTAGAGGATTTTAGAGTGACGATGCTAAAACCCCCTAATTTGGTCTAAAGTTTGGAGTTTTATTATGAGAAGTTAGCCCCAGTGTGGTGGGAATCGAGGGAACTCTAGAGTGAGAGACTGGTATCTTCCCTGCCTAACCATGTTCAAAATAATATAAATTTCAAATTAACCTATGTTCTTTATAGAACCAAGTAAGGGTAAAGAACACGTTTTCTTCTATCTGTCACAACAAATTTAAATACTTCCAAAATAATACTTTAAGAATTATTACTACTTCATGAATGGAAATAAAAAGATATTTTAGTTAATAGTATTTTTACATCCAGTGTTATTAGTTATTGAAACCTTTACTTTCATTGCTTAGCATTTTATTAAGAAAATTTCAAAAAGACAAATCAACTTGCTAAAACTTTTCAAAATCAAGACATACTATTTCAAAAACAATTAAAGAAAGTAAAAAGATAATTTTCTAAATTCCTTTAAAGATTTTCAACTTCTCCCTGTGGGTTCAATATCTCGGGGCTTAATCAGAAAGTCTTATATTACTTTATAAATGATACGTATACTTACGTAGTATCCCATATTATAAAATCATAATTTTAATATCTTAAATCATCAACGCACTTATATCTAGCGGAGTCAAGTTTTTGGCAACCGTTGCACTTATATCTATCGGTATGAAGTCAAGTTTTTGGCGTCGTTACCGGGGAAAATTAATTAAATTGCATTTTAAAGAGAATTAAGAAATTTTAAATTTTTACTTTTCTTTGTTTTTGTTAGTGTGTTATGTTTTGTTTTGTTTTATTATTGTATGCGTAGTTCAGGTTCTGAAGGACTTGTGCCTTACGATTCTGAATTAGAAAGAACTATCAGAAAAATAAAAAAAAATTAAAAATACAGAAAAAGATAAAAATATTCAAGAAATGACAAATCATCAAGATCAAAATGTTGGCATCCATAAAGAATTAAGAACTTTAAGAGATTATGTTAACCCTATAGTAGATGAACTTCGTGCCAGTATTCAAAACCCTGCTGTAGCTGCTAAATCTTTTGAGCTTAAACCTGCTATTATCCAAATGGTGTCAAATAATCAGTTTGGGGGAGCAACAATTGAAGATCCTAATTTGCATCTTGCTAATTTTCTAGAGTTGTGTGCTACTTTTAAATATGATGGAGTTTCGGATGATGCTATTAGACTTAGACTTTTTCCTTT
This sequence comes from Papilionanthe hookeriana x Papilionanthe teres, assembly GCA_022702705.1. Lineage (NCBI taxonomy): Eukaryota > Viridiplantae > Streptophyta > Magnoliopsida > Asparagales > Orchidaceae > Papilionanthe > Papilionanthe hookeriana x Papilionanthe teres. The sequence goes on along the minus strand of CM040429.1, from coordinate 107,157,436 downwards.
CTCACTAAGGGATAAAGCTAAAATGTGGTTACATTCGTTAAGCACTCTGATCAATTAGAACTTGGGGTGAACTCGTCAAAAAATTCCTTGCTAAATATTTTCCACCATCTAAGACTGCTAAGTTGAGAAATGATATAACATCTTTTTGTCGACTTGAAGGGGAATCAATATATGAAGCATGGGAAAGATTTAAAGATCTCCTCAGAAATGTCCACATCATGTGATACCGGATTGGTTAATAATTCAAACTTTTTATAATGGATTAGTTGGCTCTCTTAGATCAATCATCGATGTGCTACTGGTGGATCATTAATGTCTAAACCATTTACTGATGCTTATGCTTTAATTGAAGAAATGACTACTAATAATTTTCAATAGCCTTCTGAAAGGTTAAATCCTAAAATGGTAGCCAGTGTTTATGAAAATGATGCTTTTACAATGTTAGCAAATCAAGTTGTCGTCGTATCAAGGAAGATAGACCAATTTGGGATGAATTTTTCTCACCAAATCTCATGATCGAAGAAAATTCATTAGGCCAAATGGTTGATTCTTATTCTTCACCGTAAACCGTGAATGCTATAATCAAACCTAACAACCCATATTCCAATTATTATAACCTAGTGTCGGAAGAATCATCCAAATTTTAACCTGGAATAACAATAATCGGGGTGGTGTTAATCAACAATCGGGGAACACCCAAGTAAACCCATTGGGAATTGGAACAACCAAGGTAATAATAATAATAGATTAACTTATCCTTCAGATTATAACAATGCTTTACAAAATAAGGAGAAGAAGTTGTCTATGGAAGAAGTAGTATCACATATGAGAAATCAATTACAAATTCAAGGAGCAACTATCAGAACCATTGAAAATCAATTAGGACAAATTGCAAATGCCTTAAGTAATAGATCCCAAGGAATGCTTCCAAGTAATACTGAAGTGAATCCAAGAGAAAAGAATAAAGAACAAGTGAAAGCAATTCAACTGAGAAGTGGAAAAGAATTGGAAGGTTGAGTTCAAAAAGAGACTGAAGTAGAGAAAGAAGAGATTGAAAGACCTAAAGAGGACGTTCCAAAAGGTTTTAAAAGATCTATTTCTCCACCTAAGGTTGATTTAGAAAAACCACCACCTCCATTTCCTCAGAAACTTCATCAACAAAAGTTGAATAAGCAATTTTCAAAATTCTTGGAGATATTAAAGAAGCTTACCATTAATATTCCATTTGCTAAAGCCCTAGAACAAATGCCAAGCTATGTGAAATTTATGAAGGATATTCTTAATAAGAAGAGGAAGTTTGAAAAAAATGAGACTGTTGCACTTAGTGAGGAGTGCGATGCGATAATTCAAAAAAAGCTTCTCGAAAAACTTAAAGATCCCGGTAGTTTCACAATTCCATGTGCAATCGGAGAATGATTATGTGGAAAAGCTTTATGTGATTTGGGTGCAAGCATTAACCTTATGCCTCTATCAATATTCAAAAGATCGGGACTAGGAGAAATAACCCCAACTACTCGTAACTCGCAATTAAGCAGATCGTTCGATCACATATCCTAAAGGAGTTATAGAAGATGTTTTGGTAAAAGTGGATCAATTTATTTTTTCTCGTGGATTTCATTGTGTTAGATATGGAGGAAGATAAAGAGATACCCATAATTTTGGGAGACCTTTTCTAGCTACAGGCAGAGCCATGATAGATGTGTAAAATGGGGAATTAACGATGAGGGTTAATGATCAGACTGTTACATTTAATATTTCAAAATCGATGAAATATCCCGCAAGAGGTAAAGAAGATGAGTGTTATAGGATGGATGTTATTGATTATTTAAGTGAATATCATTTCAAATCAACTTATGAAGAGAATGCTGAAGGAGAAGAATTTGAATATAAGCAAGAAGAGGAGTTATTTGATTCTGAAGATTTTCAAGAGGAAGATTTAAAGCATGTTCATGAAAATGTTGAATTGTTGGATATGACTGAGAAAGATAAATCTTATGGTCTATCAATTGAAAAACCTCCTGAACTTGAGCTAAAAATGCTTCCTGAAAATTTGAAGTATGCTTTTCTAGGTGAATCCTCAACCTTGCCTGTTATAATTTCCTCTCAATTAACTAAAAAAGAAGTGAGTTTACTTGAAATTTTGAAGAAGTACAAGAAAGCCTTTGAATGGACAATTGCTGATATTAAAGGAATCAGTCATTCAATTTGTATGCACAGAATTCTTATGGAAGATAATTGCAAACTGCGAGTTGATCCCCAAAGGAGATTAAATCCTATTATGAAAGAAGTTGTTAAGATAGAAATTTTAAAATGGTTGGATGCTGGAATTATCTACCCTATTTCAAATAAGTGCATGGGTTAGTCCTATTCACCGTGTTCCTAAGAAAGGAGGAGTAATCGTGATCGTTAATGAAAAGAATGAAATGATACCAATAAGACAAGTTACAGGGTGGCGAATATGTATTGATTATAGAAAATTAAACCTTGCCACAAGGAAAGATCATTTTCCACTCCCTTTTCTAGATCAAATGTTGGATAGACTAGCTGGGCATAAATACTTTTGTTTTCTGGATGGATATACCGGTTACCACCAAATTCAAATTGCTCCTGAGGATCAAGAGAAAACTACATTTACCAGTCCTTATGGTACGTTTGCTTTTAGAAGAATGCCCTTTGGCTTATATAATGCCGCTACTGCATTTTAGAGATGTATGATGGCTATTTTTTGTGATTTAATTGAAAAAGGGATTGAAATTTTTATGGATGACTTTTCAGTGTTTGGAATTTCATTTGAATCATGTTTAGAACATCTATCTAAAGTTCTAAAACGCTGTGAAGAAGCTAATTTGGTCCTTAACTGGGAAAAATGCCAATTTATGTTAGCAGGAGGAACTGTTTTGGGACATCGGATTTCAGAAAAAGGTTTGGTTCAAGTTATATCTAGATTAACTTGCCCAACCAATGTAAGGGGAATTAGAAGTTTTTTAGGACATGCTGGATTCTACAGGCATTACATTAAAGACTTTTCAAAAATTACAAAACCTTTATGCCGTTTACTGGAAAAGGATGCAATTTTTAATTTTGATGATAACTGCCGTAAAGCCTTTGAAACATTAAAAGAAAAATTAATCACTGCACCTGTAATAATTTCACCAAATTGGGAAAAACCTTTTGAATTAATGTGTGATGCTAGTGATTATGCTATTGGTGCTGTTTTGGGTCAGAAATATGATAAAATTTTTAAAGTAATTTATTATGCTAGTAAAACTCTTAATGAAGCTCAAATTAATTATACCGCTACTGAGAAAGAGTTATTAGCTATAGTATTTGCCTTTGATAAATTTCGATCATATTTAATTGGAACTAAATGTGTTGTGCATGTTGATCATTTTGCTATCAAATACTTAATGAAGAAAAATGATGCAAAACTTAGAATTATAAGATGGATTCTTCTTTTGCAAGAATTTGATTTTGAGATAGTAGATAGGAAGGGTTCTGATAATCAAATTGCTGATCATTTGTCCAGGCTTGAAATTGAAAAATCTCTCTCGTGATATCGAAGAAATTAATGAACATTTCCATGATGAAAAACTCGTTCATCGTTAAAGAAAGGAATGTTCCGTGGTATGCGTAACATAGTAAACTTTATTGTTAGTAATATTATACCCTATGGTTTGACATATCATGAAAAGAAGAAATTTATGTCTGATGCTAAGACTTATTTTTGGGATAACCCCTTTTTATATAAACAAGGAAAGGATCTTATAATTCAAAGATGTGTACCTTTGGATGAGACTTATGAAATTATTCAAAAGTTTCATGATTATGGGGGACATTTTGGAAGTGATAAAACTGCATATAAAATATTACAATGAGGATTTTATTGGCCTACAATTGTTAAAGATGTGAATGATTATATTAAAAATTGTGATAGATGTCAGTGTGTAGGCAATAGTTCTAGAAGAAATGAGATGCCCCTCAATTATATGTTGGAAGTTGAAATATTTGATGTTTGGGGATTAGATTTTATGGGACCATTTACACCATCTTTCAGAAATGTGTATATTTTGATAGCAGTAGATTATGTTTCCAAATGGATTAAAGCTATTGCTTTACCTCGATGTGATGCTCAAAGTGTTGCAAAGTTTTTAGAAAAGAATATATTTTGCATATTTGGAATACCAAGAGTAATCATAACTGATGGGGGAAGTCATTTTAGAAATGCGATTATTGGGAAGTTAGCAAAGAAATATCATATTAATCATCGCATTGCTACTGCTTATCATCTGCAGACAAGTGATTTGGTTGAATTATTCAATCGTGAAATTAAAGGAATATTGGAAAAAACTATTAATCCAAATAGAAAGGATTGGTCAATTAAACTGGATTATGCTTTGTGGGCCTATAGGACTGCTTACAGAACATCTATAGGAATGTCCCCATATAGGCTGACTTTTGGAAAAGCTTGTCATTTATCTTTTGAACTTGAGCATAAAGCTTATTGGGCTATTAAAGATTTCAATTATAATTTGAAAGATGCTGCTGAAAAGAGATTATAGCAATTGAATGAGCTTGAAGAAATAAAGAATGAATCTTATGAAAATGCTAAGATTTATAAGGAAAAGATGAAATTATGGCATGATCGGAAGATTCTTACCAAAAATCTTGTACCAGGACAACAAGTTTTGCTGTATAATGCTAGATTGAGAATATTTTCTGGAAAACTTAAGTCCAGTGGATGGGTCCATTCATCGTGATAAAAGTTTATTCTTATGGAGTCGTAGATGTTCAAGATCCTAAGACTGGAAAAATATTTAAAGTTAACAGACATAGACTTAAACCATATTTTTCAGCCAATAAATCTAAATCTAATGAGAATTTAATGTTGGGTCACTTAGAATGAGTTCTGGGTATGTCAGGCTGAAGACGTTAAAACAAGCGATTTGGGGGAGGCAACCCATATTTATTGGTGTGCTTTGCTTTATGTTTGTTTTGTGTGTTTTGTTTGCTTTGTTTTGTTTGTTTTTATGTTTTTAGTGGTAGTAATTTGGAGTTTTTAAAATTAAGTAGAGTTTATTCGACCTTAACTGATGATTTAGTGAAGTCATAATGAAAATTTGGACACTTAGCGGACCTGTGCTAAAATGTTCATTAGCGGCTAAGCGCCGACTAGTTGGCGCTTAGGCGTCACAGTTGTAAAAGACGTGAAATATGTGGATCTAGAAGCCTAGATCGTGGGGGAGAAGTTATGAGAGTTATTTAGAAGATTCTAAACGTCTAGGGGAATATTCTAGAATCTCCCAAGTCTATAAAAAGGACTAGACTTGATAGAAACACTTACCCTAAGTCCAAATTTCATTTCTGAAGTCTAAGAAGAAAATTTTGAAGAGCACCGTGTTTTCCTGGGAGAACAAGATGAAGAAGAAGCAAGATTCCGATAAAAGTAAGTTCATTAGTGATAGTGCTAAGGAGTTATTTAATGGATACCTGGCTGTTAGTATTCAAGGTATAGCAGAGATGATTGAAAAAATTGAAGCCCGAGTGATTTCAATGGAAGCAAAAATCAATGATATTACCTTACATCTGGATCACATGGGATGGCAACTCAAGATGCAATTCAATCATTCGAGGTATGTGGAAGAAATAGATAAAGCGATTTTTGTGAAAAATAAATGGATTGAAGAAGATGATATAAGAATGAACAATGATCGTTCGTTCTATCAAATCCACATTCCTAAAGGGTCAAATGAGAATAATAGTGGTCCTGGTTATATTCCGCCTAATGGAGAGTGGAATTAAATGTGTTTTGTTTGTATCTGTTTTGTGTCTTAATGTGTTATGTTAGTGTTCTTGTGAGTTCATGTTTGATGTGTTTAGTGTTTTTATATATGCCTTGATGATGTGATGGGTACATCTTAGAGATGTATACTTATCAGTTTAATATTATAGTGTCTTGTATTTTGAGAATTTTATCCTTTATGTTTGGATAGACATTCTAGTGTTGTATTAAATGTTACGTTTATTTGAATATAAGTTTTTGTTTTGTGAAATTTGTATGGAATCAATAGTTATTAAACTTTGATTTGGGGTATTAGAAGACTCATGTGGGAGAATTAATTATTGTGGACTAATTAAGGGTAATTAACAAAGTGATTTTGTGCATATATCTTAATTATAAAAATTTGGGAACTGGCAGCTAAGCGCCAGAATGTCGGCACTTATGCGCCAGATTTCACAGCCAAGCGTCGATAGTTCGCTCTTAGGCGCTAGTTCGCGAAAATTGTTCCCCGAAAGTTAAAAACCTAAAAAATTGCCATTTTCAACCACCCCATTGTCTTCAACCTTTGCTTTGCAGCGAAAGAGGAGCCTAGGGTATCATATTGTGGATCATTTAAGAGCCGATCTCAAGAAAAATTGTTAGATTTGGATTCCTTGAGGTAAGAGCACTACTCCTAAGTAAAAATTTTTGATTTTTACCATGTATTTTGAGTACATTATGGAAAATCTTAAAATCACTATTCATGGTGAAAATTTGAGGAAAAGCTTGATAAATTGCTTGGATTTAGTGAAAATATCTTTTGGAAGATAATTTAACAAGTTTAGTTTGATTTTGGAATTTATGGTGAATTTTTCGTGAATTTTTAGAGATGGCTCCAAAGTCAAAGCGTGTACGAGAAAAGACGAAGTTTGATTCTGACAAATTTGTTAGTTTGAGGGATGAGGAACGATACGTCGATGCATTACAATCACGTAAGTTGATTCCTGAGCGAGTGTTTAGTAAGCTAGGAGAGGTGATTGAAGATATGATTGCAAGAAGAAACTGGCGTAATTATCGTTGCTTCTCCGATGTTGATGTTGTTTCTGTGGTAAGAGAATTTTATGGAAATTTACCTGCTGCAGAGGAAAATCAGGTGATGGTTAGGAGGCATGAAGTAAACTTTTCTTCAGGTGCAATCAATACCTTTTATGGACTATCTCCTGATATGTTTTGTTTTTATTCTAACTATCATCCTTCGGAAGGAGAATTAGATGAGATTATGGAGTTTCTGACTGATGGAAGAGAATTATGGAAAATTATAAATGATAGAAGAGTGAATTTTCCTGCTTCTAAATTGAATGCCATTTCTAAGGCATGGCATTATTTTATCTCATTTAAGTTGATACCTTTAAGTCACACTAGTGAAGTGACGAGAGAAAGAGTGGTGTTGAATTCAGCATGGGAAGCCTATTGATAGTGGAGGGATAATTTATGATTATGTTTTGAACTGTGCTAGATCAACCACGACTGTAGGTATGGGATTTCATTCTTTGATTCATTCACTTTATGAAAGATATGGAGTGAAATTTGAAACCTGGGAAGAGGTACTTCAGCCATTGAGACCAATTACTAGTGTAAACGTTGGTGCTTACACTGTACATTCAAAATTTAGTTGGAGAGGAGGATTTGGTAGAGCTTCTACTGCTTCTAGTTCTGCTGCCTCTACTTCTCGTGCTTCTACTTCATGTGCTTCGTCATCTACTGATTCACAGACTGATTTATTAAGAATGATTTTGAAAAAAATAAGTCTTACTCGAGAGCATCTGAGAGATATGGATGGTAAGCTGGATAATGTTGAGAGATACATTGTAAAACATGATGAATATGAGGAGAATTATCAGCAATATTTAGATAGACTGATTAGAGGAGATCAGAGTGCTGAGATGCCACCTCATCCATTTTATATACCTTATGTGCCATCCAGAGATTGGAACGAGCAAGATGATGATGATGATGAGGATGAAGAGTAGTTGTATGTGTGTTTGTTTTAGTTATTGTGTTGTTGTGTTGTGTTTCTATGTACTTTATCTAGTGTTTTTTTGATGATTGTGTTATGATGTGAACCTTGATAATATGCATATTGTAGTTATACTATTTATCTGTTATGCATATTCAGGTATTGTTGTTGTTTTATTGTGGATTTATATGTTTCTTTGTGATAGTGTGTGTTAGTAAATGTTTTAATGTGTATGTTATGTCAGAGTTTTTAATAGTGTGTACCTTAATTCAAAAAAAAAAAGCCTGTTAGGAGATTATAAACCACTATTGTGAACTTCTACTTAGGAAAACTACATGTTTAAAATTCTTAAAATTCCACTATTATCTGTTATCTGTATCAGTGTTTTATTTTAGTTGGTGTGTATTTGCTTTGAAAACCTCCACTACAGTAGAAGTCTTCTGAAATTTTTACTTTTCTTATTATAAAAAAAAGAAAAATGTTTTGAAAAACTAAATTTGATTTCATGTTACTCCTATTATTTAAATTGTTATACTTGCATATTAGGATATTAAAAATTCCTGCAAGCATGTTATGTCAGTTTTTTATTTTTCACCCATGTATCATTTCTTATGCTTAAATGTTTTATCTTAATTAAAAATTTAAAGTTTGGGGGGGATTTTAAAAACAAAGATTTTCAAAAACCTAAAATATTATTTGATTCTCAAGAATACTTAAAAAAAAATCTTATTTTTGATTGAGAACAATTATGTACATGAAGTTTTATTAGGGGAATAAAATTTTGAATATAGAAATGAATAAAAGAATTTAGTTAAAATTTATAGTAATCATGAAAAACATAAAGTTAAAATTTTCTTAATAAAGAGATGTTAAATAAAGTTAAACTATATTTAGTAAGATGTTTTATATTTTTGGATAAATAGAAGATTAGACTTTTATTCTTCAAAGCTTAAATTTATTTTATTGAAGAGTCATTTTCAAATACTATTATTATGATTTTTAAGTGAAAGGTGTTTATCTGACCTTTATTTTAAATGGAAGGGTGGAATTCAAAATTATTAAAGGCCTATCCAGATATAGTAATCCTTACCTTATAAAAAAAAATAAAAAAAAAGAAGAGAAGAGAAAAAGTGAAAAATAGTATATGAAAAGGGAGGAGAAGCTTGAGGATTTAAGGGCCTAATCAAAAATTGGTTTCATACCTAAAGCTTAAAATATAAGATCAGAGAAACTCTAAAGCTTAAAGTTGTTATATAGTAAGTAAAATTATTTTTCAAATAAAGATTTTTAAGTGAGAAAAATAAATGTTTGAATCCTATATTTTGAAAAATTTACAAATATTTCTGAAATAGATAGAGACTTATATTTATCATTTTCTTTTACTTAAGAACTTTCTAAACTTTAAGTTGGTATTAATTACTGAAATTTTTTCTAAATTGGACTATTCCATTTCTAGGACAAAATTTTGTTATCTTCCTAAGAAACTCATTACATAATTTTGCATGCTAAAATGTTTTATGAGATTAACTGTCACTTGAGGACAAGTAACATTTTAAGTTTGGGGGATTTTCATACACCTAAAATATATAGTATTTTTATGCACATTTTTATACCTATTTTTAATGATATTGCACTTTAATGGAAGGTATTTTGTGTCTTTCTTGCAGGTATGATGAAAATAGATGGTCATGATGAAAGAAGCAAAATTGGATCAAATTTGGAGCAAAAAATGAAAAATAAAAAATTTGGCACTCGGCACTTAGCCGCCACAGTTATAAATCGAACTTTAATTAGATTTGGTGCTAAATTCAAAAGGGAATGGATGCAACTCTTGGTGGTAACGTCCATAACTTCCTTTAGGCGGCAAATTTGAATGAAGGGGTGCGTTCCTTGGTAGATACATCGAATCTGGACACATTTTGAAGAGACACTAAGACAGCTTTTGGTTCACTATTTAAAGAGAGTCTTAGAAGTGAAGAAGTGAAGAATTAAAGAGGCTCTTCACTGTATTTCAAAGAGAGGAATTTAGGAGATTCTTCCACTGCATTTTATGTTTTATTTAGAGTAGGAGTAGAGAGTAGAAAGGAGAAAAGGGTCGGAGTTAAGAGTTCTTCTCCCACTTCTTTTCTTTCTTTTAGTTTAGTTTTTATCGAAGTCTGAAGTCTATATTCTGAGTCATCGGAGTTTGGAGACTTGCTCTGAGGAGTAGTTTAGCGAAGAGTCAAAGTTTCAGAGGAACTTCCTTAGTCTTGTGGAAAAGATTTTCAGATAAGTGTTTACTTTTATTTTGTTTATCAATACTTGCTTTCATTTATTATTTTTCTAATCGTTTTTAATTTCAAATCAATGTGTTTTTATATTTTCCCAATGCATTCTGAGTAGTTTACTTTATCTTTTTCTTTCTTAAAATGGAGAAGTAATTAATTTAAAGAGAATTGTTGTGGAAAGTATCAGTGTTTAAAAGTTGGAAGAAGTTGTGAAGATTGATTCTGAGAACTTTGTTTACTTCTTAATTTAGCCTGTTAAGTTGTAAAATTTCTTGATATTATGCAAGATCCAATGCGGTATTATCTCATTAAAGTTGGTAGGAATCACATGCAATTATATGGGTGAGAACTGTAGTCCATATAAGTGAATATAATGTTAGAATTTATTTTTATAGAAGGGAGTAAAATTAGAGGATTTTAGAGTGACAGGCTAAAACCCTATAATTTGATTTGAAGTTTTGAGTTTTGTTATGAGAAGTTAGCCCCCAGGTGGTGGGAATTGAGGGAACTCTAAAGTGAGAGACTGGTATCTTTCCTGCCTAACCATGTTCAAAATAATATAAATTTTAAATTAACCTATGTTCTTTGTAGAACCAAGTAAGGGTAAAGAACACATTTGCTTCGATCTGTCACAACAAAATTTAAATACTTCCAAAACAATAATTTAAGAATTATTACTACTTCATGAAAGAAAAGTAAAAGATATTTTAGTTAATAGAATTTTACATCCAGTGTTATTAGTTATTGAAACCTTTACTTTCATTGCTTAGCATTTTATTAAAAAAATTTCAAAAAGACAAATCAACTTGCTAAAACTTTTCAAAATCAAGACATACTATTTCAAAAATAATTAAAGAAAGTAAAAAGATAATTTTCTTAATTTCTTTAATGATTTTCAACTTTTCCCTGTGGGTTCGATATCTCGGGGCTTAATCAGAAAGTCCTATATCACTTGATAAACAATACATATACTTAAGTAGTATTCCATATTATAAAATCATAATTTTATATCTTAAATCATCAACGCACTTATATCCAGCGGAGTCAAGTTTTTGGCAACCGTTGCACTTATATCTATCGAGGATCAATATCTATCATGTTTTACAATATATCTTTCTATATTATCCATCCTACCATCCATTTCTCTAACATGCTCACGAGTAAGACTCACCTTCTTCAAAATCTTTCTTAATAAACGAGTCTGTGAATCACTAGATGATGAAGCTCTCGAAGTAGTAGCACGGGAAGTAGAACCAGCAGAAGCAGAGGCAGAAGCAGTAGAAGCCTTACCAAATCCTCCTCTCAAGCCTAACTCTGAATGTACAGTGTAAGCTCCAACATTTACAATGTTAATTTGTTTCATAGGCTGAAGAACCTCTTCCCAAGTTTCAAATTTCACACCAGACCGCTCACATAAAGAATGGATCAAGAAAGGAAATCCCATACCTGCAGTAGTGGTAGATATGGCACAATTCAAAATAGAAATATAAATGATTGCTCTAATATCAATAGGCTTCTCTTGCTGAATGCAATAGTTCAACACAGCTCTCTCCCTTGTAACTCACTAGTATGACTTGCAGGCAACAACTTAGATGAGATAAAATAATGCCATGCTTTAGAAGTGACATTTAACTTAGAGGCATGAAAATTGACTCTTCTATCATTTGTTATCTTCCATAGTCCTCTTACATCAGTTAGAAATGCCATTATCTCATCTAGCTCTCCCTCAGTAGGATGATAGTTAGAATAAAAACAAAACATATCAGGAGGCAGTTGATAAAAAGTATTGATTACTGCAGATGTAAAATGTACGTTCCTCCTCACCATCACCAAGTTCTCTTTTGCTGCAGGTAAGTTTGCATAAAACTCTCTGACCACGGAAACAACAGCAACAGCGGAGAAGCAACCGTAATTCTCTCAATTCCTTCTAGAAATCATCTCTTCAATACGTTCTCCAAGCTTACTAACAAGCTTATCAGAATCAAATCTTATCTTTTCTCTCGCGCACTTTGACTTTGGAGTCATCTCTAAAAATTCACGAAAATTTTCACCATAAATTCCAAAATCAAACTAAACTTGCTAAATTATCTTCCAAAAGTAATTTCCATTAAATTCAAGAATTTTCTCATCCTTTTCCTCAAGTTTTTACCATGAATAGTGATTTTAAGATCTTCAAAAATGTACTCAAAATACATGGTAAAAATCATAATTTTTTTACTTAGGAGTAGTGCTTTTACCTTAAGGAATCCAAATCTAACAATTTTTTTTTAGATCGGCTTTCAAATGATCTAATATATTGATGCCCTAGGCTCCTTTTTAGCGAAAATCAGAGGTTGAAGATGATAAAGGTAGTTAAAATGGCGATCTTTGGGTTTTTAACTGCTGAGAATCAATTTTCGCAAACCGGCGCCTAAGCGCGAGGCCTTTGGCGTTTAGCCGCAAAATCTAGCGCTTAGCCGCCAGTGCCCAGATTTTCACAATTAAGAAATTGCACTAAACCACTTAGTTAATCACCCTTAATCTTTACAAAATAATTGTCTCTTCACATAAATCTCCAAATACTCCAATTTCAAATTTTAATATCCATCGATTCCAATCAAGTTTCACACAAACACAAACTTATATTCATTAAAAACAAACCACACTTAATACAAACTAAAAATTTTTATCCAAATACTCTGGATGAAATTTCTTAGATACAAAAGGACTCAATAATCATAATGATAGGTTTACATCATTAAGATGTAACAATCACACATTAAAGTGCAACAGAACACATACATAAAACATTACACTTAAAACATCAAACATATAAAACATAAGATACACAAAACAAACCACAAGATCAAACTAACATTTAATTCCACTCTCCAGTAGGCGGAATATATCCAGAACTACTATTATTTCCATTTGACCCTTCTGGAATATAAATCTGATAGAACGAGCGATGATTGAACACTCTTACATCTTCTTCTTCTAACCACTTGTTCTTCAGGAACATCGTCTTATCCGCTTCTTCCACGTGACTTATATGACTGAATTGCATCTTGAGTTACCGTCCCATTTGCTCCAAATGTGCGTTAACTTCATTAATCTTTGCTTCAATTGAAGTTGCTCAGGCTTCGATCTTTGCAATCTTTTCTGTAATTCCTGGAATACTAACAGTCAGAAATCCATTGAATAACTCTTTAGCACTGTCACTAATACTCTTGTCAGAATCCTCTTTCTTCTTGATCTCATTCACCCAGGAAGACATGATGCACTCAAAGCACTTCTTAAGGCTTAGGAATAGGACTTGGGGCAAGTGTTTCTCTTAATTCTGAGCTTTTTTATAGACTTTAGAAGTGCATAAACAGCCCTTAAAGGATTTAAAACTCCAACATAACTTCTAAAACTACTTCCCCATGAACTAGGCTTCTAGAACCTCATTTATCACATGCTTTGTAACTCCGACGCCTAAGCGCCAACTAGGCGGTGCTTAGCCGTCAGTGCTCAATTTAGCACAGGACTGCCAAATTTCCAAAATTTCATTCCAACTCCTCCAAGTCATAAAATACGTTCAAATAACACTACTATAACATAAAAAATCCAAAATACTACTACCAAAATATAAAAACAAACCAAACAAAGCACACAAAGAAAACATAAAGCAAAGCACACCGATAACTATGGGTTGCCTCCCTCAAAGCGGTTGGTTTAACGTCATAAGCCTAACATACCCAGAACTCATTCTGAGTGACCCAACATCAAATTCTCATCAGATTTAAGTTGATCGACTGGAAAATAAGGTTTAAGTCTATGACCGTTAACTTTAAATATTTTTTTTGTCTTAGGATCATGAATATCCACAGCTCCATAGTAATAAACTTTTATCACAATAAATGGATCGATTCACCTGGACTTAAGTTTTCATGATAGGATTTAATCACCTTTAGGGATCAGCCCGAGGTTTGCAGTTATCTTCCATAATAATTCTATGCATACGAATTGAAGGATTGATTCCTTTAATATCAGCAATTATCCATCCAAAGGCTTTCTTATACTTCTTCAAAATTTTATGCAAACTCTCTTCTTCTTTTTCAGTCAATTGAGATGAAATTATAACAGGCAAGTGAGGATTCACCCAGAAAAACATACTTCAAATGATCAGGAAGCATTTTTAACTCAAGTTTAGGAGATTTTTAAATTTATGGACCATAAGATTCATGTTTTTTAGTCATATCCAACAATTCAAAATTTTCATGAATATAATTTAATTCTTCCTCTTGAAAATCTTTAGAATGATGTAACTCCTCTTCTTACTTATGTTTCATTTCTTCTCTTTCAGGTTTTTCTTCATAAGTTGACTTGAAATGACATTCACTCAAATATCGGATAACATCCATCCTATAACATTCGTCATCTTTACCTCTTGCTGAATATTTCATTAATTTCAAAATATTAAATGTAACAGTTTGATCACTAACCCTCATCGTTAATTCCCCTTTTTGCACATCTATCATTGCTTTGCCTGTGGCTAGGAAAGGTCTTCCTAAAATGATGGGTATCTTTTTATCTTCCTCCATATCAAGCACAATGAAATCAACAGGAAAGATATATTGATCCACTTTAACCAAGACATCTTTTATAACTCCTTTTGGATATGTGATCGAACGATCTGCTAATTGCAGAGTTACAGTAGTTGGGGTTATTTCTCCTAATCCCATTCTTTTGAATATTCATAGAGGCATAAGGTTAATGCTTGCACCTAAATCACATAAAGCTTTTCGATAGAATCTATCTCTGATTGCACATGGAATTGTGAAACTACTAGGATCTTTAAGCTTTTCAAGAAGCTTCTTCTAAATTATTGCACTGGACTCCTCACTAAGTGCAACTGTCTCATTATCTTCAAACATCCTCTTTTTGTTGAGAATATCCTTCATAAATTTCACATAGCTCGACATTTGTTCTAAGGCTTTAACAAATGGAATATTAATGGTAAGCTTCTTAAATATCTCCAAGAATTTTGAAAATTGCTTATCCAACTTTTGTTGACGAAGTCTATGAGGAAATGGAGGAGGTGGTTTTTCCAAATCAACCTTAGGCAGAGAAATTTGTCTTTCCAAACCTTTCGAAGTGTCCTCTTTTGGTTCTTCAATCTCTTCATTCTCTACTTTAGTTTCTTTTTGAACTCTACATTCTAACTCTCTTCCACTTCTCAGTTGAATTGCTTTTACATGCTCTTTATTCTTATCTCTTAGATTCTCTTCAGTATTATTTGGAAGCATTCCTTGGGATCTATTACTTAATGAATTTGCAATTTTCCCCATTTTATTTTCAATATTTCTAATGGTTTCTCCTTGAATTTGCAATTGATTTCCCATATGTAACACCACTTCTTGAATAGACAACTTCTTCTCCTTTAATTGTAAAACATTGTTAAAACCTGGAGGATAGGTTAGTCTATAATTATTATTTCCTTGGTTTTTCCAGTACCCCAATGGGTTTACTTCGTGGTTCCCCCATTGTTGATTAATACCACCTGGATTATTGTTATTCCAGTTAAATCTTGGATGAATCTTCCAACCTGGTTTATAATAATAAGAATATGTGTTTTTAGGCTTGCTTATAGCATTTAAATTTTCTGGTGAAGAATAAGAATCAACCATTTGGCCTAATGAATTTTCTTCAATCATGGAATTTGGCTGAGAAAAATTCATCCCAAATTGGTCTATCTTCCTTGAAATTGCAGTGACTTGATTTGATAACATTGCAAAAGCATCATTTTCATGAACATTGGCTACCTTTTTAGGATTTAACCTTTCAGAAGGCCATTGAAAATAGTCAGCAGCCATTTGTTCAATTAAAGCATAGGCATCAGAAAACTGTTTAGACATGAATGATCCAACAGCAGCAACATCGACAATTGATCTAAGAGATCCAACTAATCCATTGTAAAAGGTTTGAATTATTACTAATTTGGTATCGAATGATGTGGTCATTTCCTGAGGAGATCTTTAAATCTTTCCCATGCTTCATATATTGATTCACCTTCAAACTGGCAAAAAGATGTAATATCATTTCTCAATTTCACAGTCTTCGATGGTGGAAAAATTTAGCAAGGAATTTTTGTGCTAAATCACCCAAGTTCTGATAGATCCAGGTGCTAACAAATTTAACCATATCTTAGCTTTATCCCTTAGTGAGAAAGGAAACAGTCTGAGTATAATAGCAACATCCGAAACTCCATCATATTTAAAAGTAGCACACAACTCTAGAAAATTAGCAAGATGCAAATTAGGATCTTTAGTTTTTGCTCCCCCAAATTGATTATTAGATACCATTTGGATAATAGTAAGTTTAAGCTCAAAGGATTTAGCAGCTACAGCAGGGTGTTGAATACTACCATGAAGTTCATCCACTGTAAGGTTAGCATAATCTCTTAATGGTCTGAAGTCTTGATGGATGCCAACATTTTGATTTTGATGATTTGTCATTTCTTGAATATTTTTATCTTTTTCAGAATTTTTAATTTTTTGATTTTACTAATAATTTTTTCTAATTCAGAATCGTAAGTCACTAGTCCCTCAGAACCTGAACTACACATAGAACAATAAAATAAAACAAAACACAACACACTAACAAAAACAAAGAAAAGTAAAAAATTTAAATTTTTCTTAATTTTCTTTAAAAATGCAGTTTTAATTAGATTCCCCGGCAACGGTGCCAAAAATTTGATTCCAGATATTTATGCTTACGTTTTAGATATGAAAATTATGATTTTATAATATGGGATACTACACAAGTATTCGTATCATTTATCAAGTAATATAAGAATTTTTGATTAAGCCCCGAGATATCGAACCCATAGGGAAATGTAAAAACTTTTTAAAGAAATAAGAAAGTTATATTTTTACTTTTTAAATGACTTTTGAAAGTATATTTTGATTTGTAAAGTTTGAAAGTTGTTTTTGGTATTTTTAATAAAAAACTAAGAAGGAAATAAAAATTATCAGAACTAAATCACGATATAAAACACTAGGAAATAAAATAACTTTTTCTTTCTCTTATAAAGCAGTAATAATTATAAAAGTATTATTGTGGAAGTATTTAAATGTGTTGTGACAAATAGGAGCAAATTTATTCTTTACCCTTACTTGGTTCTATAAGGAACATTGGTTAATTTGAAATTTTAAAATTTTGAAAATAGTTAGGCAGGGAAGATACCAGCTCTCACTCTAAAGTTCCCTCGATTCCCTCCATCTGGGGGCTAACTTCTCATAACAAAATTTAAAATATCAAATCAAATTAAGGAGCTTTAGCCTGTCACACTAAAGTTCTCTAATTTTATTCCCCATTAAAAACATATCTCCTAATATATTTGCATTTAATTATATGGACTACAATTCTCACCCATATAATTGCATGTGATTTTCACCAATTGTTGTTTGAGGCAATACCTCATTGGATCTTACATAATCTCACAATAAATTTTAACAACCTAACTGACCAAATTAAGAAGTAATTTAAGTTCATGGAATTAAATTTTCACAACTTATTCCAACTTTAAACACTTATAAATTCCACAACAATCCTACATAATTTAATTACTTTCTTCATTTAAGAAAGAAAAAGATAAAAAAAAACTACTCAGATTTTATTGAGAAAACACAAGCACACATTGATTTGAAAATAGAAATCATAAAAAAACACAACAAGCTTTAACTAAAAACTAAATATGAAATCAGAAGTAAACACTTATCTGGAAATCCTCTCCACAAGACTCCAGAAGTTCCTTTGAAACTTGACTTTCCATAGGACAACAATACAGAGGTTGGCGCCCAACTCTGTTGACTTGGAAACTGACTTCAGACTTCAATAAAACTAGATAAATGGATGAAAGAGAATTGATGAGAAGAAGACTTCACTCTAACCCCTTTCTCCTTTCTACTCTCTCCTAACTCTAAAAGACTTTAAAAGCTATAAACTATAAAAGACTAAAAGTAAAACTAGAAAAGAACACTTGAAATTAGAAGAAGCACACTTAAAATAAAAGATGACACACCACACACAATAATTCCAATTCTTCATGATATAATTTTCCAAAAGGTGCCTTGGTGTCTCTTCAAATCATGTCCAGATTCAACGTATCCACCAAAAGATGCATCTCTTCATTCAAATTTGCCGCCCATGGGAAGTTAAGGAAGCCACCACTAAAATTTTTTTCAAACACCGCTTGAAATTGGCGCCAAAAATGAAGAAAATTTGATTTTTAACTGTGGCACCTAAGCACCGACCAGGCGGCGCTTAGCCGCCAAAGTCTAATTTTCATTTTTTTCATTTTTTGCTCCAAATTTGATCCAATTTTGCTCTTTTCATCATAATCACTCATTTTCATCATACCTGCAAGAAAAACACAAAAAAACATTCCATTAAAGTATAATATCATCAAAAATAGGTATAAAAATGTGGATAAAAACACTATATATTTTAGGTGTATCACACCCCAACAATATCTCTAATATACTATCAGAATATCACAAGTATACTGTCATGAGACTAACTACCACTAAAATATTACTAGTATACAAAATTTCACAAATATACAACTAGAATATTACTAGAATATCACCAGAATATTACAAAAATACAACCAAATATGACAAGAATATTACCAATCTATCACTATAATGCAACAAAAATATCACGAGTATATCACAAGCATATGTGTGCACATTAATTGAGAGAAACTGTGGATGTTATGGCGCTTGCCTTGAACTTTGTTATTTAGCAAAATCCGATACATTTGTGAGAGCTAGTATCTTCCCCAAGGTGGAGGGAGAAGAGGGAACTCTAGAGTGAGAGCTAGTATCTTCCCTGCCTAACCCATCTTCAAAATTTCAAAGCATCAGATTAACCTATGTTCTGTATAGAACCAAGTAAGGGTAAAGAATATAATTGCTCCAATTTGTTACAATCTCTCTAGTTACTTGCTTTACTTTCACATATTACTAATTTCATTGCATCAGGAATAACACTTTTAAAATATTAAACCCCATTTTCTGATTTTCACTAAGTATTTTAGTTAAGGATTTGAAGTAGTATTGTAGTGATAATTGTCGTATATAATCAAAACTAAACTTTTAACAGCTTTTCAAGCTAGATCATGTTATTGTAGACTAGAATTTCTCTTGAAAGCCGTTGTAATTAACCTCAATCTCCGTGGGATTGATATTCAAGGCTTAATCAGCAAGCCCTATATTACTTGATAACGATATGTATACTTGCAGTTGACCTCACTTTTGTGAGGATCATTTCAAAATCAGTTTGAGATAGGAATTATACCAATATTGACTTCCTAAATCTCACTAATAGTTACTAAACCCTAATGATTAGAGTAAAACTATATAAATCCTTCTTTAACTCAAAATGATTAAATAAGTAATGACAAACCCTGATTTAATCAATTAATTACTCAATAGGTCAACTTTTGACCAAAAAGTCAACTCTGGTCAAAATGGTCAATTTTTGACCCAATGACCAACCCATTTACCCAATAGGCCAACTTTTGACCAAAAGGTCAACTTTAGTCAAAATGGTCAATTTTCTGACCTAATGACCAACCCATTGACCCAGTAGGTCAACTTTTGACCAAAAAGTCAACTTTTATCAAAATGATCAATTTTTGACCCAATAACCAACCCATTGACCCAATATGTCAACTTTTAACTAAAAAGTCAAATTTGGTCAAAATAGTCAATTTTTGACCTAATGATCAATTATTGACCTAATAAGTCAATCTCTAACCAAAAAGTCAACTTTGGTCAAAATGGTCAATCCTTGACCCAATGACCAATCCCTTGACCAAAAGTTAACTTTCGATCCAAAAAGTTAAAAATGGCCAAAATCATCAACCCAAGACCTAAAGACCACCACATTCACCTCATGGGTCACTTCATGACCAAAAAGTCAATTATTGTCAAAATGATTAAACCATGACCTAAAGATTATTACATTGACCTTATTGGTCATTCGTTGACATAAAATGATTAAAAGTTGATCAATAATCCATACATGACACAAAGATAACCACCCTAGCCCTGTTGGTCAACTCTTGACCTAAAAGGGTAAAAATTGGCCAAAATGGCTAATTCATGCCCCTTTGACCACAAAATTAACTTCATAGACAGATATTGACATGATCAACCTGAAATTGATCAAAGTGATCAAAATTTAATCCAAAAGTCACTAAATTGACCTTTGGATTGACCTAAACCTTAAAATTGATCAATATGACCAAATCAAACTCTTAATGACAAAACCCATGCACTTTATGACCAAACCAACCATGACAAGGTTGGGTGGGTCACATAGGTCACCCTTGGACCAAAATTTATAAACCTAGGTCAACTTAGGTCAGCATTGGTCAACCTAGTCAACATTTATCAAATTTGGTCAAAATAGCCAATTTTGGAAAAAAATGATAAAAATTAATCAAATAATTCATCCTAAAATTATTTTGATTAATTTATCGGCTAATAATATAATTTCTAATATTTTAGATTAATTACATAATTAATTAAAAATGGAAATACAATTAAAAAGCCATGAAAATGAATTTTGGACATGTGGCACCATTAATGACACAATAAATGTTTTTCAATTTTTCAAACTCACTAATGACATCATGATGGCCTTACATAGGTTATACATGACTCATAACACATATTACAAATGAATTAAACCATTAGGTGACTCATGACATGTCACCTTAACCATGGTTGAAAGTCATTATGAAGACATTATTATGAGAGAAATGAAGTGGCATTTTTCTCACCATTTCAAAGCTTGACTTATCGCCCTCTTGGAATGAAGTTGTCGGCCAACTTAGAGGTTACCTCAACCACCCCCTAGACTAGCCAATGGAGAAGAAACAAAGCTTGGATCAATCCCTTACCATGGTAAAATGCAATGATGACCCATCCATACATAAGGTGAGTAATGAGCTTATGTGTCGTGCCACCCTTAAAACCATCAAAACATGTGGGGAAGGCTGATCTAAGGCATTCTAATCAATCTACAAACCTCCCAAATCATCCAATGAAAGCAAGACAAGATTGGAGTCTAATCCTCACCATGGTTAATTCCATTGATGGCTAAGCTTAGAAAATCCAAATTCATCATTCCCTCAGCTGAAATTTATCCTCAAGACATTAATGAAAAGGTTGGCAACATCCCCAAGTAAAGCCTAGGCCAGCCCAAGCTAACCCTAGCCATTTCCATGGCTATAAATAGGGCTAACCCGAGAGCACCTCAAGAGAGAGACCAACATAGGAGATCCTTCCCCACTACCCCATCCTTGGAGCTATGAACAACAAAGTTTCTCCCCACACCCTGAGCAATTGATCCCACTTGAAATTAGCTCAAGAAACCCACTGATTCCCTGCAATTTGGCTAACCCGAATGAGCCCAAAACCAGGACAAAATCCAAGTGTGAAACCAAACTCTTCCAAACTTCAAATTGATTGCTCCTACACCATCACAGAGACCTAAGATGATGAGCCCAATCGAAATTGGCCATCCCCATAGGCTCTAACCTAGCTATTGAATTTCTTAACTTAAGCCGAGCCTCCTTGAGGAGGATCTCATACCTTGACCTGATTTAACTCCAAATTGAGTTAGGGAAAAGATATTTGAGGTCAATACAAAGCTTCAGAGCCATCCAATTTGAGCTTGCAGAGACTGAAGCCAAGGTATGGATTTTTCATTCTAATGACGTTCGAGTTTGATACATTGTGAAGCAAACCATTTCAAAACCCATACATCACCATATGGATGGGTTCTTCATCTTACACAGATCCTATAGAAACAAAATTTGCTTGATTTAATCAAATCGAGGGAGAATTTGCTTGTAGACCATGGACGGTCTGCTGGATCAAAACAGATGAGGACGATGAACCCCAGTCGGCCATTCCTGTGTTTTGGAAATGGACAGTTAAGATTAAATCTCTCTGTCTCTGCTATTCGGGTACCCGTAGCGGATCAGCCGTGTTTTGACTGATCTGACGACACACGACGCTTCTAGGATTTTCTGAAGGGATAAAGGTTTAATTTAAATCAGATTAACCTTAATCCAATAAAAAATACATATCTTTGCACACAAAAATCACAAAAATATAACAAAAATACCTCTGAACTCAGAGTAGTGAGGAGAAATATGTGGAATTCTAATTTGGAATTTTTTATTTATATTTGATTTTTAATTAATTAAATACACTATGGAATATTTTAATTATTAAAAATTAATTATAAGTTAGAAAAATATGAAAATTTGAGGGATAAATCTTTAGATCATTAGGAACAATCTCTGATTTTTTCAAAGCTAGAAAAATTATTTAGGATAACATTTCCTAATTTTCATAAGATTGGACAATTATTTTTGACAATAATTCTAAAAATCAGAAAATAGGAAATTTAAATTGAAAATTGGTTAGAAATTTAGGGGGACAAATCTAAACCCTATAATGACAGATTCTAACTTTTTGAAAATTTTAAATGAAATTTTCTTATTAAGGTTTAAATTTTAAAATTTTAATATATTAAAAACCTCAAAATATTTTAAAATTTAAAACTTTTTATCTAACTCATGCCACCATGAGTTAAGATTGACTCCAAACACTCAATGAACTTAAATCAAAACTTAATTAGGATTAATTTAACATTAACCTTAATTAATTCAATTAATCCTTAATTAAATTAGGATTAAAGATAAAGATTAATCTATCTTGGTTAAACCACACATTAAACCTAGTTAATCCTCCTTTAGCCTTCATTGCATTAGGCTTAAGATAAACACAAACTTTAATTAAGCTTAAGACATCACTAGGCTTAATTAAATCTATTAAACCTGAACTAAATTAGGTTTAATACAAAATCAAACTTTACTTAAGCTTAAGACATCATTAGGCTTAATTAAACCTCTTGAATCTTAACTAAATCAGGTTTAATACAAAATCAATCCTTAACTTGGTATAATCCGTTAGACCTAATTAAACTATTAAGTCTTAACTAAATAAGACTGAATCAAACTTTTAAACCAATTAGACTTAACCCTAATTAAGTCTAATTAATTAATTAAACCTTACCTAAATTAGGTTTAATTAAACTTTAAACCAATTAGACTTAACCCTAATTAAGTCTAATTAATCAATTAAACCTTACCCAAATTAGGTTTAATTAACCTTTAAACCAATTCGACTTAACCCTAATTTATTCTAATTAATCAATTACACCTCACCCAAATTAGGTTTAATTAGACTTTAACCCAATTAGACTTAACCCTAATTAAGTATAATTAATCTATTAAACCTTACCTAAATTAGGTTTAATTAACCTTTAAACTAATTAGACTTAACCCTAATTAAGTATAATTAATCAATTAAACCCTACCCAAATTAGGTTTAATTAACCTTTAAACCATTTAAACTTAACCCTAATTAAGTCTAACACATTAGACTTAATTAAACTATTAAACATTAACCGATTAAGGTTTAATCATTCTTAAACACTAATTAAGTCTGACACATTAGACTTATTTAATTATTAAGCCTTAACCAACTAAGGTTTAATCTATCCTAAATCATAATTAAGTCTACCACATTATACTCAATTAAACATCAAACCTTAACCAACTAAGGTTCAATCAATCCTAAACCCTAATTAAGTCTAACACATTAGACTTGATTAAACTATTAAACCTTAACCAATTTAAGGTTTAATCAATCCTAAACCCTAATTAAGTCTAACACTTTAGGCTTAATTAAACTATTAAACCTTAACTAACTAGGGTTTAATCATACCTAAACCTTAATTAGGTCTAACACATTAGACCTAATTCAATTATTAAACCTTAATTAACTAAGTCTTACTTAAATTTATACTCTAATTAAGTCTAACTTATTAGACTTAATTAACATTTAAGCCTTACTTAAATTAGGCTCAAATAACCTCAAATTATGATTAAGTCTAACTTTGACTAGACTTAGTTAAATCTTTTGCTTTACTTAATAATACTTGAACGATCTTTTAGTTCTAATTAAGTTTAATCTAATTAGACCTAATTAAACTTTGAGTATTACTTAGTAAGACTTAAACTTTAATTAAGTCCATTTTAACCAGACTTAATTCAGACCTTAGGTTCAACCCACATTGAACCTAACTCAATGTATCTAACTTAGGTTCAACCTAAACTGAACCCAAGTTAACTTAGACCTTAGGTTCAACCCACATTAAACCTAACTTAATATATCAAACTTAGATTCAACCTAAATTGAACCCAAGTTAACTTAGACCTTAGGTTTAACCCACATTGAACTTAACTCAATACATCTAACTTAGGTTCAACCTAAACTGAACCTAAGTTAACTCAGACCTTAGGTTTAACCCACATTGAACCAACTTAACACTTCTAACTTAAGTTCAAACATACATGAACTTAAGTTAACTCGACTTTAGATTCAACCTACATTGAATTTAACTCAACACTTCTTACTTAAGTTCAAAAAAACATGAACTCAAGTTAACTCGACTGTAGATTCAATCCACATTAAATCTGACTCAACACTTCTAATTTAAGTTCAAAGAGACATGAACTCATGTTAACTCAACATTAGATTCAATGTATATGAATCTAATCCAAAAATTTTAACTCGTGTTCAAACAGACATGAACTCAAGATTAACTCAACATTTCTTCGACCCCGGTTAAATTAAACAATAAATTCAATCCACATTGAACTGAAATCAAAATTTTGACTCAAAATCAAATTGAGTCAAAATTTCTCAATTAAGTTCAAACTACTTTAAAGATCAAATCAAAGATATTAGATTCAAACGACATTAAATCTAATTATCAAAAGCTAACGTATGTTAGATTTCATATTAGGCTTAACACTTCTTCTAGATTCAAATGGCATTGAATCTAGAATTCTAAAAATCTAACTTATGTTAGATTTTATCTGAGTCTAACATAATTATACTTAACATTAGATTCAAATGACATCGATTTTAAAATTCTATAGTCTAACTTATGTTAGATTTAAGTCTAATTTGGACTTAATAAAAATTATTAGATTCAAATGACATTGAATCTAGTTTCCAAACATCTTAATGACATTAGATCAAAATCTTTAAATTTAAATTGAATCTAACTTTCTAGATCTAATCAGATATTAAACATGATTTCTCATAAACTTTAAAATCAAAAGACATCGAATCTAAACTTTCAAAACTTAAATTATAAAATCTTTAGGTTTAAAAGATATCGAATCTAAGATTTTGACATGAAATGACATAAAAATCGTAAAAAAAAATCATAAACAACATAAAATTTTCCAACCTAAAATCGAAAAAAGACATTAAAATTAAATGAAACCTTAATGAACAAACATCACCGAATGTAACTTGAACCCCATTGTTCTTAGTCTACAAAGATTTCTCGGACGACGCAGTCCTGGTTGTTGAGAGAAATCTTCTGGTCCTGGTTTAAACACCTTTCAGACAAAGTAGATTAAGGCCCCTGATGACCTTGGGACGATGGAGCCAGTGACATCTTGACCGGGTAATCTAAAAATGTAACTGAATAAAAATAAAAGATTTAAGAAGTAAAATTGACATTATTTCTTTTAAACCTGACATTATTTTCCTTTGCAGGATAAAAATAAGTTTCATTTTTTTAGATTTTCTTTGTATATTATAGGGTGTGCTAACTCTATTTTGTAGGATGATTAAAAATGAAACAACGACATTAATTTCATTTTAGATTTCCTTTGCATGTTATAGGGCGTGTTAACTCTAGTTTGCAGGATGACATTCATCAATGACAATGATAGAAAAAAATAAAAAAAAACATACAATTTTAAAATGACAAAACCAAGGAAAAACAAAATCAAAACTTTTAGGATAGTCATGAAACAAACGACAAAAAAAACAATAAAACGATAAACATCAAAATAAAAAAAAATAAAAATGACATAATAAATGACATTGATAAAACAAAAAAAATGACAAACAACAAAATAAAAACAAAATTGACCAAATCAAACTTTTAGGGTAGTAGACACATTACCCTTAGATTGAAAATTGATACTCTTTCCTTAAAATATTTTAGGAAACAAGCAATTAACATTAATCAGAAGTTTTCTTAGATAATCATAGTTTTCTAAGATGTAATTAACTGTAGGAGCTTGCTCCTATAGGAGATTTAAAGAACTCACAATAGATATTCCATCTAAATCTCTGGTTACCAAAATCTCATTATCCTTATATAGAACTTCTAGGATAAGACATTCTAGAATCTTCTCTCATAAGGATTATCACCAACATCTCATTTTCTACTGTTTTCTATCATGTTAGCCCTTGTTTTCTTCAAATTTCGTATTATATAACGATCCTTTTATTGGATCTAAAGAAATAAGCATTATTGAAGATTAGGGCAATATTATAGATAAACAGAGTGACGACTCCAAAACGACATCGACATCGACACCGAAAAAATCCCCGACATGGCTCCCAACGTCATCACTTGCGTAAAATCCCATTTTATAATAATATTAATTAAACTCTCATTTGCATCGACATCAAGTTTTTGGCATCATTGTGAAGAAAGAAATAATTAAAAGGAAATATAAAGTATAAACTCATTGTCGGCATATTTTTAGGTTGAGTGTTTTGTTTTGAAAAGAGGTCGCCTATAGAAATTATCGGCGAATTCTTAATTTAATTTAAATAAATAATTTGAAAAGTAGTATTTGATTTTGAAAATAATTTTTAAATTTGAAGATTTTAAGATATGAAATCAAACTCGATCTCACATCCCGAATAGTTTACATAAACGAGCACCGCACCACAAACCGTGTATCTATCCCGAAGAATGACACACCGCTTCGATAATGGGGCTTCGATTAGATAAACTAGAAAGGTTTGTGACATCCGTTTGGTCTCGCGAACCAATTTTATAAGCCAACAAGTTCCCCCGCTTAATATAAATGAATTAAGTAGGGTTTATATTACTCGGGTTCTTAAAATTCCCTATAAGGGCAAGCCCCTATAGCTAATTACATCTTAAGTGACGGAATCACCTAAGAAAACTCTCGATAATAATCAGTAGTTCTGCTCTCAAGAATTTCAAAGTTTAAGTTTTCAAAGTATTGAATTTTGGAATTTCAATAGGGAATGGATCAAATTTGGAACATTTTATTTTGGGAATCCAAAGGAAGAAAGGTAGGAGAAATTACAGATTCAAAGCAAACTCCGGTAATTTCCCGACTATCCTATTGTTTGGCTTGGATTTAGGAAAGCCTATAATGTTTATTTAGTATTTTGATCTTGCCAATTTTAATTAGTTAGGACTTATATTCGTATGATAAAATCATACAAATAGCCTCGAAGATGTGAGAGTTTATGTCGTATTGACTACTACCTCGGAGTCCTAAGACCTGCTAGGGCTTAATTTACATGATATCATCATGCAAATGCCTAACGAAGAGTTGAGGATTTATGTTGCACTAGGAAAACTTCCTCGAAGTCCTATGGCTTGGTTATTTAATTCTAAGAAAGTTTTGCTCGAAGTAGACTCGGTGTTTCGTTGATGACGATGGCCGTGTCGCCCACCATGCTCCGAGCTCCTTATCGCAGAGGTTTAGTTTTAGAAGTCATAAATCAAGAGATGAGAGAAGTGTTCTGGTTTAGAGAAAATCTTAAAATCCGGGTGTTTTTTAATATTTTAATTAAACAAATCTTAAAGTTGATTATAACAACACCGGTTAAGATCCCACGGCTCCATCCTTCCGCATCGTTATTTTTATCGGATTCACTTAGTCCGTATGAATTTGCTAAACTCAACCGAATGAGTTCCACACTTTCATTTAGACCGTGGGAAATCCCGTTAGCAACACGTAGGTTACATCATCCGAGGTATTCCCGATCATCCAACAAGACGTTTTAATTTAGTTGTAGTTGTAGTTTTGTTGTTCGTTTCGTGATCAAATTTCGAGTTGTTTTATATTTTTAATTGTTGTGGCGGTGAATTTTATCTTGTAATGACTTTTAATTTAGTTTTGGTTTCAGCTTTTAGGACTATCCTAAAGGTGTGGGTTTCATGCAACGATTGTTTATCATGCAAGAAAAGTAAGTGCGATGCGATTAAATAAATTGCAATAAGGTAAATTGCAATAAAATAAAAGCGTACCCGGAGGGTCTTCCCGTCATCCCAAGCCGCACTTAAAACACAATTAGAATATTTATGCATTTAAAGCAAGTTCCTAGGTAAAGCTAAGGGAAGGGTTATGGTTTTCTACCAAGGTCCTACTCCTATAGCTAGTCATCTCCTATGACGTCTAAGTGTCGGTATTTTGGTTTGAGGACGATTTCCTTCATCAAAGAACAATTAAGTTCAATTGTTCTTATAAACATCCTATCATATCAAGGAAGTGCTTAAGACGAATCTTAAACATCTTTTCAATATTTCTAGGATTATTTTAAGTCCAAGAGAATTTAATTATACAAATGAATTAATCGTCCGGGAGTTCAAGTTTTGTTATCTTGCTCAGTGAACTAGGACATTTGAATATCCTATAAGTGAAGTAACACTTCACTTAATACTCCATTTAGGAGTTGTGACAACAAAAGCTTTCGAGGGCAAATTGATGTTCAAGTGATTTATGATTTAATTTAATTTCAATTAATGGATTTAAGTTTGGAATAGTGTTCAAGTTGTTTTAGATTTATTTTTGAATTCTTTATGTCTTAGGTGATGTTATTTTTAATTCAATTTAATTTAACTTTAATTTAATTTAATTTGGTTTAGTTTCAATTTTAATTTAATTTATTTAATTTAATCTAATTTTAATTTTACCTTGATTTTATTTTTTATTTTAATTTAATTTAATTTAATTTAATTTGATTTAATTTAATTTAATTTAATTTAATTTGATTTAATTTGATTTAATTTAATTTAATTTAATTTAATTTAATTTAATTTAATTTGATTTAATTTGATTTAATTTAATATGTTTTAATTTAATTTAATTTAATTTAATTTAATTTAATTTTTAATTTAATTTAATTTTTTATTTTAATTTAATATTTTATTTTTTATGTTTTAAAGATGATTTAATTTTAATTGTTAAAGTATTAATTTAATTGCAATTTTAAAAGGATTTAATTTAAATAATTTAATTTTAATTTAATTTAATGATTAAGTCTTTTAGCATTTTAAATCTTAAATTTGGATTATCATTTTAATTACGAATTAAATATTATTGAGATGATTAATTTAGAGATTCTTAAATTAAAGAACAAATCTCTTCCTAATAATATCCCTATTTTAATAATTCCAATTTTATTATTCTTCCAAATTTAATTAATTATTTGATTAAGGTTTATTTTAATTATTTTTAAATTGTTTAGTAGGTTTCTACCCTTTAATTATTTAAATTTCAATCATCCAAATTAGATTAAGATCAAATATTTTACTTTTTCATTTTATTAAGCCTAAAGTTATAATTAATGGTTAAAATTTTAATTACCATTTTGCCCTTCAAGCTTACTAATTTCATAACTCACTAAATTGAGCTCAAATGAATTTGAAATTTTTATGTGACTTCACTCATATGTCAATAAAGGCATTAGAGGAGAAAATGTGATTTTTGTGTATTTAATTTATTTATGTAATTATTTTTGGTGGAAAATAGGGATTTCCAAGGAAAATTTAATAATATAACCAAGGGAAAGTTTCTGTCCTTAAGAAAATTATGGGACATTCCTAATAACCAGAGGACCATGTGGAACAATTTTGGTGATTTTTTGAATTATATTCTTTTTATTATAATTATTTTGAGTTTTGGAGTATTAATTAATTTAAAAATAAAATAAAGGTTGAAAAATGAATTTTATATTTTTCAAAAATCTCTCTGATATCAAGAAAATCAGAGAACCAATTTTTACAATTTTTTGATTTTTCTTTGATTTATTAGAATTATTTTAGTGGAAATGCTAAAAAATACATTTTTTAAATTTTAAAATTACCTTAGGGCTTTAAAATTTAATATCTCATCATATAGACTTAAGAAAAATATGGGGTTTGTTCCTAAGTGATTAAAATTCAAAATGTGACATTTTGGTGAATTTTATTATTTTTGTGATTTTTATTATTTTTTAATTATTAAAAATATTAAAATTATGCAAAAAATCAAATTTTTTAGAAAATTGAAATTTTAATTTTCTTAAATTCCCCTGATATTAGAGAGGCTCCAAAACTAATTTGGTGAATTTTTGAAAAGTATTTTGAAAGTTATGGATTTTTTAAGTTTAATTTTGGCTAAATGGCTTAATCAACCCATTTGATAGGGCTAACCAAGTCCAATTGACTTCAAAATTTTATGGTGGGTTCCTCTGATCCTAAAGGTTAGTGGAGGATTGATTTCAAGTCAATTTGATGTGTGATTAGCTCTAATTAATTAAAACTCTATTTTGGGTGTTTAAGCCAATTAGGGTTATTCCAAGTGAGTTAACTCAAAACCTTTTTTTCCTAGGGTCCTCTGGTCATAATAAACATCACCAAATTTTCCTAGAATTTATTTCACAATATGCTAATTATTGGAATTAAAATACTCAAACTAGCAACCTAGAGTTGAAAAATCAATAACTCTTCATAGGATGGCCTCGACTTTGGAAAATTCAGGAATGTTCCCAAATTCAGAGGCTTCAAAAGCCCTATGGTCTCATGCCATGGTGAATTGTATACATGCATGGAGAATTGAAAATGTGCAGAGAGTAAATAAATTATTAAAAAACAAATACTCAATGAAATTAAATGATTTCTTTTCCACATTATTCTCCTCTATTCACTGAGCAAGAGAGTATTTTTATTTTATTTTTATAATTTTTCTACACAAAGTTATGCATTTTTAAGTTTAGGGTGAAAAATAAATAAAATATTTCATTTTCCCGCTCAATCGCCACGTGTCACTCCCTGATTGGCTGGCGCGGTTCTGGTCATGGATGCACCATCGTCCAACTCCATCGGCGCCGTCCGTTGGATACACGCCCGATCGGACGGCCGTGCTTTTTTCCCTAGTTCTATTCACCCAAAACCGTCCAACTTCAAACCTTGATATCTCCCTCGATTCTCAACGAAATTGAATGAATTTTTTTTAAAATGATCGTCTAATCGAGTAGCACACATCTATACGGTGATGATATACTTAAAACATGTGAATAATTACAGAAAATTAAAACATGCTCGGTTGGAGGAGAAAAATTTGATACCTTTGTCCAAGAGGTGAGGCCTCAATCGGAAATGATTGGATTGAGCTTAGGAGTGCTTGGAGAAGCTTTGGGAACAATTTGGCAGAGTTTACCCAAGGTAATCTTTGCATCTCCTCCACTTGGTCATGGAGGTGGGTTTTAAATAAGGAAGGTTATGGTGGAGCTTGAGTGGCCATGAGGGTTGGCTTGGTTCATTCATCAAGTTTTTTTAGCTGAGGAAAACTCACATGATTGAGCTTGATCTTGGTGCAATCAATTGGGTTATGCCATGTATAAAGTCAAGGATTTAAATGGCATGGGTGTAAGGAGCATTTTTGGTCCAATTTGGGTCAATTCATGGTTTTGGCTTGGTTCACTCACCAAGGCTTGATTTGGGCTGATGTGAGATCATTTGGGTCAGCCTCACATATGTGGTGAAGTCCCCATCCAAGGTGAGGTGGCCAATTTTGGTTAAAGTGTATCATGAATGGGGTTAAAAAAGGTTTAGTGAAGGCTTAAGAAAAGCTCCCCTCTCCTTGCCATAAGTGGCATGGTGAGGTGGAAAGGGCTCCCCATGGCTTGCATATGGCTTATGCATGGCTCCATGACTTCATTTGGCTTGCTCATGGCTTGGGGAAAAGGTTGGCTCACTTGAATGGAAAAGGGTTATTTGGAATTTTGAAAACTTTGGATTCCATAAATGGGATTTGTCATGATGCTACAAATGGGTTGATTTCATGATGGTTTAAGACTTTGGTCAAATAGGATTATTAAAGGAATGATGAAGAAAAGGTTTCATGTGGGCTTGGAAATGGACTTTGGGCTTTTAAAATTTGGTAAAGGTGGGCTTTTAGGAAGGTTTAAGGGAGTGGGCTTTTAGGTTAGATAATGGGCTTTTGAATAGAAAAATTTGCAATGGGCCATGCCAAATAAATGTTGAGTTTTGTCTAAGGATGTGTCATGATTGATTTGAAACAAGTTTGGAGTGATTTGGGTTTGAATTGGGTTGGATTTGGGCTTCTTTGGTAAAGGGGTTAATGTAGGTCAAATTGGGTTAACTTGGGCCAATGTTGGGCTAGGGTTGAAATTGTTGTAAAATTAATGTTGGGAAATGTTTATGGGAGTGTTTCAAAGAGGTTTTGACTTTGGTTGGGTTTTGATTTTGGGGTTTGGGCTTATTTGGGTTAGGTTTGGGTTTAGGTCAAGATTGGGTCTTTTAGCTTTGGGTTGAATTTGAGTGGGGTTTGGGTCTAAATTTTGGGCAAATTATGTTAGTATTTTGTTTGTGGGGATGTTAAGGAAGGTTTAGAAAAGATTTGGGGTTAATTGGAGTTGAATTGGGTGAGTTTGAGCTAAGTTTGGGTCATGGGTTCAAATTGGGCTTTAAGGTCAAAAGTGAAATTGTATTCAAATGTCAATCCAATTGGGCTTGGATTTGGTCTATATTAGTGTTGGGGATGTTTAATTGAAGTTTAGAATTGAATTGGACCAAAATTTGGGTCAATTGGGTAGGTTTGGTTTGACATTGGGTTCACTTTGGGTTAAAAATGGGTCAAATTGTGGATTTTGACAAAAGTTGGGCAAATTGACAAAATTGGCCCATGTTGTAGTTGGAAAAAATGCAATTAGGAATATTTGGGATTTTTTGGAATTTTCTGAGAATTTTCTGAATTTTTGGATTTTTTTGGCTAAGAGGGGCATTTTGGGTATTTGGAGGTATTTTTGGAATTTTTGGTATTTTTGGCTATGAATGATCAATTTGATTGATGTGGGAATGTTTGGGATTGTTTTTGAGGAATTTGGGTGATTTTAGAGAATTTTGAAAAATTTGGGTAATTTCAAGGGTTTTGGGTAGGCTAGGCGGGTGTAGGGTCCCGGGGGTCAAAAATTGAAAATTTGGAAAATTGAAGATTGGGTAAATGTAAGTGAATGGAATCATTTTGGTTGAGCCATGAAGCAATGTTAAGCCTATATAAGCCATGAGAGGACTTATTTGAGGCATTCACTATGTTGTTCCTAACCCTCTTAGCCAAGGGCTTAGGGGTTAAGGACCATCCATGTGAATCACCTTCATGAGTCAGGAGGCCAAGTTAGGTATGTGTGTGGTTTTAGGAGGTGTGTGAAAGTGTAGTGTATAAGTATAGTGTGTGTTTAGGTCAGCCCCTTCACCAGACCAGGCCACTTAGGGCAGTCCTAAGGCCAAAGAGTCCTATAGGAACTCATCCTTTAAACTTCCACATTTGATTTCAACCCTCTAGGTGATTAGGGGTCTACAATCAAGTTTGTGGAGTTTACAGGGAGTTAAGAAGTGGTTTGAATTTCTAAGTGGTGGGTCCCAATTCTAATCCTCTAGGATAGTCAAAGGAAAAGCCTAAGGCTAGATCCTAAGTACTAAAAAGAAGAAGAGAAGACCTAATAAAAAATGAGGTCAACAAATGGACCCCCAATAGGTGTGGTGTGCTAACCAAGCACACCGCACGTATTGGCGTTGACCGAAAAGATCAACAAAACCAACACAGATGTCCAAGTGATAAACTTAGGACGAAGTAGAAGAGTTTCACTGGGGAGTGTCAAGTGTATCTCCGAGATCGGGAGATTCCTGAACTCTTGCTGGGGAAAGGAAAAGGAGGTGAATCCCAAATCACATGATCTGGGGGAATTTTGATTTAGATTTCATGTTGTTTTAGTTTAGATTTTGATGTGTGAGTTCAGATTTTAGTTGGAGTTTCAATTTAGATTGAAGTTTTGTTAAAATTAATTTGGAGGGATTTGAATCTTGAAATGAAAATCGGAATTTCGTGGTTTTAGATGTAACATCTTCAACCTCAAAAGAAAATTGAATTGATTGAATTAAATCATTACAATGAGGAAAGAACTCAGAGCAATGCGGTATTGGATGTAAAATCCTTAACCTCAAGAGTTTGATTTTGATGTATTTCATTGCAATAGGGAAAAATCCTAAAGCAATGCAGTCTCGGATGTAAAATCCTCAACCCCAAGAATTTGATTTTGATGTATTTCATTGCGATAGGGAAAGAACCTAAAGCAATGCAGTATCGGATGTAAAATCCTCAACCCCAAAAGTTTGATTTTGATGTATTTCATTGCGATAGGGAAAGAACCTAAAGCAATGCAGTCTCGGATGTAAAATCCTCAACCCCAAAAGCTTGATTTTGATGTATTTCATTGCGATAGGGAAAGAACCTAAAGCAATGCGGTCTCGGATGTAAAATCCTCAACCCTAAAAGTTTGATTTTGATGTATTTCATTATGATAGGGAAAGAAACTAAAGCAATGCAGTCTCAGATGTAAAATCCTCAACCCCAAAAGTTTGATTTTGATGTATTTCATTGCGATAGGGAAAGAATCCTAAAGCAATGCAGTCTCGGAAGAAAAATCCTCAACCCCAAAAGTTTGATTTTGATGCATTTCATTGCGATAGGGAAAGAACCTAAAGCATGCAATTTCGAATGTAAAATCCTCAACCCCAAGAATTTGATTTTGATGTATTTCATTGCGATAGGGGAAGAACCTAAAGCAATGCAGTCTCGGATGTAAAATCCTCAACCCCAAGAATTTGATTTTGATGTATTTCATTGCAATAGGGAAAGAATCCTAAAGCAATGCAGTCTCGGATGTAAAATCCTCAACCCCAAGAATTTGATTTTGATGTATTTCATTGCAATAGGAAAAGAACCTAAAGAAATGCAGTCTCGGATGTAAAATCCTCAACCCCAAGAATTTGATTTTGATGTATTTCATTGCGATAGGGAAAGAATCCTAAAGCAATGCAGTCTCGGATGTAGAATCCTCAACCCGAAAAGTTTGATTTTGAATGGTAATTGATATTACAAAGATTTGTAGTGTTGATTTGAAAAGTGTGGAATTTCGGTGTTTTGAGAATTTCATGAAAGTTGCAAAAGACTTTCATGGAAAAAAAAATAGATTAGAAGGGAATATGTAGATGCTACATATCCCATTCAAAAGAGTTGATTGAAAGTTGCTGGTTTGGATTGGATACAATTCCTCGCCATTAGATCCGAATCAAAAACCTCGTGGCTCCGTGTCAATGGAATCGAACGCTTTCATCCCAGACAAGGGAGAGAGTAGAACGGATTGGAATTCATATTTGGAAGGTTGAGTTTGAATTTGATTGAGATTTGATTTGAGATCTGGAAGGTTGAATTTGAAATTTTGATTTAAAATTTGTGTTCATTTTGTTTATTCTTTAACGATTTATCGTTCATTTAATGTTCATGTGAATTTGGAGTTCATCATTTTTTTATTTAGATTTTTAAGGAAAGTTTTCTTTTATTCTTTTTGTTTCTTTTCTGTTCTTTGTTAGAAGTTCCTTTAACTTTAATGGTGTTTCTCAGTCAACTTGCACAAAAGAGGTGAAGGCCAAAAATGTGACATGGTCACTTTCATTCCAATCATGTTGAAGATACATCATACAACTCGATCTGGAATATATCTCATACAATCCATATAGACTCAAAACGGACTATGTATGATCTTTGTTGATCCATCCAAAAAGGTATCTGTCAAAAATCCATGTCTGAATAGTGAGGTACATGGTCAATAACATCACCTTCCAAGCCATCCTTGGCAAGGATGCCATATGGATGTACGTTGGAGGTGTGATATTTCCCATGTAACTCACAGCTCGTAAGGCCGGAGGCTCTCTAGCTCCGGATCTGGCTGGAAGTGATTAAGTGCTTTCCTTTCATCCATCCTTCTAAAAGTAATTGAGATCTGCTTCATTGGTACTCCCGGTATGCAATGTTTAGCGACATCTGCTCCGTTGCCCTTTAGTATCATGACGGAACATACCGGTAATGGTATCTTTGTTGGCCCTCGGAACTCACTCGGGCCTCGCTATCCGGAGGTCGATCCGAACATGATATTACACTCGTTCAAAAAGAAACTGTGCGTAAAGGTCCGACAAAGTCGTGGTGATCTATGTGCGGGGGTATGCGATCACCCTTCTTGTAAATGTTAATGATGCAACCGTTAGGTATGCAATCCGCCGCGTACCCTCCATGTTATCATTCTTTTTACCATCCTTTTGATGACTAATGGCATTGGATCCACCCGGCCATGACGGAGTATCCCCGTTGGGTTTCCTTCCCGTCTTCCGCGAAGTTGTAGCAGACATCCACATTGTATTGTAATTCTCCCCTTCCCCGGCATCCATCTCCGGGGTTCTGAGTAAGTGTTTTCTCTTAGGCGACCTGCTCGACCCATTCTTTTCAAATCCCGGATGCAGTCCACGATTTGTTGTTGTTCGTATTCTGAGAACACGTCTGTATGTAGCTCGAGGCCTTCTAGTATATTGATCCTTCTGCCTCTAATTCTCTCGAAGTATTCAAAAGTTTGCTTGTCGACATTCTCGCATCCTTTCTAGCTCGTATTCCGGAATGATCCGCAAATGACGAGGCCCGGTGACGTCATCGTGGGATATATGGCTCAATCCCTTCGCGTTCTCCCCGCATACCTCGGCTCCTCGGGGATGGTTTCCGTCGGGACGTCCTCCGGGGTTGCTTCTGCAACAAGGTCATGCATTACTGGTGGCTTTATCTGGTGGCGTGGTAGCCTTCCTTCTTCTGATCTTCTTGAGACTTCCCTGGTCTCTTCTGTTATCCTCGGAGCTGGCCTCCTTTCTTCAGGTTCCTGGCGAACCGGTATCCTCGAAGTATATGTACTAGCAGTAGCAACTGCCTCGTCGCGTTGGTCCGCTGCTAGTTTAGTTAACATCTTGCGGATACGGCGATTTTTATTTCTCCGTTGAGTCGTCGTGAGAGTAGCTCTTCGTACTTCCCGAATTTCGTGGGCGCGGCGCCGACAAGCTCGCCCTCTCGCCGTAGCGACTACGGACTTGATTTTCTTGTCTTCTTCAGTGTTTGTTTTGCTTTTCGTCGTCGGATTGGTGGCTCGGGCCACCCACTTTCATTACCGTCCGACCGGGTAGTTCCTCCCGGTCAATCGGGACCCGACCACCTTCCTCATATTGCGGTGTCCGCTGGTGCGAAGTCTGAGTCAATCTCTATTATCGCTCCATCTTTCACCCTCTTTTCGTCGAGTGCAAGGCTTACGCCATTTCTAAAGTTCAGGAACAATCGCCTGTTCGACATTTCCCTGCAAAAAGACAAGGAAAAGGATCAGGGGATGTACTAAGAACAAGAACATTAAGAAAATGTTTATTAAAGACAGAGTTTTCTTTTTTATTATTACTTTTGTATTTTTAAATTCAACAGGAATGAAGTGGGAAAAGATCAGGAAAAAGATTTTGATTTGGAAGAGAAAACAAGGAAAACATATTATCATGATTTTATTTATTTTAGCACATTTTTTATTATTTTTGGGTTCGGACCCAATCATAAGTAATTACTTCACCCGTGCTTCTAGGGATGAAAAATTCATTCTTTCGAAACATCAGGTAGCGTAATACTTTTTCAAGTATCGTCCATTGATCGGAACCATATGTCATTCTCCTTGGCAATTCACTAGCTGGTAGGAGCCTCCTGAGTAGATCGCCTCAACCACAAATGGCCCTTCCCAAGTGGGTTCAAATTTTCCTCCTATCTTGCGGTGTGCAAGGATAGGTCTCTTGAGAACGAGAACCAAGTCACCAACTTTGAAGGTTCTCGGGCGGACCCGCTCGTCATGGGCTTGAACCATCTTAGCTTGGTATAGTTTTAAATTCGCCGCGCTCGTGAGTCTTTTTCCTTCCAGGCTTTCCAATTCTTCTAGTCGTAATTTGGCATTCTCTTCCGTCGTGATCTTGTTTGCAGAATCGGCACTTCGAGTGAAGGAAGCCGGATCTCTAAGGGTAACACTCGCCTCGGACCCATACACTCGGAGCGTAAGGTGTAGCTTCGAGTAGGAGTTCGAAGGTTGTCCGGTAGGCCCATAAGGCTTCTAATAACTTCTCGTGCCAATTTCTCTTATTATCTTCCAAGGTTTTCTTTAAAATTTGAACGAGAGTTTTATTAAAAGCCTCAGCCAGGCTGTTTGCTCTTGGGTAGTAAATTGTTGAATACCGCCAGTCGATTCCGTGTATCCTGACAAAATTATTGATTTGCGTGCTTCTGAATGCTGACCCATTATCTGAGATGATCTTGCGCGGCACTCCGAAACGGTAGACAACTTGGTTCTTGAAAACCGTAAGCACGTGGTGTGCTTTCACTTCTCCGAGAGGAACCGCCTCGCCCACTTGGAAAAGTAATCCGTAGCCGCAAGAATGAAGCGATGTCCTTTTGAAGATGGTGGTTCTATCGGACCCACTATATCCGTGCCCCAACATTCAAATGGCCACGACGCAATTGCTCGGATGTAAGCACATTTGGAGGTTGGTGTAGAACCACTCCGTGCACCCGGCATTGGTGACGACTCTTGGCGATTTTCATGCAGTCGATCATCATCGAGGGCCGGTAGTACCCTAGTCTTTTAATTTTCATTTTCATCTTCGGACCCGACCGGTGAGCGCCACGTAGTCCCGAATGCACCTCTTTAACAATTTCGCGGGCCTCGGACCCGCTTAAGCACCTTAGCCATATTCGATCGAAAGACCTTCC
This sequence comes from Papilionanthe hookeriana x Papilionanthe teres, assembly GCA_022702705.1. Classification (NCBI taxonomy): domain Eukaryota; kingdom Viridiplantae; phylum Streptophyta; class Magnoliopsida; order Asparagales; family Orchidaceae; genus Papilionanthe; species Papilionanthe hookeriana x Papilionanthe teres. The sequence goes on along the minus strand of CM040429.1, from coordinate 107,118,530 downwards.
GTATAACGTGTTATTTATTAATGCGTAGGACGGAGTTCTTTTCTTGATCCGATGGGCTAACGACCTATCGTCCGGTAGTTTCCCTGTTTGCGTGTAGTCAATTAATGGCCGTCGCCAATCTTCCGTTTTTTCTATCACCGATGCAACCGATTCTTCTTCTTATTCCGATTTGTGTATTGTGTCTATGTCGAGCCGTGATAGGACCCGACGTCCGTGAACCGACACTTCCACTCGATTCATCTTGTAAGCGTGCAAATTCTTTTGTGAGGCGGGCTAACGCATCCGCTAAAGCGTTTTCTTTTCGGGAATTTTGTAGATCGTCACATTCGAATCGTTCCAACGGCTTCATGGCATACCGGAAGTATTGCTCGAGTCTTGGCTTTAAAATTTTGTACTGTCTGGCGATCTGTTGAATGATTAACTGCGAATCCCCGTAGATATTGATGTTTGTTATTCCCATTTGAATAGTTAATTCCAGTCCTGTTATGAGAGCTTCGTATTCTGCTTCGTTATTCGTACACGGCTCTGTTAAGTGGTAGGAGTATCTTAACATCCCCCGCTCCGGTGTTATAAAGATTAGTCCGATTCTTGCCTTACCGGGCACTATCACTTGCGACTCTTCGTCTTTATGTGTTGAAGATGCTCCGTCGAAATACAATTCCTAACGTCGATCATCAGGGTCTTCTAGGCTCATTATTTGTTCATCTGGCAAGTCGTCATTGAGAGGAGATTCTGCCGGCAAAGGGTGTGCTGCGAGGAAGTCTCGCTAGGACTTGTCCCTTTACGGCACGAAGAGGCACGAAAGTTATATCGAATTGCAATAATATCATCGACCACCCGGCAAGTCCGCCGGAAAGCGTTGGACGGGTCATCAAGTATTACATTGGATTAAATTTCGAGAACGAGTCGACCTTATGAGAAAGCATGTAGTGCCCGAGCTTTCGAGCGGCGAAGATCGTGGCCAAACAATGCTTTTCAATTGGAGGATACTTTATTTCCGTTGGAAGTAAACGACGGCTTAGGTAGTAAAGAGCATTTTCTTTACCCTCATCATCGACTCAGGCTAATAGGGCTCCGAGAGAGTCGTCTAAGGCCGCGGTATAAAGTATCAACGGTCCACTCGAGACCGGGGTCGCTAAGACAGGGAGGTGTCATTAAATATTGTTTAATGTCCTCGAAGGCCCTCTGGTATTTCTCTTCCCAAATAAATTTGGCGTCCTTTTTAACTAATGCCGAGAAAGGCTGACACCTACCTAACAAGTTCGAGATAAAGCGTCGAAGATATGCCAACTTCCCTTGAAAAGATCGTAGTTGTTTTAAGGTTCTGGGAGGTGGCATTTCTAAGATAGCTTTAATCTTTTCCGGGTCGATTTCAATTCCACGATGTCGGACAACGAATCCTAAGAATTTCCCGGAGGTGACGCCGAAGGCGCATTTTAAGGGATTCATCTTAAGGTTAAATTGTCTTAATCGTTCGAAAACAATTTTCAAATCATACAGGTGGTTTTCCTTTACTTTGCTTTTGATGACCACATCATCCACGTAGCATTCGACTTGATTGTGGATGAGATCATCAAAAATTCTTGTCATAGCTCTCCGGTAGGTCGCTCCCGCGTTCTTCGGTCCGAATGGCATCACTCGTGTAGCAATATACTCCGATCGACGTTCGAATGCCGTAAGTTTTTCATCTTCTCGGAGCCATTTTTATTTAGTTGTATCCCGAAGATCCATCCATGAATGAGAATATTTCATGTGTTGAAGCAATGTCGATCATTAATTCTAGGATCGGTAGAGGGAATTCATCTTTTGGACATGCCTTGTTTAAATCTCTCGAAATCCACACAAATTCCGATCCGACCATTCTTCTTCCCCGATCGGTACCACGTTGGCTAGCCAAGTCGGGTATTGTTCTTCACGGACAAATTTAGCGTCTATTAGCTTTTTAACTTCACCTATGACTTGTTGTTCGATTTCTAGACGCATTCTTCCGAACCTTGTCCGACTCGAACGTAGTAGGATCCACTCCTAGCTTATGGACCGCGACCTCTAGAGCTAATCCCGGCATCTCATCGTAGCTCCAAGCAAAACGAGCCTTTAAATTCCATTAATAACTTGATTATTTCTTCGTAGTCTTCTTTATCGAGTAAGGAGCTAACAAAGGTAGGTCTAGGCTCTTCGCTAGTACCTAAGTTAACTTCCGTTAACTCATTTATCAGTAGATTCGATCTCTTCTTCGAACTCCGGTGGAGCGTTTCCAATTTGTAAATCTTCAAGTTCTTCCGTAGCTTCCATGCAGCTTTTCATTAGACTCGCAAGTGACAACCAAACAAAATTCGGCATCGTCAATCGATCCTACTGTGCCGAATCCGAGACCATGCTTTGAATTGGGTGGACGACCGGAGTTATTCCATAAATTTTCAAAATGTTGTGATCGGCCTTTTGTCCATTGTCGAGGTAAGAAACCACGCTGAATTAAATTTTGAACACAGGGAGAGTACCACTCAAAAGGTAATTCCATTAATTCTGATGAAGTAGCATCTTCCAATTGTACATCATTTTCAGTTCTGGAGGAAGGAGCACCACGGTAGAATTTGATGGGTTTTGCACCGCCGCTACGTACCTCTTTGACCACCATACCCTCGATCTTATTAGAATGGATCGGGGTCAGGGTCATAGTATGTACATAGTGGTTAATCTTCTCATACATCGATTTATATTCCTCGTTCTTTTCATCTTCGAGAGAGATCCAGAATTGCGGCTTCTTCCGACTTATTGTCGCAACTTCTTGCTTGATTTCTTTTTCTTCTTCAAAACTATCTTCCCAATCAACATTGACGGATGGTTTCCTCTGTCCAACTGTCTTAACATCTCTGCCACGACCTCGTCCCCGGCCTCGACCTCGGATGCGAGTTGTGGAGAAACCTTCGCCATCTCGCCGTAAGGGAGTGGTGAGTGACTGTTGGACTAGAACTTCAGGTTCTTCGTCGTCCCGAACTTCCTTTGCTTCATTCGTTATGGTATCTTTGGAGAAAATTGTTTTCTTCGGGGGTGCGTAATAAGCTGCATCTTCATGAATTCCAATTTCATGCACTGAGAATGGTTGTAAGTCACCTTTGATGCACTGTTCCCCTCCATTGTAGTATTTGATGCACTGATGTAGAGACGATGGTACCATCCGGTTCTCATGTATCCATGGTCGGCCCAAGAGAGCGTTGAATGACGTTTCGAATCAATTATGTGAAATTTCGCGGTTGTCTTTGCTAAGTCATCGGTCTTCATTAGCGAGTGTTATTGAGCCGAGGGCTCTTTCTCCTTTCTGGTTGAATCCTCTTAATAACATTTTGTTCGCTTCGAGCTCGCGAGCATCAATTTCCAAGTATGCTAGCGTTCGAAGATTCATTATATTGATTGATGCTCCTGGATCCACCAATACTATGGAGAGTGTAAACTTCCCAATTATAACTGAAATGTACAACGGTCGGTTGTGGTCTGCTGTCCAAGTAGTAGGTCATTGTCCGTGAAGGTGACACCTCGCTGTTCCTTTAACGAGCAAACCTCATCTAAGGAATCTCAAGTCATTTGAGCTAAGCAAATTTCTGGATCAAGTAAGGCCTTGATCAGAGCTTCTCTCATCTCATTTGAAAAGATGAGAGCGTCGTAGATGCTCAGTTTGGCTGGTAGTTTCCTAAGATGGGCTAGCACGTTGTAGTACACTTTGTTTTCATGTGTCTCGGCTTCTTCTCGAATGGGTATTTCTTCTGCCGGGGTTGATTCTTCCTGACCAACCACCGCTTTCCTTTGTCCTTTAGACCCATTCTCGGAGGTAGAACTCTTCCACTTCTTAAGTTGACTTCGTGATTTCTTCGAATCTAGTATTGAGTTTGCTCGATGTCTCCTTCGAATCGGAATGACGAGTTCTTCGGATTAGCTTCGGAGTCCGAAGGCTCTAACTCTATTGTGACCGGAGCTCCTCGAAACTCGCAAATAGATTCGTTGCTTGTTGAACTCTCGTAGCCTCCTTGGTGGATGTCTTCTTTGTCATTGTGATCGTCGAGATTGTGTATGATTTGAGAATTGTCATTTGTATCGGAATCGACGTCCGGATTAGGTTGATTGTCGCTAGTTACGTAATCGTTAGAAACAGTCAAAACGTAGCCAACGCCATAACCCTCATCATTATAAGATCCCACCGGAGTGAGCAGATAATCACATAGAGCCAGAGGTTCGAGGGAATTCTCCCCCGAATCAGAAACAACTATCCTAGGATAAGCAGCCCCTAGTCTAGCCTTAGGAGCCTCAGTCTTCTCTTCTTCGTCAATTTTCTTCTTTTCTTCAGTCGTCTCTTGTTGGGGTGGTTCTTCTATCGCAAGTGATAGTGCCGACTCGACAGGTTTCGAACTTTGAATTGAGGCTCGCACCGAAGTGGTTTGGATGCGATCCAAAATCTTCTTCAAAGACTTTGTCCAAGCGGTACTCCATCCATCATTCGTCGCATAGGGATCTATTGGAACAATGAAATCCGTCGAGATAACATTGACGAAAACTCCTTTTTGGGGTTCCTTCACGTATTCCTTCGGGATTATTATGTTCCCTTTTCGAAGATTGTCGTTGAGCCAACTTTTGAAGGTAATACAATCTTCTATCTTGTGCCCGAGCATCCGGTGGTAAGGGCAAAAGTTGGGATCACCTTTCTTGTCGATTTCTTCAGGTCTCTTGGGCTCTGGCAGTTGGAAATCTGGAGTCTTCATCAGACTGCAAAACATTTTCGGCACTGCCTCATTCTTGAACGGATACTCCCTGCTCAGAAGTTCCCTCAACGTACGTTGTGGACGAGGCGGTTGTTCATACTCGTCGAGATGACCGATAGCCGGGTCGGGGTTGCCGGCAACTCGTTGAGGTTGCCGCGGCCGTTCGACGGTATTTGTATTGGTCGCTCGCCTTTATCGATCGTCGCAACGATCCCGGACTTCTTTTCAAAAGTTTTCACGGGCTTATGTTTGTCTCGTTTTGTCGATGAAACTTAATTGCTTCGCCTCCTCTTGCAAGCTTCCGGCCTTGCTTAACAACTTCTCGAAAGTCTTAATAGTAAATCCTCGAGGAGAAGTGCTATCGGGCCATGAATGCTCTTAAGTAAAATGCCGATCGCATGCCGTTCTTGTAGCCGTGGCTCACCCTTCATACTTAGATTCCTCCATCGAAGTATGTAATCCACCAAAGTTTCGTTCGGCTTCGCTTCTCTACCACTAAATCACCTATAGTCGTCGTGGTGCCGAGCTCCGACAAATCGCTTGATGAAGAGGTTCTCTAATTCCGAAAATGTCTTCACCGAACCGTTTGGTAATTCCGCATACCAATCAAAGGCGATCCCCGATAGGCCGTCGACAAATTGTCCGAAGAGTAAAGCATCACTTCCACCGGCATTGCAACAACCGGCACGAAAATGTGCAACATGCCGCCGAGGGTTTCCGGTTCCATCAAAGGTCTTGAACAAAGGTGGTACAAAGCCTTTCGGATATCGGACGAGCATCGAATTCTTCGGGTAAGGTCTACCCGTCCGAATGGATGTCCCGCTCTTCGATTGTGCCATGGCTTCTCGCACTCGCTGTTCCACCATGCTCTTGATATCCTTTTCCGGAATCATGTTCTGGGTAGAATCTTTCTTTGGCTGATCGTCTCCGTTAACGGATGTAATCTCTTTTCCTCCGTCTATAATATGAATAACTTCTGGAGGTGTTTCTCTTGGGGATTGAACTTGACTCTGAAGAGTGGCTGTGGCCGCAGCCATCTCTTCCATTCTTTTCGCCAATCGAGAGATTGTATCATCTTTTCTCGAATTTGTGCTCTTAATGCTTCTGATTCATCTCTTTCCACAGCTGCCGGAGCACCTTGCAAAGCTGACGATGCTCGTGTTTCAACCATGTTAATTTCTGCATATTCATCATCCATGAATTCTGACGAGTCGGCTTCATCTCCGAATTTTCCTTCTCTTTCTCTTGCTAATCGCTGAATATCAGTTCTTAGCTTTTCCATAGCGTCTTCCAATGGTCTTTTTCATGCGGTTTCGCAGCTTATCATGCGATGGCTGTCGGGTTTCCTTTTGGGAGTCCCCTTCATCGCAGCGGGCGCTTTCTTCGGACTCGAGTCTCCCGACGAGACTTTCCTTCTCGGGTCGTTGTTTCGGTCTTAATTGGCCGGTAGTGGGACGCCATACCATCCTTCTAGCGACAGAAGGCCTAGGACCGGATGGTCCGTCTAGCCGAATGTTGGAAGGGGGTATCCTCCCTGATCTGTAAACCTGAAACAACAACAGGTGGACTAGCCTTCATCTTCTTATTCGACTCTTCTGCAGCGATAGCAGGTTCTACTCGTGGCCCAAGACGGGATTTGGCCGGCACCCATCCTTTTCTTCTTAAGATCTCCGATACAGGGCATTTCTCTTTCTTTGCTAACTTCTCAATCACGATCCGTAGTCGGGCAAATGGTGTAATCCTAGCCCTTTTCTTTCTGCTGTCGCTATAGTATGCGGGTCGAGGTAATGTAGAAGCAATCTTGCGGACATTTTCCTCATCAGCTGCAGCGGAAAGGGGATGGAATCTACTTCCTTCCAAAAGGGGTGTATATTCAGGCAATGGTATGTATTCAGGTAGTGGTGTGTACTCATGGATTTCTTCTAAGAAAGCGACTTCAGCAGCTCTCGGCCTTCCCGGCAATCTTCCCGCCTCGTTTCTTCTCCGAGTCCGTGTTAGGGGTGGAACCCTCGAGCCGGACCCAATTTCAAAAACGAAGGTCTTGCACGGAAATCTGTACCCTCTACGGTAACATGCTCGTTACAAATTTGAACTTCCTTCCCCTTCAGCTTGGCAGAGGCCGGGGTAGGTGCAGAGACGACTAGACCAGTGGGGGTAGAGATAACGGTCCTTCTATGGACAGCGGTACTCCTCTTAGCTGGAACCCTTTGCAGGGAGGAAACTCTCGAGTTGACTTAAGGTTAAACTCGATCAAAGGTCTTTCGGTTTCGTATATTTTGTTTGTCGGCGCGAAAAGGGTAACGTCGGTGATCTTGACATTTGTGTTCTCGAATCCTTGTCCAAACCGGATGATCCCATTGTCGGGCGGCTCATCCTTGTAAACGACGAAGTCCAGTCCATTGGTGAACGAGAAAATCAGCTTTGGGGCTTCCATTTCGGCAGGTAGATTCCGATTGTCGATCCCAAGTTATGCTTCTTCTCATCGGGACGAAAAGAAAGGAATCGAAAAGAGTCCGAACACATTCTTGTTCATGTATTTATAAGAAGGAGTTATTTGTTAAAAGAGTCATTCATTAGAGGGTTTGTTTATTTAGAACGGAATGTTCAAAGGTGTAGAGAAGGTAATGAATCCGATTCGTAGTTGGAAAGGAAAAGAAAGTCTTATGCAAGACTTCTCGACTCAAAGGATCACTCCTAAACTAACACCTATCAGGCGTCCATCCCACCTCGTAAATGAGGTAAAAGGATCTCGGAACCTCTCTCGTTTAGGGGTGTCTAAACAGAGTGGCTCCTAAATCCAAGAGAATGTTGGCTATACTCGTTCAAGGTAGAAATGAACATAGTATTCCAACGGAAAGAATGGTAGTTTGATCCACTAGGGACATGGATACACTACCGATTTTTGAAAGCAGAACTATCTGATTAAAAATGGAGAGAGGAATTATCCCCAGCGGAGTCGCCAGAAATTGTCAGCATATTTTTAGGTTGAGTGTTTTGTTTTGAAAAGAGGTCGCCTACAGAAATTGTCGGCGAATTCTTAATTTAATTTAAATAAATAATTTGAAAAGTAGTATTTGATTTTGAAAATAATTTTTAAATTTGAAGATCTTAAGATATGAAATCAAACTGATCTCACATCCCGAATAGTTTACATAAACGAGCACCGCACCACAAACCGTGTATCTATCCCGAAGAATAGACACACTCGCTTGATAATGGGGCTCGATTAGATAAACTAGAAAGGTTTGTGACATCCGTTTGGTCCGCGAACCAATTTTATAAGCCGACAAGTTCCCCGCTTAATATAAATGAATTAAGTAGGGTTTATATTACTCGGGTTCTTAAAATTCCCTATAAGGGCAAGCCCCTATAGTTAATTACATCTTAAGTGACGGGAATCACCTAAGAAAACTCTCGATAATAATCGATAGTTCCGCTCTCACGAATTTCAAAGTTTAAGTTTTCAAAGGATTGAATTTTGGAATTTCAATAGGGAATGGATCAAATTTGGAACATTTTATTTTGGGAATCCAAAGGAAGAAAGGTAGGAGAAATTACAGATTCAAAGCGAACTCCGGTAATTTCCCGACTATCCTATTGTTTGGCTTGGATTTAGGAAAGCCTTAATGTTTATTTAGTATTTTGATCTTGCCAATTTTAATTAGTTAGGACTTATATTCGTATGATAAAATCATACAAATAGCCTCGAAGATGTGAGGGTTTATGTCGTATCGGACGACTACCTCGGAGTCCTAAGACCGGTTAGGGCTTAATTTACATGATATGATCATGCAAATGCCTAACGAAGAGTTGAGGATTTATGTTGCACTAGGAAAACTTCCTTGAAGTCCTATGGCTTGGTTATTTAATTCTAAGAAAGTTTTGTCGAAGTAGACTCGTAGTTTTGCCGATGACGATGGCCGTGCTCGCCCACCATGCTCCGAGCTCCTTGTTGCAGAGGTTTAGTTTTAGAAGTCATAAATCGGGAGATGAGAGAAGTGTTCTGGTTTAGAGAAAATCTTAAAATCCAGTGTGTTTTTTAATATTTTAATTAAACAAATCTTAAAGTTGATTATAACAACACCGGTTAAGATCCCACGGTTCCATCCTTCCGGCATCGTTATTTTTATCGGATTCACTTAGTCCGGATGAATTTGCTAAACTCACTCGAATGAGTTCCACACTTTCATTTAGACCATGGGAAATTCCGTTAGCAACACGTAGGTTACATCATCCGAGGTATTCCCGATCATCCAACAAGACGTTTTAATTTAGTTGTAGTTGTAGTTTTGTTGTTTTGTTTGTGATTAAATTTTGAGTTATTTTATATTTTGAATTGTTGTGGCGGTGAATTTTATCTTGTAATGACTTTTAATTTAGTTTTGGTTTCAGTTTTAGGGACTATCCTAAAGGTGTGGGTTTTCATCCAACAGTTGTTTATCATGCAAGAAAAGTAAGTGCGATGCGATTAAATAAATTGCAATAAGGTAAATTGCAATAAAATAAAAGCGTACCCGGAGGGTCTTCCCGTCATCCCAAGCCGCACTTAAAACACAATTAGAATATTTAAGCATTTAAAGCAAGTTCCTAGGTAAAGCTAAGGGAAGGGTTATGGTTTTCTACCAAGGTCCTACTCCTATAGCTAGCCATCTCCTATGACGTCTAGGTGTCGGTATTTTGGTTTGAGGACGATTTCCTTCATCAAAGAACAATTAAGTTCAATTGTTCTTATAAACATCTTATCATATCAAGGAAGTGCTTAAGACGAATCTTAAACATCTTTTCAATATTTCTAGGATTATTTTAAGTCCAAGGGAATTTAATTATACAAATGAATTAATCGTCTGGGAGTTCAAGTTTTGTTATCTTGCTCGATGAACTAGGACATTTGAATATCCTATAAGTGAAGTAACACTTCACTTAATACTCCATTTAGGAGTTGTGACAACAAAAGCTTTCGAGGGCAAATTGATGTTCAAGTGATTTATGATTTAATTTAATTTCGGTTAATGGATTTAAGTTTGGAATAGTGTTCAAGTTGTTTTAGATTTATTTTTGAATTCTTTATGTCTTAGGTGATGTTATTTTTAATTCAATTTAATTTAACTTTAATTTAATTTAATTTGGTTTAGTTTCAATTTTAATTTAATTTATTTAATTTAATCTAATTTTTATTTTACCTTGATTTTATTTTTTAATTTAATTTAATTTAATTTAATTTAATTTAATTTAATTTAATTTAATTTGATTTAATTTGATTTAATTTAATTTAATTTAATTTAATTTAATTTATTTTAATTTGATTTAATTTGTTTTAATTTAATATGTTTTAATTTAATTTAATTTAATTTAATTTAAATTTTAATTTAATTTTATTTTTAATTTTAATTTAATATTTTATTTTTTATGTTTTAAAGATGATTTAATTTTAATTGTTAAAGTATTAATTTAATTGAAATTTTAAAAGGATTTAATTTAAATAATTTAACTTTAATTTAATTTAATGATTAAGTCTTTTAGCATTTTAAATCTTAAATTTGGATTATCATTTTAATTAGGAATTAAATATTATTGAGATGATTAATTTAGGGATTCTTAAATTAAAGAACAAATCTCTTCCTAATAATATCCCTATTTTAATAATTCCAATTTTATTATTCTTCCAAATTTAATTAATTATTTGATTAAGGTTTATTTTAATTATTTTTAAATTGTTTAGTAGGTTTCTACCCTTTAATTATTTAAATTTCAATTATCCAAATCAGATTAAGATCAAATATTTTACTTTTTCATTTTATTAAGCCTAAAGTTTTAATTAATAGTTAAAATTTTAATTAATAGTTAAAATTTTAATTACCATTTTGCCCTTCAAGCTTACTAATTCCATAACTCACTAAATTGAGCTCAAATGAATTTGAAATTTTTATGTGACTTCACTCATATGTCAATAAAGACATTAGAGGAGAAAATATGATTTTTCTGTATTTAATTTATTTATGTAATTAATTTTGGTGGAAAATAGGGATTTCCAAGGAAAATTTAATAATATGAACAAGAGAAAGTTTATGTCCTTTAGAAAATTATGGGACATTCCTAATGACCAGAGGACCACGTGGACCAATTTTGGTGATTTTTTTAATTATGTTCTTTTATTATAATTATTTTGAGTTTGGAGTATTAATTAATTTAAAAATAAAATAAAGGTTGAAAAATGAAGTTTATACTTTTCAAAAATCTCTCTAATATCAAGGAAATCAGAGAACTGATTTTTACAATTTTCTAATTTTTTTCTTTGATTTATTAGAATTATTTTAGTGGAAATGCTAAAAAATACATTTTTTTAATTTTAAAATTACCTTAGGGCTTTAAAATTTAATATCTCATCATATAGACTTAAAAAAAATATGGGGTTTGTTCCTAAGTGATTAAAATTCAAAATGTGACATTTTGGTGAATTTTATTATTTTTGTGATTTTTATTATTTTTTAATTATTAAAAATATTAAAATAATGCAAAAAGTCAAATTTTTTAGAAAATTGAAATTTTAATTTTCTTAAATTCCCCGATATCAGAGAGGCTCCAAAACCAATTTGGTGAATTTTTGAAAAGCATTTTGAAAGTTATGAATTTTTTAAGTTTAATTTTGGCTAAATGGCTTAATCAACCCATTTGATAGGGCTAACCAAGTCCAATTGACTTCAAACTTTTATGGTGTGTTCCTCTGATCCTAAAGGTCAGTGGAGGATTGATTTCAAGTCAATTTGATGTATGATTAGCTCTAATTAATTAAAACTCCATTTTGGGTGTTTAAGCCAATTTGGGTTATTCCAAGTGAGTTAACTCAAAAACTATTTTTCTTAGGGTCCTCTGGTCATAATAAACATCACCAAATTTTCCTAGAATTTATTTCACAATATACTAATTATTGGAATTAAAATACTCAAACTAGCAACCTAGAGTTGAAAAATCAATAACTCTTCATAGGGATGGCCTTTGACTTTGGAAAATTCAGGGAATGTTCCCAAATTCAGAGGCTTCAAAAGCCCTTTGGTCTCATGCCATGGTGAATTGTATACATGCATGGAGAATTGAAAATGTGCAGAGAGTAAATAAATTATTAAAAATCAAATACTCAATGAAATTAAATGATTTCTTTTCCACATTATTCTCCTCTATTCACTGAGCAAGAGAGTATTTTTATTTTATTTTTATGATTTTTCTACACAAAGTTATGCATTTTTGAAGTTTAGGGTCAAAAATAAATAAAATATTTCATTTTCCCGCTCAATCGCCACGTGTCGCTCCCTGATTGGCTGGTGCGGTTCCGTCTCATGGATGCAGCTACCATCCAACTCCATCGGCGCCGTCCATTGGATACACGCCCGATCGGACGGCCGCTCGCTTCTCTCCCCTAGTTCCATTCACCCAAAACCGTCCAACTTCAAACCTTGATATCTCCCTCGATTCTCAACGAAATTGAATGAATTTTTTTTTAAAATGATTGTCTAATAGAGTAACACACATCTATACGGTGATGATATACTTAAAACATGTGAATAATTACAGAAAATTAAAACATGCTCGGTTGGAGGAGAAAAAATTTGATACCTTTGTCCAAGAGGTGAGGCCTCAATTGGAAATGATTGGATTGAGCTTAGGAGTGCTTGGAGAAGCTTTGGAATAATTTGGCAGAGTTTACCCAAGGTAATCTTTACATCTCCTCCACTTGGTCATGGAGGTGGGGTCTAAATAAGGAAGGTTATGGTGGATCTTGGGTGGCCATGAGGGTTGGCTTGGTTCATTCATCAAGGTTTTTTGGCTGAGGAAAACTCACATGATTGAGCTTGATCTTGGTGCAATCAATTGGGTTATGCCATGTGTAAAGTCAAGGATTTAAATGGCATGGGTGTAAGGAGCATTTTTGGTCCAATTTGGGTCAATTCATGGTTTTGGCTTGGTTCACTCACCAAGGCTTGATTTGGGCTGATGTGAGATCATTTGGGTCAGCCTCACATATGTGGTAAAGTCCCCATCCAAGGTGAGGTGGCCAATTTTGGTTAAAGTGTATCATTAATGGGGTTAAAAAAGGTTTAGTGAAGGCTTAAGAAAGGCTCCCCTCTCCTTGGCATAAGTGGCATGGTGAGGTGGAAAGGGCTCCCCATGGCTTGCATATGGCTTATGCATGGCTCCATGACTTCATTTGGCTTGCTCATGGCTTGGGGAAAAGGTTGGCTCACTTGCATGGAAAAGGGTTATTTGGAATTTTGGAAATTTTGGATTCCATTGATGGAATTTGTCATGATGCTACAAAGGGGTTGATTTCATGATGGTTTAAGACTTTGGTCAAATAGGATTATCAAAGGAATGATGAAGAAAAGGTTTCATGTGGGCTTGGAAATGGACTTTGGGCTTTTAAAATTTGGTAAAGGTGGGCTTTTAGGAAGTTTTAAGGGAGTGGGCTTTTAGGTTAGATAATGGGCTTTTGAATAGAAAAATTTGCAATGGGCCATGCCAAATAAATGTTGAGTTTTGTCTAAGGATGTGTCATGATTGATTTGAAACAAGTTTGGAGTGATTTGGGTTTGAATTGGGTTGGATTTGGGCTTCTTTGGTAAGGGGTTAATGTAGGTCAAATTGGGCTAACTTGGGCCAATGTTGGGCTAGGGTTGAAATTGTTGTAAAATTAATGTTGGGAAATGTTTATGGGAGTGTTTCAAAGAGGTTTTGACTTTGGTTGGGTTTTGATTTTGGGGTTTGGGTTTATTTGGGTTAGGTTTGGGTTTAGGTCAAGATTGGGTCTTTTAGCTTTGGGTTGAATTTGAGTGGGGTTTGGGTCTAAATTTTGGGCAAATTATGTTAGTATTTTGTTTGTGGGGATGTTAAGGAAGGTTTAGAAAAGATTTGGGGTTAATTGGAGTTGAATTGGGTGAGTTTGAGCTAAGTTTGGGTCATGGGTTCAAATTGGGCTTTAAGGTCAAAAGTGAAATTGGATTCAAATTTCAATCAAATTAGGCTTGGATTTGGTCTAGATTAGTGTTGGGGATGTTGCATTGAAGTTTAGAATTGAATTGGACCAGAATTTGGGTCAATTGGGTAGGTTTGGTTTGACATTGGGTTCACTTTGGGTTAAAAATGGGTCAAATTGGGGATTTTGACAAAAGTGGGGTAAATTGACAAAATTAGCCCATGGTGTAGTTGGACAAAATGAAATTGGGAATACTTGGGATTTTTTGGAATTTTCTGGGAATTTTCTGAATTTTTGGATTTTTTTGGCTAAGAGGGGCATTTTGGGTATTTGGAGGGTATTGGGAGGTATTTTTGGAATTTTTGGTATTTTTGGCTATGAATGATCAATTTGAGTGATGTGGGAATGTTTGGGATTGTTTTTGAGGAATTTGGGTGATTTTAGAGAATTTTGAAAATTTTGGGTAATTTCAAGGGTTTTGGGTAGCCTAGGCGGGTGTAGGGTACCGGGGGTCAAAAATTGAAAATTTGGAAAATTGAAAATTTGGAAAATTGAAGATTGGGTAAATGTAAGTGGAATGAAATCATTTTGGTTGAGCCATGAAGCCATGTTAAGCCTATATAATCCATGAGAGGACTTATTTGAGGCATTCACTAAGTTGTTCCTAACCCTCTTAGCCAAGGGCTTAGGGGTTAAGGACCATCCATGTGAATCACCTTCATGAGTCAGGAGGCCAAGTTAGGTATGGGTGTGGTTTTAGGAGGTGTGTGAAAGTGTAGTGTATAAGTATAGTGTGTGTTTAGGTCAGCCCCTTCACCAGACCAGGCCACCCAGGGTAGTCCTATAGGAACTCATCCTTTAAACTTCCACATTTGATTTCAACCCTCTAGGTGATTAGGGGTCTACAATCAAGTTTGTGGAGTTTGCAGGGAGTTAAGAAGTGGTTTAAATTTCTAAGTGGTGGGTCCCAATTCTAATCCTCTAGGATAGTCAAAGGAAAAGCCTAAGGCTAGATCCTAAGTATTAAAAAGAAGAAGAGAAGACCTCATCAAAAATGAGGTCAACACTCATATATAAAACGCAGGCATAAATATCAGGATCAAGTTTTTCTCTTTCTTACTATTCTCCGTGGTGTTTAACATTTGAAACTTTCTTGAACATAGTCTATATCTTCATTACTCACTTTACTAAATTAATCTTGCATCTTTTCCTCAACTTCATGCTCCAAAATTCTTCTTCAATTTTTTTTTTCAAAATTTTCAGTAAAATAATCTTTACTTAAATAATCATTAATCTCCTTTCATCATTTTTTCCATTCGTTAAGTATTTCATTTAATTTGCTATATTAAATTTACATTCTTGATCATTGACTCTCATTGTTCATTAACATTTTTGCAAATCTATTAAAGCTTTTCTAGTAGCAAGAAATGGTCTTCCTAAAGTAATTGGAATTTTTTTATATTCCTCCATATCTAACACAATAAAATCTACAGGAAAGATAAATTTATTCACTTTAACCAATACATCTTCTATAACTCCTTTAGGGTAGGTAATTGAATGATCGGCTATATGAAGAGTTACAGTCATAGGGGATATATCTTAATAACCTAATCTTCTAAAAATGGATAAAAGCATTAAATTAATACTGGCTCCCAAATCACATAAGGCTTTTCCATAAAATCATTCTCCAATAGCACAAGAGACAGTAATGCTACCATGATCTTTAAGTTTTTTAGAAAGTTTTTTTTTGAATTATTGCACTACACTCCTAGCTTACAGCAACAGTCTAGTTATCAATAAAATTCCTCTTCTTATTAAGTATATACTTCATAGACTTCGCATAACTTGCATTTGTTCTAAGGCTTCAACAAATGGAATATTTAAAATTTTGAGGACTTCCTAGAATTTTAAAAATTATTTATCCAAATTTTTTTGTCTCAATCTTTGAGGAATTGGAGGTGGTGGTTTTTATACAGTATTTTTCATTAGTTCAATAAGATATTCTGGCGCACGATGAATATCTTCGTTAAACTTTTCAATTTCCTCCCTTTCTTTATCAACTTCAATTTATTTTTAGATTTTTATTTCCAATTCCTATCTACTTCTTAGTTGAATAACTTTAATTTGCTCTTTATTCTGGTCCTTTGAATTAATCTCTACATTACTAGGAAGAGTTCCTGAAGGTATATTGCTAAGTGCAATAGCAATATGCACTAAATGATTTTCAATGTTTCTAATAGTAGCTGCTTGACTTTGTAGTTGTGCTCCCTTAGGTCTAATTATATAAAAATAAGTACACACACAAAATAAATTTAATAGTTCAAATACACTCCCTTTAGATTTTAATTAAAAATTTTCTATTACTCTCTGGCAAGGGCTAAACTTGATGCAAATCCTAATGTGTACTATTTTTCTATATAATTAGAGTTAAAAATTTATGCTTAATTTACTAATTAAATTACTTTTATGATCCAAAATATGCTTCAAATGTTAAATAATCACTAGGTCGTAAACGCAAGTATACGTTTCGCTCAAGTAATATAGGGTTATAATGGAGTTCTAAGTATCAATCCCACAGGGAGAAGGTAAAACTTTACTAATTAAAGAGACCTAGAAGAAACTATTTGTAGGAAAGCAAGCGATAGATTTTGAAATACAAGACTAACAGAACTATAATTACTATGCTAAAACTTCATAATTAAATCTAATGTAATCAAGCAAAGTATTTTTAACTAAGGTTTTAAATTTAAGAAAGTATCTTTCCTAATTACAATAAGGTTATAAATAGTGAAAAATCAAATTTTATTATAAATTGCATGTGACAACTAGGAGCAATAATATTCTTTAATCTTCTACACGAGCAATAAAGAAGATTGGCTAATTCAGATGTTTCGAATCAAAATCCGTGGTTAGGCTGGGAAGATGCAAGTTGTCACTCTTGAGTTCTCACTTCCCCTTGCCTAATGGCTAATAGTCTCGCTTTAGTTTCTAAACATCTGAACCAAATTGTTGTACCTCTTCCCAGGTTTTAAACGTCACTCCAGATCGTTCACATAATGAATGAATCAAGGAAGGAAATCTCATACCTACAGTAGTGGTTGATCTAGCAAAGTTCAAAACATAATCATAAATTATACCTCTTATGTCAATAGGCTTCCCTTGCTGAATGCAATGGTTCAACATAGCTCTTTCTCTCGTTACTTCACTTGTATGACTCGAAGGTAACAATTTAGATGAGATAAAATAATGCCACGCCTTAGAAATGACATTCAATTTGGAAGCAGGAAAGTTCACTCTTCTATCATTTGTTATTTTCCATAATCCTCTTCTATAAGTCAGAATATCCATGATCTCGTCTAATTCTCCTTCCGTAGGATGATAGTTAGAATAATAACAGAACATGTCAGGAGGTAGTCCATAAAAAGTGTTGATTGCTCCAGAAGAAAAGTTGACCTCATGCCTCCTAACCATCATTTGATTCTCCTCTGCAGCAAGCAAATTTGCATAAAATTCTCTAACCACAGAAAAAACAGCAACAACGGAGAAATAACAGTAATTCTCCCAGTTCCTTCTAGCAATCATATCTTCAATCACCTCTCCTATTTTTCTAAACACACGCTCAGGAATCAACTTACGTGACTGCAATGCATCAACGTATCGTTGCTCAACCCTCATACTGACAAATTTGTTAGAATCAAATCTTATCTTTTCTCGTGCAAGCTTTGAATTTGGAGCCATCTCTAAAAATTCATGAAAAATTCACCATAAATTCCAAAATCAAACTAAACTTGCTAAATTATCTTCCAAAAGATTTTTTTACTAAATCCAAGCAATTTCTCAAGTTTTTCCTAAAATTTTCACCATGAATAGTGATTTTAAGATTTTCCAAAATGTACTCAAAATACATAGTGAAAATAAAAAATTTTTACTTAGGAGTAGTGCTCTTACCTCAAGGAATCCAAATCTAACAATTTTTGTTGAGATTGGCTCTTAAATGATCCACAATATGATGCCCTAGGCTCCTCTTTCGCGATAGACCGAAGGTTGAAGACGATGGGGTGGTTTAAAAATTGCAATTTTTGGGTTTTTAACTACTGGGAATCAATTTTCACGAACTGGCGCCTACGCGCGAACCCTCTGGCGCTTAGCCGCGAAATCTGGCGCTTAAGCGCCGGCACTCTGGCTCTTAGCTGCCAATACCCAGATTTTCACAATTAAGGTATATGCACTAAATCACTATGTTAATCACCCTTAATTACTCCAGAATAATTATTTCTCCCCGCATAAATCTTCCAATATTCCAAATCAAAATTTAATATCCATTGATTCCACACAAATTTCACACAAACACAAACTTATATTAAAACAACATAACACTTAATACAATTCTAGAATTACTATCCACACATAAAGGATGAAATTCTCTAAATACAAGAGACTTTAATCTCAAACTGATAAGTAAACATCTCTAGGATGTAAGTATACATCTCTAGGATGTAACCACCACATCATTAGGCTTAGTTAATACTTAAATATAAACACTAAACACACTGTCGGCATATTTTTAGGTTTGTTTTTTTTTTTGAAAAGGGGCCGCCTACAGAAATTGTCGGCAAATTTTTAAATTTTAAAGTTAATTTAAATATATATAATTTGGAAAGTAACATTTGATTTTGAAAATAATTTTAAGTTTGAATATTTTAAGATATGAAATCAAACTGATCTCACATCCCAAATAGTTTATATAAACGAGCACCACATCACAAACCGTGTATCTATCTCGAAGGACAAACACACTGCTTGATGATGGGGCTCAATTAAATAAACTAGAAGCTTTGTAACATTCATTTGGTCTGCGAACCAATTTTAAAAGCCGACAAGTTCCCCTGCTTAATATAAATGAATTAAGCAGGGTTTATATTACCTGGTTTCTTAAAGTTCCCTATAAGGGCAAGCCCCTATAGTTAATTACATCTTAAATGACGGGAATCATTTAAGAAAACTCTCGATAATGATTAGTGGTTTTGCTCTCAAGAATTTCAAAGTTTAAGTTTTCAAAGGATTGAATTTTGGAAATTTCAATAGGGAATGGATCAAATTTGGAACAGTTATTTTCAGGAGTCCAATGGAAGAGGAGTAGGAGAAGCTGAGGATCCAAGAAGGATCTTGGCAACTTCCCAAACTATCCTATTGTTTGGCTTCAATTTGGGAATTTATTTAATATTGCAATCCTGACAATTCTAATTAATTAAGACTTATATTTGTATGACATAATCATACAAATAGCCTCAAAGATGTGAGGGTTTATGTCGTACCGAACGACTACCTCGGAGTCCTAAGACCGGTTAGGGCTTAATTTGCATAACATGATTATGCAAATTCCTAATGAAAAGTTGAGGATTTATGTTGTACTAGGCAAACTATCTCGAAATCCTATGGCTTTTGTTGTTTAATTCTAGGAATGTTTAGTTGATGTAGAGTTATTTTGTTGACGAAGATGGCCGTGTTGCCCACTATGCTCCGAGCTCCTTGTTGTTGCAGCGGTTTAGTTTTAGAAGTCATAAATCGGGAGATGAGAGAAGTGTTTTGGTTTAGAGAGAATCTTAAAATCCAAGTGTGTTTTAGTGTTTTAATTAAAACAAATCTTAAAGTTGATTAAACATAACCGATTAAGATCCCACGGTTCCGTTATCCCGACACCGTTATTTTCATCGAATTCACTTAGTCCAGATGAATTTGCTAAACTCAACTGAATGAGTTCCACACTTTCATTTAGACCGTGGGAAATCCCGTTAGCAACACGTGGGTTACATCATCCGAGGTATTCCCGATCATTCAATGAGACGTTTTAATTTAGTTGTAGTTGTGGTTTTGTTGTTCCGTTTGTGATTAAATTTTGAGTTGTTTTATATTTTGAAATGTTGTGGCGGTGATTTTTATCTTATAATGACTTTTAATTTAGTTTTGGTTTCAGTTCAGGGACTATCCTAAAGGTTTTGGTTTTCATGCAACAGTTGTTTATCATGCAAGAAAAGTAAAGTATAGTACATGTAAGTAAATTGCAATAAGGTAAATTGCAATAAAATAAAAGCGTACCTGGAGGGTTTTCCCGTCATCCCAAGCTGCACTTAAAACACATGTTAAGACATTTAAATTTTTCAACAAGTACCTAGGTAAAGCTAATGGAAAGGTTTTGGTTGTCTACCAATGTCCTAATCCTATAGCTAGTCATCTCCTATGATATCTAGGTTCTTGTGTTTTGGTTTAGGGATGATTTTCTTCATTGAAGAACAATTAAGTTCAATTGTTCTTATAAACATCCTATCATATTGAGGAAGTGCTTAAGACGAGTCTTAGACATCTTTTCAATACCTCTAGATTGTTTTAAGTCCAAGAGAATTTAATTATACAAGTGAATTAATCATCCAGGAGTTTAAGTTTTGTTCTCTTGCTCAGTGAACTAGGACATTTGAATATCCTGTAAGTGAAGTAACACTTCACTTGATACTTCATTTAGGAGTTATAATGATAGAAGCTTTTAGGGTAAGTTGGTTTGTTGAAAAATTTTAATCATTTTTAACTTAAAGTTTGAGTTAATGACTTAAAGTATTTTGATTTAATTATGAGGTTTTAATTAATAATTTTAAGTTTGGAATAGTGTTCAAAATTATTTTAGATTTAATTCTTAATGATTTAATTTAGGTTTGTTGTTAAATGATTTTGATTTAATTTAATTCAATTTAATTTTAATTCAATTTAATTTAATTTTAATTTAATTTGATTTGATTTTAATTTAATTTAATTTAATTTGATTCAATTTAATTTTAATTTTAATTTCATTTAATTTCAATTTATTTTTAATCTTAATTTAATTTAATTTAGTTTTAATTTAATTTAATTTAATTTTAATTTTAATTATTAATTGAAATTATTCATTTAATTTTTTTAATTAAGAATTAAGTATTATTGAAGTGATTTATTTAGGGATTTTTAGATTAAAGAATAAATATCCTCTTAATAATATCCCTACTTTAATAATTTCAATTTCTATTATTCTTCCAAAATTTCAATTAATTAATTAATTAAAGTGTTATTTTTAATTATATTTGAAATGGTTAGTAGGTTTCTACCCTCAATCATTTAAGTTTCAATCATCCAAAAATCAGTTTAAAATCAATTATTTTACCCTCCCCTTTTGATTAATCCTAAAGTTTTAGTTAAGGGTTAAAATTTTTAATTACCACTTTGCCCTTCAAGCTTAATAATTCTATAACTCACTAAATTAAGCTCAAATGAACTTGACATTTTTATGTAACCTCACTCACATTTCAATTAAGACAATAAAGGAGAAAATGTGATTTTTCTGTATTTAATTTATTTATGTAATTATTTTTAATGGAAAATAGGGGTTTTCAAGGAAAATTCAATAACATGACCAAGGAAATGTTTCTATCCTTAAAAAAATTATGGGATGTTTATAATGACTAGAGGACCATTTGGACTAATTTTGGTGATTTTTTGAATTATATTTTATTTATTAGAATTATTTTGAGTTTTGGAGTATTAATTAATTTTAAAATAAAATTAAACTTGAAAAAATGGATTTTATATTTTTATTAAATCCCTCTAACCTCAAGGAGTCCAGAGAAATAAATTTTATATTTTTTCTGAATTTTCTTTGATTTATTAGAATTATTTTAGTGAAACGGTTGGAAAATACATTTTTTAATATTAAAAATTACATTAAGCCTTTAAAATTCAATATCTTATCCTAGGGACTTAAAAAAAATATTTGGTTTATTCCTAAGTGATTAGAATTCAAAATGTGACATTTTGGTGATTTTTAATATTTTTATTATTTTTATTATTTTTAATTATTAAAAATATTAAAATAATGATAAAAATCAACTTTTTTAGAAAATTATAATTTTAATTTTTATAAGTTCCTCTGATATCATAGAAGCTCCAAAACTATTTTTGTGAATTTTTGAAAAGTATTTTGTGAGTTATGAATTTTTAAAGTTTAATTTTATCTATTTTGCTTAAGAGGCTTAATCAACCCATTTGGTGGGGTTAATCAAGTCCAATTGACTTTAAATTTTTATGTGATATTCCTCTGATCCTAACGATCAGTGGAGAATTATTTTCAAGTTAATTTGATGTGTGGTTAACCCTAATTAATTAAAGATCATT
The DNA here is from genome assembly GCA_022702705.1 of Papilionanthe hookeriana x Papilionanthe teres. Taxonomy (NCBI): domain Eukaryota; kingdom Viridiplantae; phylum Streptophyta; class Magnoliopsida; order Asparagales; family Orchidaceae; genus Papilionanthe; species Papilionanthe hookeriana x Papilionanthe teres. The sequence goes on along the minus strand of CM040429.1, from coordinate 107,096,624 downwards.
TTTGGGTATTTAGGCCAATTAGGGTTTTTCCAAGTGAATTAACTCAAAACCTATTTTTCTTAGGTTTCTCTGGTCATAAGAAACATTACCAAATTTTCCTAGAATTTATTTCTCAACATGCTAATTATTGAAATTAAAATACTCAAAACAGTAATATGAATTTGGAAAATCAATTACTTCTCATAGAGATGGCCTCTGAACTTGAAAAATTCAGGGAATGTTCCCTAGATCAGAGGCATCAAAAGCCCTATGGTCTCATGCCATGGTGAATTGTCTATGTAAATGGAGAATTAAAATACCACAGAGAGTAAATAAATCATTAAAAATAAAATACTTGATGAAATGACTTGATTTCTTTTCCACATTATTCTCCTCTGTTCACTGAGCAAGAGAGTATTTTTATTTTATTTTTAAGATTTTTCTACACAAAGTTATGCATTTTTGAAGTTCTGGGAATTTAATAAATAGGAAAATAACCCTATTTTTCTACTTATCCACGCGGCGCCGCGCCAACCTCTACGGCTCCGAATGGGTGCGTGTCGAGCTGTGATTGAGCTCCGCCATCTGAGTCAGCAGTCCCGGGGCCCGCTTTCAAGTAACATCTTCCCGTCCGACGCGATCCTAGCCGTCCATCCGATACAAGCGCGATCCAACGGCTCCTGGTCATCGTCTACGACTGGTGTGCACCCGTGACCGTCCACACTAAAACCCTAAGAACTCACTCGATTCTCAACGGATTTTTGTGTTCTTATGCTCTATGGATTCGTCTTGAAGAGACGAACACATCCATACGGTATACATGCATTGAAATTGATTCATATCAAATGGAGAATCTCCAAAAGCTCGGGAGGAAGAGAGAGCTCATACCTTTGCTCAGAGAAGTGAAGCTTCGATCTGAGAGTTGTGTCACGTTCGATTGGGTCCAAGCAAGCTCCAGATGAAGTCCCTTGGCCTGGTGAATTGCCTAGGTACAAAAGTGACCACAGCCGATCACAAAGCTTGGAGGCTGGAAGCAATGGCTGGCTTGGTGAGGGGGATTTTGCTGGGAAACTTCTCCTCTTAGCCTGGTGAAGGTGTAGAGTCATTCAATTTGAGGATTGACTCACTGTGGTGAAGTGACCTGGTTTTGGGCTTGAATTTCAACTCTGAAATTAAGCTCACAGAGAGGAAATGGCAGGGGGATTTCAGTGGGGATCAAGTTCTCCAGGTGTGGGGGAGAGTCTGGAATGATTTTAGCAGAGTTTCTGTATGGTTTGTTTCAATGCCCCCCTTGGCCGAGAGGAGGTGGTGTTTAAATAGGAGTGGCTGGAGAGCCTCCCAGGGGGGTTTGATGGTTTGGATCAGCTGCTTAGGTCAAGGGAAGAACAACCATGGAAACATTGGGCATGGGACAGCTCAGCAAGTGGAATTTCAATGTTGGGCTCCTCCCAAGGTCTCGGCCATGGGGTTTTCCGGCGGCTGTGGTGGCTAGCCGGCCAGGGTCAGGTCACCATCTTGACCAGTGAGGGCAGGGCTTGGCAATGGTGAAGTCAATTGGAGTTGGCCATGTGTAAAGGTGGTGAATTGAAATGGAATGGGGAGAGGCTCATTTTAGGTTCAATTTAGTCAACCCATGTATTTAGGCTTGGTTCACCTTCCCATGGTCTGATTTTGGGCTAGGGAGATCAGTTGGGTCAGCTGCCATGGAGTGGTGAAGTCCCCATCCATGGTGAGGTGGCTAAACTTGGTTTAGTGTGTGACATGGTTATGGTTAAAAAGGCTTAATGAAGGATTAGGAAAGGGGGCCCTCCTTTTGCCATTAATGGCTTGGTCACATGTCAAACCTTCCATGGCTTCATATAGCTTGTAAATGGCTTGCTCATGGCTCCATGTGGCTTGGGACAAAGCTTGGTCATTTACATGAAAGAAGGTTTTGAATTTTTGGAATTTTATGGGTGATTTTGGAATGAGGCCTAATTTAGGATTATTTGATGATTTATTTAGGACTTAAGGGATGATATCAATTAATGGGGTGATGAAAAGAATATCATATGGGCTTTAGCATGAAGTTTGGGCCTTTAAAATTTAGTGGAGATGGGCTTTTAAAATGGTTTAGGGAAGTGGGCTTTTGGATTTTAAAATGGATTTCAGGATGAAAGTTTGGTAAAGGCTTGGGCCAAACAAGTGTTGGGTTTAGTTTAGGGATGTGTCATGAATGATTTGGAATTGGTTTGGAATAATTTTGAGCTGAATTGGGTTTAATTTGGGACTTTTGGTAAAGGGGCCAAAGTGGGTCAAATTGGGTTAACTTGGGCTAAGATTGGGCTAATGTTGAAATTGATGTAAAATTAATGTTTAGAAATGTTCATAGGAGTGTCACAAACAGTTTTCAACTTTGGTTGGGCTCTAATTTTGGGATTTGGGCCCATTTGGGTTAGGTTTGGGTGTAGGCCCACTTAGAAAATTTTGGTTTTGGGTTGAAATTGAGTAGGGCTTGGGTCCAAATTTTAGGCAAATTATGTTATTTTTTGTTTTTGGGGATGTTAGGGAAGGTTTATAAAAGGTTTGGGGTTAATTGGAGTTGAATTGGGTGGGTTTGAGCTAGGTTTAGGTCATGGGCCAAAATTGGGCCTTAAGCTTCAAATTGAAATTGGGCCCAAATTTCAATCAAATTGGACTTGGATTTTGTCTAAATTGATATTGGGGATATTGAATTGAAGTTTAGAATTGAATTGGACCAAAATTGGGGTCAATTGGGGTGATTTGGTTTGACATTGGGTTCATTTGGGTCAAAATGGGTCAAATTGGGGGTTTTGACAAAAGTGGGTTAAATTGAAAAAATTGGCCCATTGTATAGTTGAACAAAGTAAAATTGGGAATATTTGGGATTTTCTGGAATTTTCTGGGAATTTTCTGAATTTTTGGATTTTTGGGTCAAGAGGGGCATTTTGGTAATTTAGAGGGTATTGGGGGTATTTTTGGAATTTTTGGAATTTTTGGTCAAAGATGATCACTTTGAATGGTGAGAAATGTTTAAGGACTGATTTTGAGGAATTTTGAGTAATTTGGGTAATTTTTGCAAATTTGGGTCATTTCAAGGGCATTTGGTAGGTTTGGCGGGTCCGGGGCCCTCGGGGGTCAAAAATTGAAATTTTGGAAAAATGAAGATTGATCAAGTGTGAGTAGAATGGGATCACTTTGTTTAAGCCATGAAGCCATATTAAGCTCATATGAGCCATGAGAGGACTCATTTGAGTTATTCACTATGTTGTTCCTAACCCTCTTAGCCAGGGGCTTAGGGGTTAAAGACCATCCATGTGAATTACCTACATGAGTCAAGAGGTCAAGTTGGGTGAGAGTGTGGGTTTTAGGATCTGGAATGTGTGTGTGAGAGTGTAGTGTATGTGTATGTCAACCCTCACCAGACCAGGCCACCCAGGGTATTCCTAAGGCCAAAAAGTCTTATAGGGAACTCATCCTTTAAACCTCCACATTTGATCTCAACCCTCTAGGTGATTAGGGGTCTACCATCAAACTTGTGGGGTTTGCAGGGAGTCAAGAGGTGTTTGAATTTATAAAGGCTGGGTTCCACTTCTTGTCTTCTAAGATTAGTCAAAGGAAAAGCCTAAGGCTAGATCTTAAGCACTAAAGAGAAAAGGGAAGATCTCATAAAAAATGAGGTCAACAAATGGACCCCCAATAGGTGTGGTGTGCTAACCAAGCACACCGCGCGTATTGGCGTTGGCCGAAGAGATCAACAAAACCAACACAAATGTCCAAGTGACAAACTTAGGACAGAGTAGAAAAGTTTCCGTTGGGGAGTATCAAGTATGTTTCCATGACTGGAGATCCCTGAATTCTCGCAGGGGAAAAGAAAAGGAGGTGAGCTTCAAATCGCAAGATCTGGGGAATTCAATTTAGATTTCAGTTTACTTTTAATTTTCAAGTTTCAATGTGTGAGTTTGGATTTCAATTTGTTATGAGTCTCAATTTTGATTGAAGTTCAATTTAAAATCGATTTAAGGAAATTTTAAATTTGAAGTTTGAATTTGAAATGAGAATTGAAACCTGGGTTTCAACCTCAGGATTGTGAAGAGAACTAGAATTTAGGTACCAGCATCGGAGTGAGAATCAGAGTTTAAGTATTGACGGAAAAATGGTGAGAATCAGAATTTAGGTACTGATCTCGAATGAGTGAGATTTGAAATTTAAGTATCAATCTCGGAAGAAAGTCGAAATTTAGGTATCGACCTCGAAGAGGATGAGAATCATAATTTAGGTACTGACCTCGGGATGAGAACTGGAATGTAGGTGCCAGTCTCGGAAATTTTGAATTGATATGTAAGTATCAATTCAGATGAGAATCGAAATGTTGGTATCGATCTCGAAAATTTTTAACTGAAATGTAGGTATCAATTCAGATGAGAATCGAAATGTAGGTATCGATCTCGAAATGAGAACTGGAATGTAGGTACCAGTCTCGGAAATTTTGAATTGAAATGTAGGTATCAATTTAGATGAGAATCAAAATGTAGGTATCGATCTCGAAATGAGAACTGGAATGTAGGTACCAGTTTCGAAAATTTTGAATTGAAATGTAGGTATCAATTCAGATGAGAATCGAAATGTAGGTATCGATCTCGAAATGAGAACTGGAATGTAGGTACTAGTCTCGGAAATTTTGAATTGAAATGTAGGTATCAATTCAGATGAGAATCGAAATGTAGGTATCGATCTCGAAATGAGAACTGGAATGTAGGTACCAGTCTCATAAATTTTGAATTGAAATGTAGGTATCAATTCATATGAGAATCGAAATGTAGGTATCGATCTCGAAATGAGAACTGGAATGTAGGTACCGAGTCTCGGAAATTTTGAATTGAAATGTACTGTGGAGATTTGGATTTAGCGGGAGATTGAAATGAGATGTGAAAGCGTTCCACATCCCACGAGAATCAATCAAAGTTTGATTATTTGGCGAAGGGTATGAATCCATGTCATCAAAACCAAATCGAAAATTTCTCGTGGTTCTGAAATCATCCCGAGAGAGGGTTTCAAAGGAGATTTGAAGTAAATCTTGATTTGAAGAAGAATTGGAGGGTTTGAAAAGATGGATTTAGACTGGAATTCAATTTGAGATTTAGGTTCATTTCATTTGTCCTTTAGCGATCTGATTTTATTTTTGTTGTTCATTTAGTGTTCATGTGAATTTGGAGTTCATTTTACTATTTAGATTTTTAGGAAAAGTTCTCATTTATTTTCTTTTCTCTTCTATTCTTCATTCAAAGTTCATTTAACTCTAATGGCGTTTCCCAGTCAATTTGCACAAAAAGAGGTGAAGGCAAAATACGACGTAGCCATTTTCATTCCAACTTGTTGAAAATACATCATACAACTTGATCTAGTCATGATGACATTTTCTTCGAAATTTAATGTCTTATACAATCCATGTAAATCCAAAACGGACTGTTGTAAGATTCTTGTTGATCCATCCAAAAGCGTCTGTCAAAAATCCATGTCTGAATAGTAAGAAACATGGGTAATAACATCACCTTCCAAGCCACCCTTGGCGGTGAATGCCGCATGGATGTGCATTGGAGGTGTGCTATTTCCCATGTAACTCACGACTTGTAGGGCGGAGATTCTCCACTCGGATCCGGCCGGAAGTGGTAAGGCGCCTTTTCGTCGTCCATCCTTCTAAAAGTAACGGAGATCCGCTCCACCGGCACTCCCGTATACAATGTTTTGCAATGTCTCGCTCCATTTCCTTTTAATATCATGACGGAACCTACCGGAAGTTACCGGGCCTCGCTATCCGGAGGTCGGATCCGAACATGATATTGCATTGGTTGACGAACGAAGCCGTGCGAAAGGTCTGACAAAGTCGTGGTGGTCTATGTGTGGTGGTATGCAGTCGCCTTTCTGGTAAATGTTGATGATGCAACTGTTGGGTATGCAGTCTGCTGGCAGTACCCCCCACGTTACCAATCTTTTCACCATTCTTTTAATTATCCTCGGCATTGGATCCACCTCACTGTGACGTAGTATCCCTGGTGGATTTCCTTTTCTGTCCTCTGCGAAGTTATAGCAACCTCCGCATTGTATTGTGACCCTTCCTTTCCCTGGCATCCATCTCCGGGGTTCTGAATAAGTCTTTTCCCTCAGATGGCCTGCTTGACCCATCTTCTGAAGCTTTAAGATGCGATCCACATCTGTCGTCTGCTCGTACTCCGAGAATACATCTGTGTGTAACTCGAGACCTTCCAAAATGTTGATTCTTTTGCCTTTAATTCTTTCGAAGTATTCGAAAGTCTTCTTCTCAACATTTTGCATTCTTTCTAATTCATATTCTGGGATGATCTGCCAGTGACGAGGTCTAGAAACGTACTGCGGGATATATGGCTCAATCCCGTCACGCTCTCCTGCATACCTTTGCTCCTCGGGGATTGTCTCTGTCGGGACATCCTCCGGGGTTGCTTCCGCAACAAGGTTCTTCAGATCTGGTCTCTCTGTCTGGCATCGAGGCACTGACTTTATTTCTGTTCTTCTTGGCACTTCTTCGATTTGTTCTGATTTTCTTAGCGTTGACTTTCTTCTTTCTGGTTCCTGACGAACCGGTATCTTTGAAATGTGTGTGTCGGCAAATAGGCTATCTCTTCGTGTTGATCCGCTGCTAGTTTAGTCAACATCTTGCGGATACGGTGATTCTTATTCCTTCTCTAGGTAGCAGTGAGAGTGGCTCTCCTTACCCCTTGAATTTCTGCGGGCGCGGCGCTGACGAGCCTGCCCTCTGTCGTGGCAACTACTGACTTGATTTTTTTGCTTTCCTCGATGTTTGTCCTTCTCTTTTTGTTGTTGGATTGGTGGCTTGGGCCACCCATCTTCATCACTGTCTGGCTGTGAAGCTCTTCTCGGTCAACTGAGACCCAATCATTTTCTTCGTACTGTAGGTCGGTCGGTGTGAAGTCGAATCAATTTCTATCACTGCTCCATCCTTCACCCTTTTTTCATCGAGTGCGAGACTCACGCCATTTTTAAAGTTTAGGACCAACCGCCCGTTCGACATTTCCCTGCGAAAAAGACAAGGAAAGGATCAGGGGCTGTATTAAGAACAACAACATTAAGAAAATATTTATCACTGAAAATTCTTATTCACTTATTTTATTTTAAAGGAAGTAGGAAGAGATGAGAAAATATCAGGAATGAATGGATTTAAAAGGAAAAATTGACATTTTATTATTACGATTTCCCATGTTTTTTTTTTAACATTTTCGTTGATGAGATTATTTTTTATCATCCATTTTTATGTTTTTGGGTTCGGACCCAGTCACAAGTGGTTACTTCACCCGTGTTTCTAGGGATGAAAATTCATTCCTTTGAAACATCAGGTTGCGTAATACTTCTTCAAATACCGTCCATTGATTGGAAGCATTTGTCGTTCTCCTTGGCAATTCACAAGTTGGTAGGAGCCTCCTGAGTAGACTGCCTCGACCACAAACGGCCCTTCCCAAGTCGGTTTAAATTTACCCCCTATCTTGTGATGTGCAAGAATAGGTCTCTTGAGGACAAGAACTAAGTCACCAACTTTGAAAGTTCGGGGGCGGACTAGTTTCTCATGGGCCTGGATCATTTTAGCTTGGTACACTTCCAAATTTTGCTGCACTGCAAGTCTTTTCCCTTCCAAGCTTTCCAGTTCTTCCAGTCGTAGTCTGGCATTTTCCTCCGTAGTGATTTTGTTCGTAACTGCAATTCTGAGTGATGGAAGCTGGACTTATAATGGTAACACTGCCTCGGACCCGTACACTAAAGCGTAAGGCGTAGACTGAGTAGGAGTCCTAAAAGTTGTCCTGTAGGCTCATAAGGCTTCTAACAACTTCTCGTGCCAATTTCTCTTGTTGTCGTCCAAAGTTTTCTTTAGGATTTGAACGAGAGTTTTATTAAATGCCTCGGCCAAGCCGTTTGCTCTTGGGTAGTAGATTGTTGAGTATCGCCAATCGATCCCGTGTCTTCTGAAAAAATTGTTGATCTTTGTACTTTTGAATGCTATCCCATTATCTGAAATGATTCTGCGCGGTACCCCAAAACAGTAGACAACTTGATTTTTGAAAAACTGTAGCACGTGATGTGCCTTTACTTCTCTGAGTGGAACTGGCTATCGCCCATTTAGAAAAGTAGTCTATAGCTGCAATAATGAAGCGATGTCCTCTTGAAGAAGGTGGTTCTATCAGACCCACTATATCTGTGCCCCAACACTCAAATGGCCATGATGCGATTGTCGGATGTAGCACATTTAGAGGTTGGTGTAGAACCACTCCATGCACTTGGCATTGGTGACAGCTCTTGGTGATCTTCATACAGTCGATCATCATTGAGGGCCAGTAGTACCCTAGTCTTTTAAACTTCATTTTCATTTTCGGACCCGACTGATGAGCGCCACAGAGTCCTGAGTGTACCTCTTTAACGATTTTACGAGCCTCAGACCCGCTCAGGCATCTTAGCCACATCTGATCAAAATACCTTCTGTATAATGTATTATTTATTAATGCGTAAGACACAGTTCTTTTCTTGATTTGATGAGCTAATGACTTATCGTCCGGTAGGCTTCCTGTTCGCAAGTAGTCTATTAATGACTGTCGCCAATCTTCTGTATTTTCTGTCACTGCTGCAATTGTTTCTTCTGCTTTTTTTGTTGATTTGTGTATCGTATTCATGTCGAGTTGTGATAGGACCTGTCGTCCTTGAACTGACACTTCAACCGACTCATCTTGTAAGCAGGCAAATTCTTTTGCAAGGCGAGCTAGCGCATCCGCGAGAGCGTTTTCTTTTCTGGGGATCTTGTAGATCGTTACATTTGGAATTTACTCCAATAGTTTCATGGCATAATGAAAGTACTGCTCGAGTCTTGGCTTTAAAATTCTGTACTGTCCAGCGACCTGTTGAATGATCAACTGAGAATCTCCATAGATATTGATGTCCATTATTCCCATTTGAATGGTTAGTTCTAGTCCTGTTATGAGGGCTTCATATTCTGCCTCGTTGTTTGTGCACGTTTCTGTTAAATGGTAGGAGTATCTTAACATCCCCCGCTCCAGTGTTATAAAGATTAGTCCGATTCCTGCCTTACCGGGCACTATCGTTTGCAATTCTTTGTCTTTCCGTGCCGAAGATGCTCCATCGAAGCTACGGTTCCCAACGCCGATCATCGAGGTCTTCTAAATTCATTATTTGCTCGTCGAGCAAGTCGTCGTTGAGAGGCGATTCTCGTCGGCAAAGGGTGTGCTGCAAGGAAGTCTGCTAGGACTTGTCCCTTTACAGCACGAAGAGGCACGAAAGTTATATCGAATTGCAATAGTATCATCGACCACCTGGCAAGTCTGCCAGAAAGTGTCGGTCTGGTCATCAAATATTGCAACGGATTAACTCTCGAAATAAGGTTGACCTTATAAGAAAGCATGTAATGCCTGAGCTTCTGTGCGGCGAAGATCAGAGCCAAACAATGCTTCTCAATAGGAGGATATTTTACTTCCGTCGGGATTAGACGAAGGCTTAAGTAGTAGAGAGTATTTTCTTTTCCCTCATCATTGACCTGGGCTAGCAGGGCTCCAAGGGAGTCATCTAAAGCCGCGGTATAAAGTATCAACGGTCCACCTGAAACTGGGGCTGCTAAGACAGGAGGTGTCATTAAGTATCGTTTGATGTCATCAAAGGCATGTTGACATTTGGAGTCCCAAGTAAACTTGGCATCCTTTTTAACCAAAGCACAAAAAGGCAGACACGTTCCTAACAAATTCGATATAAAGCGTCGAAGATATGCCAACTTCCCTTGAAAGGATCGTAGTTGTTTCAAGGTTTTAGGAGGTGGCATTTCTAAGATAGCTTTAATCTTTTCCGGATCAATTTCAATCACGTGATGTCGGACAACAAATCGTAAGAATTTAACAGAGGTGATGCCGAAGGCGCATTTTAAGGGATTCATCTTAAGGTTGTATTGTCTTAGTCGTTCGAAAACAATTCTCAAATCATACAGGTGATCTTTTTTCAGTTTGCATTTGATGACCACATCATCCACGTAGCACTCAACTTGGTTGTGAATGAGATCATCAAAAATCTTCGTCATCGCTCTTTGGTATGTTGCTCCTGCGTTCTTTAGTCCGAATGGCATTACTGTGTAGCAGTATATTCCGATTGGCGTTCTGAATGTAGTGAGCTTTTCGTCTTCTGGTGCCATCTTTATCTGGTTGTATCCTGAAGATCCATCAATGAATGAAAATATTTCACGTGTTGAAGCAATGTCGATCATCAGTTCTGGGATTGGTAGTGGAAATTCGTCCTTTGGACATGCTTTGTTTAAATCTCTGAAGTCTACGCAGATTCTGATCTGACCATTCTTCTTTCTGATTGGTACCACGTTGGCTAACCAAGTTGGGTATTGTTCTTCACGGACAAATTTAGCATCTATTAGCTTCTTAACTTCGGCTATTACTTGTTGTTCAATTTCTAGACGCATTCTTCTGGGAGCTTGTCTGACTGGAACAGAAGTAGGATCTACTCCTAACTTGTGAGCTGCGACTTCTGGAGCTAATCCTTGCATTTCGTCGTAACTCCAAGCAAAACAGTCCTTGAATTCCATTAGTAGCTTGATTATGTCTTCAGAGTCTTTTTTATTGAGTAAGGAGCTAACAAAGGTTGGCCTAGGCTCTTCGCCAGTACCTAAGTTAACTTCCATTAACTCGTCTATTGTAGATTTGATTTCTTCTTCGAATTATGGTGGAGCGTTGCCGATTGGTAGATCCTCAGGATCTTTTGAAGCTTCCAAGCAGTCTTTATTAGGTTTATAAGTGACAACCAAGCAAAATCCCGTATCGTCAACTGATCCTACTGTGCCGAATCCGAGACCATGTTTTGAATTGGGAGGCCGACCGGCATTATTCCAAAATTTTTCAAAATGTTGTGATCGGCCTTTTGTCCATTGTCGAGGTATGACACCACGTTGAATTAAATTTTGAACACAGGGAGAGTACCACTCAAATGGCAGTTCCATTAATTCGGAAGAAGTAACATCTTCAAATTGTACAACTTTTTCATTATTGGAAAAAGAAGCACCACGGTAAAACTTGATTGTCTTGGTACCACCACCATGTACTTCCTTGACCACCATACCCTCGATCTTATTAGAATGGATCGGGGTCAGGGTCATAGTATGTACATAATGGTTAATCTTCTCGTACATTTATTTATATTCTTCATTCTTTTCATCTTCGAGAGAGATCTTGAACTGGGGTTTCTTTTGACTTATTGTCGCTGCTTCTTTCTTGATTTCTTCTTCTTCTTCGGAGGTGTTCTCCCAATCAACATCAATGACCGATTTCTTCTGTCCAACCGTTCCGATATTTCTTCCACGTCCTCATCCCCAGCCTCGACCTCAGGTGCGAGTTCTGGAGAAATCTTCACCATCTCGCCGTAAGGGAGTGGTGAGTAACTGTTGGACTAGAACTTCAGGTTCTTCATCATCTCGAATTTCTTTTATTTCATTTGGTATGGTATTTCTGGAAAAGATTGTTTTCTTTGGGGGCGCGTAGTAGGCCGCATCTTCATGAATTCCAATCTCGTGTACGGAGAACGGTTGTAAGTCACCTTTGATGCACTGTTCCCCTCCTTCGTAATACTTTATGCACTGGTGCAGAGATGACGGTACCATCCGGTTTTCATGGATCCATGGCCGACCCAGTAGAGTGTTGAACGATGTCTCAGAATCAATTATGTGGAATTTTGTAGTTATCTTTGCTAAATCACCGGTCTTCATTAGTAGTGTTATCGATCCAAGAGCTCTTTCTCCTTTTTGATTGAAGCCTCTTAATAGCATCTTGTCTGCTTCAAGCTCGCGAGCATCAATTTCCAGATATGCTAGCGTCCGAAGATTCATTATGTTGATTGATGCTCCCGGATCAACCAACACTCTGGAGAGCGTAAACTTTCCAATAGTGATTGAAATGTGTAACGGTCAGTTGTGATCTGTTGTTCCTAGTAATAGATCATTGTCCGTGAAAGTAACACCTCGCTGTTCTTTCAACGAGCAAACCTCGTCCAAGGAATCACCGGCCATTTGAGCTAAACAAATCTCTAGATCAAGTAAAGCCTTGATCAGAGCCTCTCTCATCTCCTTTGACAGGATCAGAGCGTCGTATATGCTTAGTTCGGCTGGTAGCTTCCTAGGATGGGCTAGCACGTTGTAGTTCACTTTATTACCATGTTCCTCGGTTTCTTCCCGAATGGGCAATTCCTCTGCCGGGGTTGGTTCTTCCTGAGCAACCACCTGCTTTCCTTTATCCTTCGGACCCATTCTCGGGGTAGAACCTTTCCACATCTTAAATTTACTTCAGTTATTTCTTCTGAATTTGGTGTTGAATCTGCCGGTGTATCCTCCTAAATTGGAACAACTGGCTTTTCTGAAGTTGCCTCGGTGTCTGATGGTTCTAATTCTATCGTGATCGGAGCCCCTCAGAATTCATAAATGGACTCGTTACTTGTTGAGCTTTGGTAGCCTCCTTTGTGAACACCTTCTTCGTCTTCGTCATCAAGGTTGCGTATGATTTGAGAATCATTATTTGTACTGGAATTGAGATCCGGATTAAGCCGGTTGTCGTTAGTTACGTGATCGTTAGAGACAGTCAAAACGTAGCCAACGCCATAACCCTTATCATTATAAGATCCCGCCGGGGCGAGCAAATAATGGTACAGAGTCAGGAGTTCGAGGGATTTCTCCCCCGAATCGGAAACAACCATCCTAGGATAAGCAGCCCCTAGTCTACCCTTCAGAGCCTCGGTCTTCCTTTCTTCCATGATCTTCTCCTCCTTCTGGGGCGGTTCTTCAATCGCAAGTGATAGTGCCGGCTCGACAGGTTTCAAACTCTGAGTTGAAGCGCAAACCGAAGCGGCCTGGATGTGATCCAAAATTTTCTTCGATGACTTTGTCCATACATTACTCCATCCATCATTAGTCATGTAAGGGTCTATCAGAACAATGGGATCCATTGAAATAACATTGACGGAACCTCCCTTCTAGGGTTCCTTCATGTATTCCTTTGGGATCATTATGTTCCCTTTTAAGAGATTGTCATCAAGCCAACTCTTGAAAGTGATGCAATCCTCTATCTTGTGTCTAAGCATATGTGGTAAGGGCAATAGTTCGGATGATATTTCTTATTGACTTCCTCCGGCTTCTTGGGCTCTGGCAGCTGAAAATCCGGTGTCTTCATTAAGCTGCGGAACATCTTCGCTATCGCTTCGTTTTGAATGGGTATTCTTTGTTTAGAAGTTCTCTTAAAGTACGTGATGAACGAGGTGGTTGTTCATAATGCCGATGCAAGCTCGATAGCTCGGACGAGGTTGCTGATAATCCTGCTGAGGTTGCTTGATAAGTCCGTTGTGGTGGTTGATAACTAGAGCTGCAGTTGCTCGATCGTATCTCGCACTTGTCGCTTGCTCTTATCTACTGCCGCGAAGATTCCAAATTTCTTTTCGAATGTTTTCACAGGCTTCTGCTTATCGTTCTTGTCCGCGAAACTTAACTGTTTTGCCTCTTCTTGCAAGCTCCCGGCCTTGCTAAGCAACTTCTTGAAAGTCTTGATTGTAAATCCTTTAAGGAGAAGTGCTATCGGGCCATGGATACATTTAAGCAAGATACCGACTGCATGTTGTTCTTGAAGCTATGGTTCACACTTCATGCTTAAGTTTCTCCATCGAAGTATGTAATCCACTAAAGTCTCGTTCGGCTTTTGCTGCTCCGCCACTAGATCACCGATAGTGATGTGGTGCTGAGCCCCGACAAATCTTTCACGAAGAGATTTTCTAGTTCGGAAAAGGTCTTTACTGAACCGTTCGACAATTCCGCGTACCGGTCGAAGGCAATCCCCGACAAACTACCGACGAACCGGCGGAAGAGTAAGCGTCGCTCCCACCGGCATTGCGACAGAATCGGCACAAAAATGTGCGACATGCCTGCCGAGGGTTTCCTATTCCATCAAAAGTCTTAAACGAGAGGTGGTACGAAGCCTTTCGAGTATCGAACCGCATCGAACTCTTCGGGGTAAGGTCTACCCATCCGAATAGATGCTCCACTCTTGGATTGTGCTAAGGCTTCTCGCACTCGTCGTTCTACCATGTTTTTAATATCCTTTTCGAGGCATCTTTCTTTCTTTGCCAATCTTTCTATAACGACTTGCAGTAGAGCCAATGGCGTAGTCTTATCCCTTTTCCTCTTGTAATTGTTGTAGTATGCAGGTCGGGGTAATACGGTGGCGATCTTACGAACATCCTCTTCATCTGATGCGGCAGAGAGGGGGTGAAACCTGCTCCCTTCCAACAGAGGTATATACTCAGGCAGTTCTTCTCTTTCTTCAGGAATTTCTTCTAGAAAAGCAACTTCAGCAGCTCTAGCTTTCTTGGCGATCTTCCTGCTTCTATTTCTCCTTTGAGTCCGAGTTAGGGGTGCAACTCTTGAACTGGACCCAATCTCAAAAATAGATGGTATTGTAGCAAAGTCTGCACCCTCCACGGTGGCAGGCTCATCACAGACTTGGATTTCCTTCCCCTTCAGTTTGGCAGAACTCGGGGTAGGTGCTGAGATGACTAGACCGGTGGGGGTAGAGACAACAGTCCTTCTACGAACAGTGGTACTCCTTTCAGCTGGAACCCTTTGCAGGGGAGGGAATTCTTGAGTCGATTTCAGGTTGAACTCAATCACGAGCTCTTCAGTTTCTGACACTTTGTCCATTAGTGTGAAGAGAGTGACGTCAGCGAACTTGACATCCGTGTTGCCAAATCCTTGTCTGAAACGGATGATTCCATTGTCGGGCGACTCATCCTTGTAAACGGCGAAGTCCATTCCATTGGTGAAGGAGAAAATTAGCTTTGAGGCAGTCATTTTCTGCAGGGCAGATTCCGAATGTCAGTCCCGAATTATACTTCTTTTCATCAAAAAGTTTAGGATGAAAAAGAAAGAGTCCGGACACATTTTCGTTTATCTTAGTGTTTTTGTGATTTTCAAAAGAGATTGTTTGTTAGAAGGTTCGTTTGTTAGAAACAAAACGATTGAAGGAAAAAGGTTATAGAAAAGGTAAAGGACACGATTTAGAATTGGAAAGGAAGAGAAAGTCTTATGCAAGACTTCTCAACTCGAAGGATCTCTCCTAAACTAACACCTATTGGGGGTCCACCCCACCTTAGAAAAGAGGTAAAATGATCTCGGAACCTCTCTGTTTAGGGGTGTCTAAACAGTGGCTCCTAAATCCAAGAGGAGTTGGCTATACTCATTCAAGACAGAAATGTACGGGGTATTCCAACGGAAGAATGATAGTTTTGGTCCACTAGGGATATGGACTCACCACCGATTTATGAAAGCAAAACCATCTAATCAAAAATGGAGAGAGGAACTAGTCCCCAGCGGACTCGCCAGAAATTGTCGGCATATTTTTAGGTTTGTTTTTTTTGAAAAGGGGTCGCCTACAGAAATTGTCGGCGAATTTTTAAATTTTAAAGTTAATTGAAGTATATATAATTTGGAAAGTAACATTTGATTTTGAAAATAATTTTAAGTTTGAAAATTTTAAGATATGAAATCAAACCTATCTCACATCCCAAATAGTTTATATAAACGAGCACCACATCACAAACCGTGTATTTATCTCGAAGGACAAACACACTGCTTGACGATGGGGCTCAATTAAATAAACTGGAGGCTTTGTAACATTCATTTGGTCTGCGAACCAATTTTATAAGCCGACAAGTTCCCCTGCTTAATATAAATGAATTAAGCAGGGTTTATATTACCTGGGTTCTTAAAGTTCCCTATAAGGGCAAGCCCCTATAGGTAATTACATCTTAAATGACGGGAATCATTTAAGAAAACTCTTAATAATGATCAGTGGTTTTGCTCTCAAGAATTTCAAAGTTTAAGGTTTCAAAGGATTGAATTTTGGAAATTTCAATAGGGAATGGATCGAATTTGGAACAATTATTTTCAGGAATCCAATGGAAGAGGAGTAGGAGAAGCTGAGGATCCAAGAAGGATCATGGCAAATTCCCAAACTATCCTATTGTTTGGCTTCAATTTGGGAATTTATTTAATATTGCAATCCTGCCAATTTTAATTAATTAGGACATATATTTGTATGACATAATCATACAAATAGCCTCAAAGATGTGAGGGTTTATGTCGTACCGAACGACTACCTCGGAGTCCTAAGACCGGTTAGGGCTTAATTTGCATAACATGATTATGCAAATGCCTAATGAAAATTTGAGGATTTATGTTGCACTAGGCAAACTACCTCGAAATCCTATGGCTTTTGTTGTTTAATTCTAGGAATGTTTAGTTGATGTACAGTTGTTTTGCTGACGAAGATGGCTGTGTTGCCCACTATGCTCCGAGCTCCTTGTTGTTGCAGCGGTTTAGTTTTAGAAGTCATAAATCGGGAGATGAGAGAAGTGTTTTGGTTTAGAGAGAATCTTAAAATCCAAGTGTTTTTTTAGTGTTTTAATTAAAACAAATCTTAAAGTTGATTAAACAGAACCGATTAAGATCCCACGGTTCCGTCATCCTGACACCGTTATTTTCATCGAATTCACTTAGTCCAGATGAATTTGCTAAACTCAACTGAATGAGTTCTACACTTTCATTTAGACCGTGGGAAATCCCGTTAACAACACGTGGGTTACATCATCCGAGGTATTCCCGATCATTCAATGAGACGTTTTAATTTAGTTGTAGTTGTGGTTTTGTTGTTACGTTTGTGATTAAATTTTGAGTTGTTTTATATTTTGAAATGTTGTGGCGGTGATTTTTATCTTGTAATGACTTTTAATTTAGTTTTGGTTTCAGTTCAGGGACTATCCTAAAGGTTTTGGTTTTCATGCAACGAGTTGTTTATCATGCAAGAAAAGTAAAGTACGAGTGCATGTAAGTAAATTGCAATAAGGTAAATTGCAATAAAATAAAAGCGTACCTGGAGGGTCTTCCCGTCATCCCAAGCTGCACTTAAAACACATGTTAAGACATTTAAATTTTTCAACAAGTACCTAGGTAAAGCTAATGGAAAGGTTTTGGTTGCCTACCAAAGTCCTAATCCTATAGCTAGTCATCTCCTATGATGTCTAAGTTCTTGTGTTTTGGTTTAGGGATGATTTTCTTCATTGAAGAACAATTAAGTTCAATTGTTCTTATAAACATCCTATCATATTGAGGAAGTGCTTAAGACGAGTCTTAAACATCTTTTCAATACCTCTAGGATTGTTTTAAGTCCAAGAGAATTTAATTATACTAGTGAATTAATCATCCAGGAGTATAAGTTTTGTTCTCTTGCTCAGTGAACTAAGACATTTGAATATCATGTAAGTGAAGTAACACTTCACTTGATACTTCATTTAGGAGTTATAATGATAGAAGCTTTCAGGGCAAGTTGGTTTGTTGAAAAATTTTAATCATTTTTAATTTAAAGTTTGAGTTAATATTTTAAAGTACTTTGATTTAATTATGAGGTTTTAATTAATAATTTTAAGTTTGGAATAGTGTTCAAAATTATTTTAGATTTAATTCTTAATGATTAAATTTAGGTTTGTTGTTAAATGACTTTGATTTAATTTAATTCAATCTAATTTTAATTTAATTTTAATTTAATTTGATTTGATTTTAATTTAATTTAATTTAATTTGATTCAATTTAATTTTAATTTTAATTTAATTTAGTTTCACTTTATTTTTAATCTTAATTTAATTTAATTTAGTTTTAATTTTAATTTAATTTAATTTTAATTTTAATTTTAATTATTAATTGAAATTATTCATTTAATTTTTTTAATTAAGAATTAAGTATTATTGAAGTGATTTATTTAGGGATTTTTAGATTAAAGAATAAATATCCTCTTAATAATATCCCAACTTTAATAATTCCAATTTCTATTATTCTTCCAAAATTTCAATTAATTAATTAACTAAAGTGTTATTTTTAATTATATTTGAAATGGTTAGTAGGTTTCTACCCTCAATCATTTAAGTTTCAATCATCCAAAAATCAGTTTAAAATCAAATATTTTACCCTCCCCTTTTGATTAATCCTAAAATTTTAATTAAGGGTTGAAATTTTTAATTACCACTTTGCCCTTCAAGCTTAATAATTCTATAACTCACTAAATTAAGCTCAAATGAACTTAAATTTTTTATGTTACCTCACTCACATGTCAATTAAGACATTAGAGGAGAAAATGTGATTTTTATGTATTTAATTTATTTATGTAATTATTTTTAATGGAAAATAAGGGTTTTCAATGAAAATTCAATAACATGACCAAGGAAATGTTTCTGTCCTTAAGAAAATTATGGGATGTTCATAATGACTAGAGGAACATTTGGAATAATTTTGGTGATTTTTTGAATTATATTTTATTTATTAGAATTATTTTGAATTTTGGAGTATTAATTAATTTTAAAATAAAATTAAAGTTGAAAAAAATGGATTTTATATTTTTCTTAAATCTCTTTAACCTCAAGGAGTCCAGAGAAACAAATTTTATATTTTTTTTATTTTTCTTTGATTTATTAGAATTATTTTAGTGAGAAGGATGGAAAATACATTTTTTAATATTAAAAATTACATTAAGCCTTTAAAATTCAATATCTTATCCTAGGGACTTAAAAAAAATATTTGGTTTGTTCCTAAGTGATTATAATTCAAAATGTGAGATTTTGGTGATTTTTAATATTTTTAAGATTTTTATTATTTTTTATTATTAAAAATATTAAAATAATGATAAAAATCAACTTTTTTAGAAAATTAAAATTTTAATTTTCCTAAGTTCCTCTGATATCAGAGAAGCTTCAAAACTATTTTTGTGAATTTTTGAAAAGTATTTTGTGAGTTATGAATTTTTAAAGTTTAATTTTATCCATTTTGCTTAAGAGGCTTAATCAACCCATTTGGTGGGGTTAATCAAGTCCAATTAACTTCAAATTTTTATGTGATGATCCTCTGATCCTAAAGATCAGTGGAGAATTGTTTTCAAGTTAATTTGATGTGTGGTTAACCCTAATTAATTAAAGTTCAATTTTTGCTATTTAGGCCAATTAGGGTTGTTCCAAGTGAATTAACTTAAAACTTATTTTTCTTAGGTTCCTCTAGCCATAAGAAACATTACCAAATTTTCCTAGAATTTATTTATCAACATGCTAATTAGTGGAATTAAAATACTCAAAACAGTAACATGAACTTAGAAAATCAATAACTTCTCATAGGAATGGCCTCTAACCTTGGAAAATTTAGGGAATGTTCGCTAGATCAGAGGCTTCAGAAGCCCTATGGTCTCATGCCATGGTGAATTGTCTATGCAAATGGAGAATTAAAATACCACAGAGAGTAAATAAATCATTAAAAATAAAATACTTAATGAAATGACTTGATTTCTTTTCCACATTATTCTCCTCTATTCACTGAGCAAGAGAGTATTTTTATTTTATTTTTAGAATTTTTCTACACAAAGTTATGCATTTTTGAAGTTCTGGGCATTTAATAAATAGGAAAATAACCCTATTTTTCTACTTATCCACGCGGCGCCGCGTCAACCTCGACGGCTCCGAGGGGTGCGTGTCGCGCTGTGATTGGGCGCCGCCATCTGAGTCAGCCGTCCCGGGGCCCACCTTTCACGTAACATCTTCCGGTTCGACGCGATCCGAGCCGTCCATCCGATACACGCGTGATCCAACGGCTCCGGTCATCGTCTACGGCGGGTGTGCTCCGTGACCATCCACACTAAAACCACTAAGAACTCACTCGATTCTCGACGGATTTTTTGTGTTCTTATGCTCTATGGATTCGTTTTGAAGAGACAAACACATCCATACGAGTAAACATGCATTGAAATTGATTCATATCAAATGGAGAATCTCCAGAAGCTTGGGAGGAAGAGAGAGCTCATACCTTTGCTCAGAGAAGTGAATCTTCAATCTGAGAGTTGTGTCACGTTCGATTGGGTCCAAGCAAGCTCCAGATGAAGTCCCTCGGCCTGGTGAATTGCCTAGGTACAAAAGTGACCACAGCCGATCACAAAGCTTGGAGGCTGGAATCTATGACTGGCTTGGTGAGGGGGCTTTTGCTAGGAAACTTCTCCTCTTAGCCTGGTGAAGGTGTAGGGCACTGTTGGAAGCAGTATCTTGCTCGGCTTGCTATACTGCAGTGCCATTTCTCCGAAGCGAAGCTGCGGGGAAGCAGCTGCAGGAAAGCTGCTGTCTGTTTGGTTGCAGCTGTGGGAAAAGCAGTGCTGAGGCGAAAAAATGACAGATCGCCTTCGTTTATTAGAAGATTCGTTTTAATATTTCAATATATTTATGTAGGATCAATTATTTGAAAGTGGAATAAATTTTTTTTGAAAAATTTTATATTTAAATATAGAAGTTAATAAATTTAAATTAGAATTTTTTATTTTTATATTTTTAATATATATTTTCTATATATAGTGAATTATTGATTCAATTCGATAATTCACTATATAGTTTAAATTGTTTAAGTATATTAACAAAATATTTACGAGCATCGGTATATCTTAATTTAATTTAAAAATAAAATATTAACGAACTTGGTTATCTTTTAAATTTAATAAATTATATATATATATATTAAAAATTTTATAATTTAAAAAGGTTGTTCGTATTAATAAAACATTTACGAACTCTATGTAGAGCATCATCTGCTAATTCCACAAGTAATGATAGCTGCTCTTTCATACTTCCAACAGTACTTTTCCTCTTCTTATCGATCCGGGGCCGCTTTGTTCGGTTTGTAGATTGCATTTCGAGTTTGATCGTATATGCGCGATTCTGTTGAATCGTTTGAAAGTTCTACGGCGACCTCCTCGGGGGTTGTATCAACCATTGTTTGGTAGGTGCAACTACGTATTTCTTTGTGGCTATTGTCCCGACAAACATTCGATCGAGTGTCTCCTCGAATTACGGTTCTATCCCGATTTGTTTTGAACTTCCTCGCCGCGGGATAAATGCTGTAAGAATAAATAATTTTTATTAGAAGTGGTGCAAACATAAGCAAAACTAATTCAATAATGTCTTACCGCTAGCCTTTCAGCCCACCATTCTTCTGTAGCAGCAATAGTTCGCTTCGACGGATCCCAGCCCAAGCCAGTCGTTCTTTGTTTTAGGTCCTTCCAAAGTTTCAATTCTTTCTTTAGTTGGTCCCATTTATTTTTAAGCTGCAGCCTGTCGTAATCCCTGCCTGTCAGCTCCCTAAAATTTGTTACTATATTTTGCCAGCCTTCCTTGCTGAAAAAAGAGTTTGGTCTATTGCCTCTTTCGATTTCCGCTATGCGAAACATCGCAGAAAATTAATTTTATGTCCTTCTCCCAAAGTGCGGGAGTGGCGACTTCTTTATTCTTATTTGCCATACTAATAATAGGAGACAAGTCGGCAATATCTTCAAATATGAAATAAGTCGACATACATATGAAAGTCTTGTCTAATGTGCTTTTAATTGCGAAATAATAAATTTAAAAAGCTACTAAGGTAAAAGAACACGAAATTTACGTGGTTCGGTCAAATTGACCTACGTCCACGGGAAAGGAGTATTTTATTTTCATTAATGAAACTTTTGAACATTTACATAGCTTGTACACTTGCACTTGCACTACCTTGGACTGCACTACACTACACTACACGACAACTGCAGATACTCTGGATCGCACTACACCTGCACTACACAACACTGCACTACATCTGAACTACACAATTTTCCATTCATTTCTATAGTAGCTCCATTACGAAGGCAAGCACGAGCCACCCTCGAGCACCTGACCAAGCTCCATGACAATTTTACGCTCGGCTACACGGATTCACATCACTATACAATTTATTTTCTACTTCCACACGACACTACACATTGCATTACCCCAAAACACACACAACACTACACATTGCATTACACAAGCACTGTGCACTACACGACGCACCGCACACACATTGCACTCGCACTACACTTCACACACACCTGCACTTGCACAAACACCCGACTTGCAAAAACACACACACACTTGCGATGCACTTACTACGTACTAAACACACATCGATACGATGCACTACACTGCACTTCCACACAAACACACGGCACTACTACTGCACCCAAAACACGGCACTTCACTGCACTAAACACACCTTTGGAATGCAATGCACAAAGCCGAAGTTACGGGCATTAAGAAACATAAAGCCGAGCCATTTATATACGGAGTGAACCCATCACTTTTAGCTACATCGAGTTCTCGATGGTTCAACTTGTGTATATGGAAGTTCATGCTGGCTTAAAAGCCTTGCCAAATTATGTAACCAAATTGTGGAAGTGCGGTGCGGTGTGTTGAATTTACAATTATCGATGAATCAAACGTAGCCTTGAAACTAAATTTCGAGAAGCATATATATTAGCGATCTTAAAGGTATAAATCGGGTAAGCCTTCACAAGTAACTTACGAAATTGTGATGACACCTTCTTTCCCGACTTTCCCCACTGCCACGGCACTTCGAACACACACTGCACCTTTGCCACAAATAGCCCACTGGAAACACGACCGCTGCCTTACCTGCACTTCACACTCACTGCACTTTGCACAAACACCTACTACTGAAACACACACACACTTGCACATGACTTCATTCTTGCACTTCACACACTTATTGCACCTTGCCTGAGCACCCCACTGCACAGCACTTCAAATGAATGCACTGCACTTCACACACACATTGCCTTGCACTAAACACCAACTTCAAACACACACACACCTTGCACAACTTCATTCTTGCACTTCACACACTTATTGCCTTTGCACAAGCACCCCATTGCACATCACTTCGAATGAATGCCTTGCACTTCACACACACATTGCCTTGCACAAACACCAACTTCAAACACACACAACAACGCACTGCACTTCAAGAACACACCTTGTCTTGCACAAGCAGCCCACACAATACACTACACTTCACGAGTTCACACTGCTATGACTGCACTTGCACTACACTACAAGCCTGCACATAGCACATTGCACTGCACTACAATCGCACGCACTACACTACAAAGCTAGATTGCACTTCACTACACAATACATTGCACTTCACAGTTCACACAATGCCTTGGACTTCACAACACTTCAATGCCTTGCACCACACAATTCCAACACACACGCCCGATTAAACACACAATTCCAACACACACACCCGATTCAACACACACGATTCCGCACACACAATGCACAACACTTCACTTCACAATTCTCATTTTTTTCACTTATGACCTGCCTGCACTTCACTACACAATGCACTACACTTCACAATTCAACACAATGCCACACACACAATGCACTTGCACTTAACTACACTTCACAATTAAACACACACGATGCACTTCGAATCACGATTCCACACACACAATGCCTTGCACCGCACAATTCCAACACACACACACACAATTCATCACACACAGTGTACTACATTTAACACACTGCACTGTACTTCACTTCACAATTTCAACACACACACAATGCATTGCACTGCACAATTCCAACACACACACACACAATTTAACACACTGCACTGCACAATTCAACTCACACAATCCCATTTTTTCACTATGACCGCACTGCACTTCACTACACAATGCACTACACTTCACAATTCGACACAATGCGCAGCACTTCACAGTTCCACAAAATGCATTGCACTTCACAATTCCACAGAATGCAATGCACAACACTTCACAGTTCCACAGAATGCAATGCACAGCACTTCACAATTCCACAGAAAAAACGAAAACCAATAAAAAAAATAGTGCAATGGGGCTAGCTGCAGGACCCAAAAAACTTAAAACCGAGCCTCATACCATAGAATAGAGAAAGCTACCATAAAAATAGTGCAAAGGGACCAGCTACCGTAAAAATAGTGCAAAGGGACCAACTACCATAAAAATAACGAAATATGTTCTAGGAAGGAACGAGCAAGGGGGAGGGAGAGGGGGACGGAGTCTCGAAAGAGAAGGATACCAGTTAGATCGGAGGTATGCGACCTTCGATTTGAATCTCTTTGGAGAACAGCTACAGTTCTCGCGAGAAGATCTAGGGTAAAGGAGATCGGGGGCTCGGTCCGGGAGCACGGGCGAGCGAGGGCAACGATAGGAAAAGCGGGTTATAATTCGGGGCCGCGGGGTTTATCCCGCGGCCGGCTTCGATCGGATTCGCAGTGACGCGCCGCGAATCTCAGGCAACATCCTGCCGCATCGCGTTAAATTGCGGCGCGGTACCGCGCCGCAGACCAAAAAGCGGGTTCCAAACGGGGCCGTAGAGTCAATCAATTTGAGGATTGACTCACTGTGGTGAAGTGTCCTGGTTTTGGGCTTGAATTTCAACTCTGAAATTAAGCTCGCGAGAGAGGAAATGGCGGGGGGATTTCGGTGGGGATCAAGTTCTCCAGGTGTGGGGGAGAGTCTGGAATGATTTTGGCAGATTTTCTGTATGGTTTGTTTCAATGCCCCCCTTGGCCGAGAGGAGGTTGTGTTTAAATAGGAGTGGCTGGAGGGCCTCCCAGGAGGGTTTGATGGTTTGGATCAGCTGCTTAGGTCAAGGGAAGAACAGCCATGGCAACCATTGGGCATGGGGCAGCTCAGCAAGATGGAATTTCAATGTTGGGCTCCTCCCAAGGTCTCGGCCATGGGGTTTTCCGGAGGCTGTGGTGGCTGGCCGGCCAGGGTCAGGTCACCATCTTGACTCGTGAGGGCAGGGCTTGGCAATGGTGAAGTCAATTGGAGTTGGCCATGTGTAAAGGTGGTGAATTGAAATGGAATGGGGAGAGGCTCATTTTAGGTTCAATTTTGTCAACCCATGTATTTGGGCTTGGTTCACCTTCCCATGGCCTGATTTTGGGCCGGGGGGATCGGTTAGGTCGAGCTTGCCATGGAGTGGTGAAGTCCCCATCCATGGTGAGGTGGCTAAATTTGGTTTAGTGTGTGACATGGTTATGGTTAAAAAGGCTTAATGAAGGATTAGGAAAGGGGCCCCTCCTTTTGCCATTAATGGCTTGGTCACATGTCAAACCTTCCATGGCTTCATATGGCTTGTAAATGGCTTGCTCATGGCTCCATGTGGCTTGGGACAAAGCTTGGTCATTTACATGAAAGAAGGTTTTGAATTTTTTGGATTTTATGGGTGATTTTGGCATGAGGCCTAATTTAGGATTATTTGATGATTGATTTAGGACTTAAGGGATGATATCGATTAATGGGGTGATGAAAAGAATGTCATATGGGCTTTAGCATGAAGTTTGGGCCTTTTAAATTTAGTGGAGATGGGCTTTTAAAATGGTTTAGGGAAGTGGGCTTTTGGATTTTAAAATGGATTTTAGGATGAAAGTTTGGTAAAGGCTTGGGCTAAACAAGTGTTGGGTTTAGTTTAGGGATGTGTCATGAATGATTTGGAATTGGTTTGGAATAATTTGGAGTTGAATTGGGTTTAATTTGGGACTTTTGGTAAAGGGGCCAAAGTGGGTCAAATTGGGTTAACTTGGGCTAAGGTTGGGCTAATGTTGAAATTGATGTAAAATTAATGTTAATAAATGTTCATAAGAGTGTCACAAAGAGTTTTCAACTTTGGTTGGGCTTTAATTTTGGGATTTGGGCCCATTTGGGTTAGGTTTGGGTGTAGGCCCATTTAGGAAATTTTGGTTTTGGGTTGAAATTGAGTAGGGCTTGGGTCCAATTTTTGGGCAAATTATGTTAGTGTTTTGTTTGTCAGGATGTTAGGGAAGGTTTAGAAAAGGTTTGGGGTTAATTGGAGTTGAATTGGGTGGGTTTGAGCTAGGTTTAGGTCATGGGCCAAAATTGGGCCTTAAGCTTCAAATTGAAATTGGGCCCAAATGTCAATCAAATTGGACTTGGATTTGATCTAAATTGATATTGGAGATATTGAATTGAAGTTTAGAATTGAATTGGACCAAAATTGGGGTCAATTGGGGTGATTTGGTTTGACATTGGGTTCATTTGGGTCAAAATGGGTCAAATTGGGGGTTTTGACAAAAGTGGGTTAAATTGACAAAATTGGCTCATCGTGTAGTTGAACAAAGTGAAATTGTGAATATTTGGGATTTTCTAGAATTTTCTGAGAATTTTCCGAATTTTTGGATTTTTGGGTCAAGAGGGGCATTTTGGTAATTTAGAGGGTATTGGGGGTATTTTTGGAATTTTTGGAATTTTTGGTCAAAGATGATCACTTTGAATGGTGAGAAATGTTTAAGGACTGATTTTGAGGAATTTTGAGGAATTTGGGTAATTTTGCAAATTTGGGACATTTTAAGGGCATTTGGTAGGTTTGGCGGGTCCAGGGCCCTTGGGGGTCAAAAATTGAAATTTTGGAAAAATGAAGATTGATTAAGTATGAGTAGAATGGAATCACTTTGGTTGAGCCATGAAGCCGTATTAAGCCCATATGAGCCATGAGAGGACTCATTTGAGGTATTCACTATGTTGTTCCTAACCCTCTTAGGCAGGGGCTTAGGGGTTAAAGACCATCCATGTGAATTACCTACATGAGTCAAGAGGTCAAGTTAGGTGAGAGTGTGGGTTTTAGGATCTCGAATGTGTGTGTGATAGTGTAGTGTATGTGTAAGTCAACCCTCACCAGACCAGGCCACCCAGGGTATTCCTAAGGCCAAAAAGTCCTATAGGGAACTCATCCTTTAAACCTCTACATTTGATCTCAACCCTCTAGGTGATTAGGGATCTACCATCAAACTTATGGGGTTTGCAGGGAGTCAAGAGGTGTTTGAATTTCTAAAGGTTGGGTTCCACTTCTAGTCTTCTGAGATTAGTCAAAGGAAAAGCCTAAGGCTAGATCCTAAGCACTAAAGAGAAAAGGGAAGACATCATCAAAAATGAGGTCAACACACACCAAACATAACACACACGAACACTAAACATAACACATAAGAACACTAAACAAATAAGAATAAAGCACTCTTAATTCTATTCTCCATTAGGCGGATTATATCCAGGACCACTATTATTCTCATTTGACCCTTCTGGAATATAAATTTGATAGAACGGGCGATAATTGTTCATCCTTAATTCTTCTTCTTCAATCTATTTGTTCTTCAGAAACATCGCCTTATCTGCTTCTTCCACGTACCTTGAATGACTGAATTGCATCTTGATTTGCAATCCCATGTGCTCCAATTGTAAGTTACTTTCATTAATCTTTCCTTCCATTGAAGTCACTCGGGCTTCAATATTTGCAATCATTTTTGCAATCCCTTGAATACTAACAGTGAGAATTCCATTGAATAACTCTTTAGCACTATCACTAATGAACTTACTCTTGTCAGAATCTTGCTTCTTCTTCATCTCATTCACCCAGGAAGACATGATGCACTCAAAACTCTCTTCTTAAGACTTAGAAATGAAAATAGGACTTGGGGCAAGTGTTTCTCTTAAATCAGATCCTTTTTATAGACTTGGGAAGTACTAAAACTACCCCAAGACGTTTTAAAACTTCAAAATAACTTCCAAAACCACTCCCCCACGATCTAGGCTTCTAGAACCTCATTTTTCACGTTTTTTATAACTGCGGCGCCTAAGCGCCAACCAGTCCGTGCTTAGCCGCCAGTGCTCAATTTAGCACAGGTCTGCTAAGTGTCCAAATTTTCATTCTGACTTATCTAAATCATTAATTAAGGTCAAATAAACTCTACTATAGTTTAAAAACTCCAAATTACTACCATTAAAAACATAAAAACCAACCAAACAAAGCAAACAAAGCACACAAAACAATCATAAAGCAAAGCACATCGATAATTATGGGTTGCCTCCCACAAAGCGCTTGTTTTAACTTCTTCAGCCCGACATACCCAGGACTCATTCTGAGTGACCCAACATCAAATTATTACCATATTTAGATTTATTGACTGAAAAATATGGTTTATGTCTATGTCCGTTAACTTTAAATATTTTTCTAGTCTTAGGATCATAAATATCTACAGCTCCATAAGAATAAACTTTTATCACAATAAATGGACCCATCCACCTGGACTTAAGTTTTCCAGAAAATATTCTCAATCTAGCATTATAAAGTAAAATTTTTTGTCCTGGTACAAGATATTTAGTAACAATCTTCCGATCATGCCATAACTTCATCTTTTCCCTATAAATCTTAGCGTTTTCATAAGATTCATTCCTTATTTCATCAAGCTCATTCAATTACAATAATCTCTTTTAGCAGCATCTTTCAAATTATAATTAAACTCTTTAATAGCCCAATATGCTTTATGCTCAAGTTAAAAAGGTAAATGACAAGCTTTTCCAAAAATCAACCTATATGGGGATATTCCTATAGGTGTTCTGTAAGCAGTCCTACAGGCCCACAAAGCATAATCCAGTTTGATTAACCAATCCTTTCTATTTGGATTAACAGTTTTTTTCAATATTTTTTTAATTTCACGATTAGATAATTCAACCAAACCACTTTTCTGCAGATGATAAGCAGTAACAATGCGATGATTAATATGATATTTCTTTGCTAACTTCCCCATAATCGCATTTCTAAAATGGCTTCCCCATCAGTTATGATTACTCTTGGTATTCCAAATCTGCAAAATATATTCTTTTCTAAAAACTTTGCAACACTTTGAGCATCACATCGAGGTAAAGCAATAGCTTTAATTCATTTGGAAACATAGTCTACTGCCATCAAAATATAAACATTTCTGAAAGATGGTGTAAATGGTCCCATAAAATCTACTCCTCAAACATCAAATATTTCAACTTCCAACATGTAATTGAGGGGCATCTCATTTTTTCTAGAAATAATTCCTACACGCTGATATCTATCACAATTTTTAATATAAACATTCACATCCTTAAAAATTGTAGGCCAATAAAATCCTGATTGTAATATTCTATATGCAGTTTTATCACTTCCAAAATGTCCCCCATAATTAGAATCATGACATCTTTGAATAATTTCATAAGTCTCTTCCAAAGGTACACATCTTCACATTATAAGATCCTTTCCTTGTTTAAATAAAAATGTGTCATCCCAAAAATAAGTCTTAGCATCAGACAAAAATTTCTTCTTTTCTTGGTATGTCAAAACATAGGGTATAATATTACTAACAATAAAGTTTACTATGTCTGCATACCACGGATCACGCCATTCTTTAACAGTGAACAGTTTTTTATCAGGAAAATGTTCATTAATTTCTTCAATATCACAGAGAGATTTTTCAATTTCAAGCCTGGACAAATGATCAGCAATTTGATTATCAGAACCCTTCTTATTTACTATCTCAAAATCAAATTCTTGTAGAAGAAGAATCCATCTTATCAGTCTCGGTTTTGCATCTTTTTTCTTCATTAAGTATTAATAGCAGAATGATCAGTATGCACCACATATTTAGTTCCAATTAAATATTATTGAAATTTATCAAAGGTAAGTACTATAACTAATAACTCTTTCTCAGTAGTGGTATAAGTAATTTGAACTTCATTATGAATTTTAATGGCATAATAAATTACTTGGAAAATTTTATCATATTTCTGACCTAAAACAACACCAATAGCATAATCACTAGCATCACACATTAATTCAAAAGGTTTTTCCCAATTTGGTGAAATTATTACAGGTGCAGTGATTAATTTTTCTTTAATGTTTCAAAGGCTTTGAGGCAATCATCATAAAAATTAAAAATTGCATCCTTTTCCAGTAAACGACATAAAGGTTTTGTAATCTTTGAAAAGTCTTTGATATAACTTCTGTAGAATCCAGCATGTCCTAAAAAACTTCTAATTCCCCTTACATTAGTTGGTCAAGGTAAATCAGATATAACTTGAACTTTTGCAGAATCTACCTCCAAACCTTTTTCTGAAATCCGATGTCCCAAAACAATTCCTCCTGCTACTATAAATTGACATATTTCTAAATTAAGGACCAAATTAGTTTCTTCACAGCGTTTTAGAACTTTAGATAAATGTTCTAAACATGATTCAAATGAAATTCCAAACACTGAAAAGTCATCCATAAAAACTTCAATCTCTTTTTCAATTAAATCACAAAAAATAGCCATCATACATCTCTGAAATGTAGCAGGGGCATTACATAAACAAAAGGGCATTCTTCTAAAAGCAAACATACCATAAGGACTGGTAAAGGTAGTTTTCTCTTGATCCTCAAGAGCAATTTAAATTTGGTGGTAACCAGTATATCCATCCAGAAAACAAAAATATTTATGCCCAGCCAGTCTATCCAACATTTGATCCAGAAAAGGGAGTGGAGAATGATCTTTCCTTGTGGCAAGATTTGATTTTCTATAATCAATGCATATTCGCCACTTTGTAACTTGTCTTGTTGGTATCATTTCATTTTTTTCATTAACAGTCATAATTACTCCTCTTTTCTTAGGAACACAGTGAATAGGACTAACGCATGCACTATCTAAAATAGGGTAGATAATTACAACATCCAACCGTTTTAAAATTTCTTTCTTAACAACGTCTTTCATGATAAATCTCCTTTGGGGATCAGCCTGCGGTTTGCAATTATCTTCCATAAGAATTCTGTGCATACAAATTGAAGGATTGATTCCTTTAATATCAGCAATTGTCCATCCAAAGGCTTTCTTATGCTTCTTCAAAATTTCAAGCAAACTCTCTTCTTCTTTTTCAGTTAATTGAGAAGAAATTATAACAGGCAAGGTTGAGGATTCACCTAGAAAAACATACTTCAAATGATCAGGAAGCATTTTTAGCTCAAGTTCAAGAGGTTTTTCAATTGATGGACCCTAAGATTCATCTTTTTCAGTCATATCCAACAATTCAAAACTTTCATGAATATAATTTAAATCTTCCTCTTGAAAATCTTCAGAATCAAATAACTCCTCTTCTTCCTTATATTCCAATTTTTCTCTTTCAGCTTTCTCTTCATAAGTTGATTTGAAATGACATTCACTTAAATATTCAATAACACCCATCCTATAACACTCATCTTCTTTACCTCTAGCAGGATATTTCATCGATTTTGAAATATTAAATGTAACAGTCTGATCATTAATCCTCATCGTTAATTCTCCTTTTTACACATCTATCATGGCTCTGCCTGTAGCTAGAAAAGGTCTCCCCAAAATTATGGGTATCTCTTTATATTCCTCCATATCTAACACAATGAAATCCACAGGAAAAACAAATTGATCCACTTTTACCAAAACATCTTCTATAACTCCTTTAGGATATGTAATCGAACGATCTGCTAATTTCAGAGTTACATTAGTTGGGGTTATTTCTCCTACTCCCAGTCTTTTGAATATTGATAGAGGCATAAGGTTAATGCTTGCACCAAAATCACATAAATCTTTTCCACAAAATCTTTCTCCGATTGCACATGGAATTGTGAAACTACCAGGATCTTTAAGTTTTTCAGGAAGCTTTTCTGAATTATCACACTGCACTCCTCACTAAGTGCAACAATCTCATTTTCTTCAAACTTCCTCATTTTATTAAGAATATCCTTCATAAATTTTGCATAGCTTGGCATTTGTTCTAGGGCTTCAGCAAATGGAATATTAATGGTAAGCTTCTTTAATATTTCCAAGAATTTTGAAAATTGCTTATCCAACTTTTGTTGACGAAGTCTCTGAGGAAATGGAGGTGGTGGTTTATCTAAATCAACCTTAGGTGGAGAAATATGTCTTTCAAAACCTTTTGGAGCGTCCTCTTTAGGTCTTTCAATCTCTTCTTTCTCTACATCCAATTCTTTTCCACTTCTCAGTTGAATTGCTTTTACTTGTTCTTTATTCTTTTCTCTTAGATTCACTTCAGTATTACTTGGAAGCATTCCTTGGGATCTATTACTTAAAGCATTTGCAATTTGTCCCAAATGATTTTCAATATTTCTGATGGTTGTTCCTTGAATTTGTAATTGATTTCCCATATGTGATACTACTTCTTCCATAGACAACTTCTTCTCTATATTTTGTAAAGAATTGTTATAATTAGAAGGATAAGTTAATCTACTATTATTATTACCTTGGTTGTTCCAATTCCTAAATGGGTTTACTTGGTGGTTCCCCCATTGTTGATTAACACCACCTTGATTATGGTTATTCCAGTTAAATTTTGGATGGTTCTTCCAACCTGGGTTATAATAATTGGAATATGGGCTGTTAGGTTTGATTATAGCATTCACAGTTTCTAGTGAAGAATAAGAATCAATCATTTGGCCTAAAGAATCAATTATGAGATTTGGTGAGAAACATTCATCCCAAATTGAGTCACATCTTCCTTGATACGGCAACGACTTGATTTCTTAACATTGTAAAAGCATCATTTTCATAAACACGGCTACCATTTTAGGATTTAACCTTTCGGAAGGCCATTGAAAATTATTAGTAGTCATTTCTTCAATTAAAGCATAAGCATCGGTAAATGGTTTAGACATTAATGATCCACCGACAGCGACATCGATGATTGATCTAAGAGATCCGACTAATCCATTATAAAAAGTTTGAATTATTAACTAATCTGGTATCGCATTATGTGGACACTTCCTGAGGAGATCTTTAAATATTTCCCATGCTTCATATATTGATTCCCCTTCAAACTGATAAAAAGATGTTATATCATTTCTCAACTTAGCAGTCTTAGATGATGGAAAATATTTAGCAAGGAATTTTTGTGACAGTTCACCCCAAGTTCTAATTGATCCAGGTGCTAATGAATGTAACTACATTTTAGCTTTATCCCTTAGTGAGAAAGGAAAAATTCTAAGTCTAATAGCATCATCCAAAACTCCATCATATTTAAAAGTAGCACACAACTCTAGAAAATTAGCAAGATGCAAATTAGGATCTTCAATTGTTGCTCCCCAAACTGATTATTTGACACCATTTGGATAATAGAAGGTTTAAGCTCAAAAGAATTAGCAGCTACAGCAGGGTTTTGAATACTAGCATGAAGTTCATCTACTATAGGGTTAACATAATCTCTTAAAGGTATTAATTCTTGATGGATGCCTACATTTTGTTTTTGATGATTTGCCATTTCTTGAATATTTTTATCTTTTTCTGAATTTTTTTATTTTTTTTTTATTTTTCTGATAGTTCTTTCTAATTCAGAATCGTAAGGCACAAGTCCCTCAGAACCTTAACTATGCATACAACAATAAAACAAAACAAAACACAACACACTAACAAAAACAAAGAAAAGTAAAAATTTAAAATTTCCTAATTCTCTTTAAAATGCAATTTAATTATTTTTCCCAGGCAACGGTGCCAAAAACTTGATCCCCGATAAATATATGTGCGCCAAAAACTTGACTCCACACCAAATATATATGTGTTGATGATTTAGATATGAAAATTATGATTTTATAATATGGGATACTATGCAAGTATACGTATTGTTTATCAAGTAATATAAGACTTTCCAATTAAGCCCCGAGATATCAAACCCACAGGGAAAATTTGAAAATCTTTAAAGGAATCAGAAATTTATCTTTTTTACTTTTTTATGGCTTTAGAAAGTATGTCTTGATTTTGAAAAGTTTTGAAAGTTGATTTGTCTTTTGAAATTTCCTTAATAAAATGTTAAGCAAGAAATTAAAATTATAATAACTAATAACACTGTATGTAATACACTATTAACTAGAATATCTTTTTCTTTCCTTTTATGAAGTAGTAATGATTATTAAAATATTGTTGTAGAAGTATTTAAATTTGTTGTGACAGATATAAACAAATGTGTTCTTTACCCTTACTTGGTTCTATAAAGAACATAGGATAATTTGAAATTTTTATCATTTTGAACATGGTTAGGCAGGGAAGATACCAGTCTCTCACTCTAGAGTTCCCTCGATTCCCACTAACTGGGGGCTAACTTCTCAAAACAAAACTCAAAACTTCAAACCAAATTAGGGGGTTTTAGCATGTCACTCTAAAATCCTCTAATTTTACTCCCTTCCATAAAAATATCTTCTAATATTACATTCAATTATATGGACTACAATTCTCACTCATATAATTGCATGTGATTCTTACTAACTTTTATGAGATAATACCACATTGGATCTTACATAATCTTAAAAAATTCTACAACTTAACATGCTAAATTAAGAAGTAAACAAAGTTTTCAGAATCAATCTTCACAACTTCTTCCAACTTTAAACACTTATACTTTCCACAACAATTCTCTATAAACTAATTACTTCTCCATTTAAGAAAGAAAAAGATAAAGTAAACTACTCAGAATGCGTTGAGAAAATATAAAAACACATTGATTTGAAATTAAAAACCATAAGAAAAACAACAAACATAAACAAGTATTAATTAAAAAACTAATTGTAAGAACAAAAGTAAACACTTAACTGAAAATTCTCTCCACAGGACTCAGGAAGTTCCTCTGAAACTTTAATTCTTCACTAAACTACTCCTTAGAGTGGATCTCCCAACTCCGATGACTTAGAATAAACTTCAGACTTCAATAGAAACTAAACTAAAAGAAAGAAAAGAAGTCGGAAGAAGAAGACTTCAATCCGACCCTCTTCTCCTTTCTACTCTCTACTCCTACTCTTAATAAAAACTCTCGCAAAATAAAAGTAAAATACTATAAAAACTCTCTTCAAAATACAAGTGGAAGAGCCCTTCTTTACTCTCTACTCCTACTCTTAATTAAAACTCTCTTCAAAATGCAAAGGAAGAGCCCTTCAAAAGGCAAAGGAAGAGCTCCTTCAAAATGCAAGTGGAAGAGCCCTTCAAAAGGCAAAGGAAGAACTCCTTAATCTTTCCTAAGACTCTCTTTAAATAGCAAACCAAAAGGTGCCTTAGTGTTTCTTCAAATGTGTCCAGATTCAATGTATCCTCCAAAGAATGCACCCCTTGATTCAAACTTGACGCCCAAAGGAAGTTATGAAAGTTAGCACCAAGAGTTGCATCCCATCCCCTTTGAAATTGGCGCCAAATTCCTTTAGAATTTGATTTTTAACTATGGCGGCTAAGTGCTGGCCCAGCAGCGCTTAGCCGCCAGTGGCCAAATTTTTGTTTTTCATCTTTTTTTGCTCCAAATTTGATCCAATTTTACTCCTTTCATCATGACCATCCATTTTCATCATACTTGCATGAAAAACACAAAATATCTTCCATTAAAGTGCAATATCCTTAAAAATAGATATAAAAATATGCATAAAAATACTATATATTTTAGGTGTATCATATACCTTCATCAAAAACATAAAAATTTCCTTCTTTAAAATTCAATATCACCAATAATGACCAAATATAGGTATTAAAAGTACATGTAAAATAGAAAATTTTTTTGGTGTATCACCAAATAATCACCTTAAACCTTAATAACAATAGGATTAAGTTAAATCAAACCTTAATTAGGTCTAATCCCTTATTAGATCTAATTAATCTTTTTAAACCTTAATAACATTATGTTTAAGTCAAATCAAACCTTAATAGGTCTAATCCCTTATTAGACCTAACTAATCACCTTAAACCTTAAAAACATTAAGTTTAAGTTAAATCAAACCCTAATTAGGTCTAATCACTTATTAGACCTAATTAATCTTCTTAAACCTTAATAACATTAGGTTTAAGTCAAATTTAACCGTAATTAGTTCTAATCATTAGGTTTAAGTCAAATTTAACCGTAATTTGGTCTAATCCCTTATTAGACCTAATTAATCTTCTTAAACCTTACTAACATTAGGTTTAAGTCAAATTAAACCCTAATTAGTTGTAATCTGCTATTTAACCTAGTTAATCTTTTTAAACATTAATAATATTAGGTTTAAGTCAAATTAAAATAAATCACCTTAAACCTTAATAACATTAGGTTTAAGTCAAATCAAACCCTAATTAGTTTTAATCCCTTTTAGACATATTTAATCTTCTTAAACCTTAATAACATTAGGTTAAAGTCAAATTAAACTCTAATTAGGTTTAATCCCCTATTAGACTTAATTAATTACCTTAAACTTTAGTAACATTAAGTTTAAGTCAAATCAAACTCTATTTAGTTCTAATCCCTTATTAGACCTCTTTAATCTTCTTAAAGCTTAATAACATTAGGTTTAAGCTAAACTAAAACATAATTAGTTCTAATATTAATTAGACCTAATTAATCCAATTAAACCTTACATTAGGTTTAATTAACCCTAAATTATAATTAGGTCTAACCCTAATTAGACCTAATTAATCTAATTAAACCTTACTTACATTAGGTTTAATTAACTCTAAACTATAAATAGGTCTAACCTTAATAAACCTAATTAATTTAATTAAACCTTACTTACATTAAGTTTAATTAACCCTAAAGTATAATTAAGTCTAAGCCTAATTAGACATAATTAATCTAATTGAACCTTAGTTAAATTAGGTTTAATTAACCCTAAACTATAATTAGGTTTAACCCTAATTAGACCTAATTAATCTAATTAAACCTTGTTTACATCAGGTTTAATTAACCCTAAAACAAAATTAGGTCTAAACCTAATTAAAACTAATTAAGTTAATTAAGACTTATATAAGTCTTAAACCTAATGTACGTTTATTCTAAGTTAAACGTAAAATACACAATAAAATTTATTAAGTAAAGACAATGGCCCAACCTATATCTTAGGTTCAACCCAAATTGAACCTAAATCAAAAGACAGCATAGGTTCAACCTGCATACATTGAACCTAAATCAAAATATACCTTAGGTTCAACCTACATTGAACCTAAATCAACTTAAAACTTAGGTTCAACTCAAAATGAACCTAAATCCACATAGAATTTAAGTTTAACTTACATTTAAATCAATTTAAATCTTTGGTTCAACCCAAACTGAGCATAAATCCACATAGACTTTAGGTTTAGTCTATATTGAACCTAAATAAATTTAAACCTTAGAATCAACCCAAACAAAGATTAGGTTTTAAGGGAATCATACCTTAGATTTTACCTAAATTAAATCTATGATATCTTATACTTTAGATTCAACCTAAATTGAATCTAAAACCATTTTGGCTTTACTCGAATCATAAGTTCAATCTAAATGAAAGTTAAGGTACATTATACTTTAGATTCTACTTAAATTGAATCAAAATAACATCAAACCTGAGGTTCTACCAACATTGAACCTACTTAGGTTTTATTTGAATTGAACCTAAGTTTTAGATTCTACACAAATTGAATCTAGGTAACATCATAAAATTAACATTTAGATTCTACTTAAATTGAATCTAAATAACTTTCAACTTGAAGTTCTATCAACATTGAACCTAAATCATCTTATATATTAGGTTCTACCTAAATTGAACCTAAGGTACCTTATACTTTAGATTCTACCTAAAATGAGTCTAAGTAATATCAAACATTAGGTTCCACTTAAATTGAGCCAAATTAAAAATGAAATAAAAGACAAAACAAATGAGTTAAATCGATCGTAAGCAACTTAAAATATTTCAACCTTTAAAATTTGAAAAATAATATTACAACTTAAATGAAACTTTAATCAACAAAGATCACCGAATGCAACTTGAAACACAACTTGTTTTGATCAATGAAGATTTTTTGGATGATGCAATATGTGGTTGTTAATAAGAGTCTTCCAATCCTGGTTTAAATATCTTTTAGACTAAGTAGATTAAGGCATCCGACAAACTGGGATGACAGAGCCATGTACATCTTGACCTGCTTGTCTAAAATTAAAATTTAACCAACTAAATAAAAAATTTAAGATAAAATCGACATTATTTCTTTTATGAATCTGACACTATTTTCCTTCTAGGTTAAAGTTAAGTTTCATTTTAGATTTACTTTTCATGTTATTATGGTGTGATAACTCTATTTTACAGGGTGATATTCTGATGACGGGACAATTTAATTTCAAAACAAAACTAAAATGACAACAAAATAAACAAAACAAAAATGACAAAATAAAATAAAACCAAAACTTTAATGTAGTATGTGACATTTAGAAACATATTACCCATAGGATCAAACATTGTCTTTTCTTTCCTTGATCTTAAAACTTAAAATTTCTTACAGAACAAATGTTAACTTTAATCAGGAGTTTTATTATAAAATCATAACTGTCTAAGATGTAATTAAGTATAGAAGCTTGCTTCTATAGAATAATAAAGAACTAAGAATTGGCAATAGACCTAAATCTCTAGTTATTAGGTTTTCATGTGATTTTCTTTATATGGGAAACTCAAGAATCTGACACTCTAGAGTTTCCTCCGTAATATTCACCACAATGAAACCATACTGACATTTCCTTTTCTACTGTTTTCTATTTTCATAAGCCCTTATATTGCTTCTCCAAGTTTTTAAATATCTACGGATCCTTTAGATGATCCAAAAGAATACTTGGAGATTAAGATGATATGATAGATAAACAAAGTGGAAACTCCTCGACAATGAAACTGATAGACACCTGACATTCATAACCACATGAGAGAATTAGCGGCGCCAACGATGACAAGCCAGCACCGGATACCATCAGTAACCAGGTAAGACACAAATACTAATGACCCTGAGACAATGGAACCATGGGATCCTGACCATAGACATAATAAATATAATATTATTAAAAAATTTAACTAAAAGAAATTATGTTAAAAATTAAATTAATTAAAAGAGAATCCTATTAAAAATCAAATTGATAAAAAAAATAGACAAAAGTCAAATAAGATGAGATGTCATTAACTCATAAAATCCAAAAGACATTAAAAGTAAAGTAAACCTCTAATAAACAAACAAACTAAACACAACTTGAACAATAATAGTTAACCCCCAGTTCTGTGAAGTTTAATAGGACAATGCAACTCATGGTTGCTTAAAAGAATCTTACAGTCATGTTAGGTTAATTAATTATTTTGATTAAGTAAATCTAAAACACCAATGTGCTAGGGATGACAACAACCATAGGAAACTTGACCATGGTCATCTTAAATAAAAATTGAATTATATTTCCACTCCGCATTCACCCACCATTAGGCATCATATAACACTAACCCTTTCGATGTCAAGAGATTAGATAGGTTGTGCCTTGTGTTGTATTTGCTCGTTAGACATTTCTTAGGATGTGTACATAGTTCTTCTTTATTATGTAGGTTGTGGTAGATTTTCTTTTCATCTTTCCAGGCTGCTATAATAAGTTTATGATACAATTTTTATTTCGCTGGGCTGTTGTACTAACCAAGTGTGCTATAGATAAAATTAGGTAGTAATGTAGGTTTTCTTCCTTTGGTCAATTTCCTTTCTAGAGTTAATGTGTGTTGTTTTCGATTGACTATCAATATCCATAACAAAATGAATATGAAAGTGAAAGGAAGAACATCAACTAAACCAACAACAATATTTTGGGTTATATCTACCGGTGAGTTTGTCATGGATCTAGGACCGGTACCCACTAGTCATCTTTTATTTATTCGTGCTATTGCTTGATAGGTCTATCCACATTTTATTTTGATGCTCTATTTGCGCTTTTTTCCTAGATTTTTCAATAAGCACATTAAGGACAAAATTTTATATCCAAACCTAACAAATTTATCTTAAATATTAAGAAACTAAATGAAATTCATAATTAAAACTAAAATTTACACGAAATATTTCATTCACAACCTTGGAAATATCATGCCTGAAAAGAATCAAATAAATATTAAATTTAAAATATGTATAAACATTATTTTTATTTAGGAATGGCCATAAAAACATCACCAAAGGCATATACATTATCATATTTCTTCTACTTCTTTCCCTTTTAGAGTCTCATTTATTGCATGAAAGGGGTTGGTCTGTAATGTGAGGACCTTCATCTCATAGAATGAGTTCTACCTCCATATTTCAATTAGCCTTATGAACACAGCATTTAAATATTCATAAGTAAGGATCAACATAACCTATCATAGTTTATTATAATTCACTTTGCACTAAAAGATAACCACAAAAATAATAAAATATATGAGTGTGCTGAGAAATAAAAAATCTTTAATTTTATATTATAAAAATTTACTGATATTAGACATAATACATTATGCATATTAGTCATACTTAAGCATCGTGATTTGTAATCAAGTTACAAGACCTGCGACTCCAAATAAAATAACAACCAACTCTAACTTGCAGTCATTGAGGCTATTTAAGAATGGTTTTGTGATTAATTTTTTTACATAACAGTTATTTCTAAACAATTATATAAGGTAATTGCATTTTGTTTGTGTTCCTTCTCTTCCTTTAGAGTAGGTTTTTGAGGTTTCCCTTCTTTCAATCAATCTCAATTTAGTCTTAGGATTCCAAGGTTGCTCGCCTATTTACGACATAAATTCTCTCATGTTATCTTTCACACAACCATAATCTTGTGATTCAAGCCCTATATTTTTAATAAAATGTTAGGATGATACATAAGATACTTGAGATTTCACTGAGCTTCTCAATATCTTCGATACCTCCTACCTTTTCTTCTATTTAGTTCCATTAATAATTATTCTATTTTTGAACATTTACCATTTGAAATTCTAATAATCAATTGTGGAAGTCTATACTTACAATTTTTTTGAAAATAAAATTATAAAC
Source organism: Papilionanthe hookeriana x Papilionanthe teres (assembly GCA_022702705.1). Lineage (NCBI taxonomy): Eukaryota > Viridiplantae > Streptophyta > Magnoliopsida > Asparagales > Orchidaceae > Papilionanthe > Papilionanthe hookeriana x Papilionanthe teres. Next base: position 107,056,012 of record CM040429.1, on the reverse strand, counting down.
TTATTGAGGGTTTTCTTGAGCAACTCTTGTTACTTAAGATGTAATTTACTATAAAGGCTTGTGTATATATGAAGTTTGAAAATTCAGATTTAATCTACCTTATCTAGTCTTCAGATTATATAGGGAAAATATTCATCATATTTAATCATAAACCATTGGAAATATCAAAAAATTTCTTTGTTTGAGTAATCAAACTCATCATAAAGTGGCATTTTTAACTTTAATGATAGTATATTACCTTTATGCCATATGTAATTATTTAAACCATTAAAGCTTTGAATAATTATGGTTCTACAAAGACACCCTATCACTGTCCAAATAAAATGATATATTTTTTTGGCATCTCCACTAGGGAGTACTTGTCTCTTCAGCTTTGGTAGATGGATTTGTCTTCATAGATCAGTAATGTGCATGTGTCCCGTACAGTCTAGACTACCCTTCTTATATTGATGTACCTTGCTCATATCATCATTGGGAAGTTATAACAAACTTTTCCTAGATTATAGAACTGTTTGTAGCCACCCTTATATGAATAAGTTCTAGAATCTTAAAAACTGAAAACTCTAGATAATAAAATCCCTAATAAATAAATAAATCTCCAATTCAATAAAATAAAACAAATAAAATAAAAAAATGCAAACTTCTTCCAATTATAGACTAGGTCATTCTATCAAATCGTATAATCATTTATGTTTGCTTGTTCATGACAAGTTAAAACCAGAAATTTCAAACCTTCAAAATTTTCCATTTTGTTAAACATTAAAAAAAAAATTCAAAAGAAAGTCAAAAAGAAGATTAAATAAAAAATTTAAAGAAAATAAGGCAAAAAAAAAAAATAAAAATTTTAAAAAATTGTCGAGCTTCGGAAAGGCTCTGTGACTAAACAAGTCTCGAAGCGCTTTGTCTCCTGAGGAATCTCCATGACTAATAAGGAGTATCAAAGTGAATTTAACTGATATCTTAATGATCTTCAAATTTTAGAAATGCTCACCCTTAAGTTGACCATTGCTAATGGAATGAACTAGCCTACGAGTAAGAGCGCCCACTGTGAGCGAAAATATTTGAGTGCAGAAGACGTTAGAAGGTTACAAGAAAGGTATTGGGGGTTATATCCTTGTTATACTCCCCTGTAACTTAGAAATAACCCCCCTGTAACCTCCTAACGTACGTAGCTCTAAGTACGTCTTCCGCATGCAAATATTTTCCCACTGTCAGGGCTTTACAATCAAATTTGGAATCGATTTGATGAAATAGAAGTAGTCCTAAAAAATTTTTCCCTCGACATAATGAAGTAAAACATTAAGAAAGTGGAGGAACCAACAATTGAATTCAATCTGAAGTTTGATTAGGAGTTCACTTTTCTGAAGAGTGTCATGAGTAAGGAATCACTTATCTCTGTCAAGCGTGTTGCTATGTCCATTGTTTTCTGTCATGTTGTTTCTACAAGATCTATTCAACCGCCATCAAAGGGGAAGCCATCAAAAATATTTTATGAATCTACGTCATTGTGATCAGTATTCAAAACTGGATCTAGTTCCAAGTTTATGCCACTAACCTATAGTCATCCGACGAATAAGAATAGTAGTACTATTCCTAAGATTAAGAAAAATAAGGATATGGAGTTCACTGGGCCTAAAGAAGAGACTGTTGATCATGAAGAAGTTAGATTTCCAAAATTCTCTCCCTAATTGAGGGTTGTAGGTTTCATTCTATTTCTTCTACCTGTGATGAGGAGGATGTTCACAAAATTACTAACTAGTGTGCCCCGATCATTCTATTGTGAAAAAAAAAGAAGAAAAACTCATCAGTGTCAAGAATTCACTCCATGTTTGAGAAACTCGGTAAGATGGAAAAAGGCTTCATTGCATCTATTTTGTAGGGGATGTGATGTGTGATCTCTCATTGGACAAAAATGGAGTTTTTGTAAGAAGAAAAAGCAATTTATGGGCGCTCGAAGCAGAATCCAATGGAAGTAAGCACCACTACCATGCATATCTGCCAAGCTCTGCCTAGGGGACTGATCAGTTGATTCTACCATTGCCATCATCGCACACGATCCATCACTCTAAAAAATTACTATTAAGTACTGCTTAGAAGCCTGAATACTTGTGATTGCTGCTGACACAAGAAAATCACCAGTTAGTGTTCCTACAAAATAACATTGGGTTCTCGCTTGGTGCCACTTCCATCTCATGAGGATATTCTACTCAAGGCCAGAATGGCTTGTCTCAGTGTAAACCCGTTCGTAACCCTTCTGCATGCTGGAGATCGTACATATTCTGAACATGCTGACACAAGGCCTAAGAGACCTCATTCTGTAGTGCCATCACTATGAAAGAATGACTGGAGACTCAAGGCATCAGAATAGCATATTGATGTTGGGGTAATCCTTGACAAGTCTACCATTCCAGAGCTTAGTACCGAAGATTTGGTTCCCTAGAAGAATACAGTGGATTTGAAGATTACCAAGTTAGATGAAGTTAGGAAGAATATTGAGAAGCTACTAGCCTATATTAAGCAACTTTTATAGGGTAGAGAGGGAAACTCTATTAACGATAAAGTGGAGGACAACATCTCTGAATATTTGGAGGAAGATTATGCTGAATTCAAAATGGAGGATATTCGAGCTTCTGCATCGTTGCAAGAAGCATTGGCACTAGCAGAGGAAGATCCTGCTGCATCCTTTCACAGAGTCATCTAGATAATAGATGATCAAATCTGTCATCTAAACAGAGCTTGGAGGAGGTAATGACCACCCTGATAGCCTTTAGTAGCATACCGCAGTCATCACAAGCATAGCCAACTTGAGCAAATCAGCATGAGGTCGTTCATATAGACGATGAAAGGAAAGAGGCTGATGGTCAGAGAAAAAAAGGATATTGTTCAGAGTATGATTCTAGAAAAATACTTCGACCAACTCATCCAGCAAAAATCTGTGAAACTATAGCTTAGTCAAAGAGTGGATCATTAGTTCTGAAGAGTGGAACATATTCGAAAGAATTTTTGTTGTCCAATATCAGATGGGCTTTGTGCCACTTCATTTTAAGTCTTTTGATGAAATTTGAGAACAAAACTTGTAAGAGTTACTGATGCCGAGAACATATGGCGCATCATCATGATTTCTATCAATTTGTCCAGTTTTCTATTGATTGTTTGAAGATTTTCCATCGTCTTAGCTATATTTCGCATCATCTTGCTTGTACTTAAAATAATAATTCTTTTTTTTTCTAGGAAAGTAGGGATTCTATTATATTAACTTGGCACATTTACATACATGCCGCAATATTATTATCTATTTATATATTTACATGCATAGCATTCGAATCTTCATTACCAAATTAGCAATACCACGATCAGTTGTTTTTTAAAAAAGAAATACTCTTTTTCATGCTTTACGACACAGACGTGGTATAAATATAAATATTATAGTTTGGTGTTAAATTGGTATTAAAATCGGCTGCTAGTTCAACCTTATCACGACTGGATTGTTTAATCTGCTTGATCCAAACTTAAAATTATCTCCGTATAAAATTCATATTAAAATGGGTTGAACCATTGATATCTTTTTAATAAAAAATATTAGTGGCATAAATGTAAAAAACTCTCAAGTTTAGGTGACATGTAAATACATAAGAAACAGCTGATTTATATGTAAATGTTCCTTATATTTAATTATTTAAAAAATTTCGATTTGTTTTTTATTTTGAAATAGAAAATACATAATTAAACTTGTTTTTTATTTTTTTATAAAACAAAAAATCGTAACAGTACAAAATATATTAATTTGAAATAAAAATAAAAATTAAACAAATTAAAATAAAACGAATAAAGAAAATGATCCCAAAGCCTCTTATTTAATTTATTTTAAATAATTAATAGGCCACCCTCGTATTTATGTTACTATCAGCATCATTGCCATTAAGATTTCCGATGCGTACTCTCACTCTCTCTCTTCACTAGTTTTTTTCTTTCTTTATTTTGTTTATTTTAGGCATGATTGTGCACGGGAAAGGAAGATATTTGAGCTGTGAGGAGGGGAGAATGGGAGTGTCCCGCGCTGCCTCATACTTGTCGCCTATAAAGGTAAGGCATCATTTTTAAAATGTTAATTGAAAAAAGACAAATGAGTTCCTGTCGCCTGCAAAGGTAAGGCATCATTTTTAGAATTTTAATTAAAAAAAGACGAACGAGTTCCTGACTTTTGTAATCAAGTTTTAATCGTTACAGATAATAGTCCATTTGTATGTCCCAAATATAATTGTGCGGACCGAAATCAGAGACTTTATTCGGCTAGCATCTTAGTGAATGGACAAAACAATAATAATGTGTCTGATATGTGTCAAACATATGTAAAAATATTAATTGATTACCTTCATTAATAAATAATATGTTACTTCTATCATTATTAACTTTAGTTTAATAATTTTGTTTTATTAAAGAAAGTCCTTTAATTATATTAGTAATCCTAAAAATCTTGCAATAATATGACAGATAATAAGCAGGAGGATATAAATACATTGCAGAGAACTTTTATGTATTTATAGGGTAAAAAAAATATATTTACTCGAATAATATTCACTACAACAAAGAAAGCTTCGGCTCTGTTTAATGTCGCGTTTGAGAAAAAATTCTGTTTGTTTTGCTTTTCACACCGTCATATATATTTTTGCTGCTTTTAGAAATTTCTGTGATAGAAAACTATATTTTTTTCAACAATAATGGTTAAAGTGTGATGATTGTAAAAAATGTGTGGTCTAACATTTTGAAAGTAAAACAAAATTGTAATAAACACTGCAATAACTTGAAAATAAGTTTATTCTAGAGCAAATTCACAGATGTTCTTCAAACAGCTGCACTTGCCCTAAACAGGCTCTAACTGTAGTCATCACAATGGTTAAACAACCATTAGAAATGTGGCAATGGTTTAAAAATCCTTGTAAATTATCGTCCTATTAGGGGTAGCTGTAGCTTCTTGAAAATTAACTATAAAACTATTGATAAAAAGTTAATACTCAAAAAACTGTAGTGACTATTACACAAAAATAATTTAAAAAGTCGAACTTTGACTTTCTAGCGGTAATAACAATTAGCTCAGTTAGGTAAATCAATGCCTGAAAAATGTCTTGAATTCCTAAAGATAGTGGTAAGAATACTTCGGATTCTTTTAGACCCATTAGTATAAACAATGTTGTTTCTAAAATTATTTCTAAAATTATGGTTTATAGGCTTCAACCTATTTTAGGCAAGGTTATTTCTCTTAATCAATCTGCTTTTCTTAAAGGTAGGTTTATTGGTGATAATGCTCTTACTGTTCAAGAGCTTTTGTTAGATATTGATAAAAGGAAAAGAGATGGTAATATCATTTTTAAAATGGATATAAGGAAAGCTTTTGATTCCATTAGATGGGAGTTTATTTTGGATGTTTTGAAAGCTCATGGCTTCAGCAATGACTTCTGTAATATTGTTTACAGAATTCTTAATAATAATTATTACTCTCTTGTTATTAATGGTAATGCTCATGATCACTTTATGGCTACTAAATGCATTAAGCAAGGTGATCCTCTTTCACCTTATCTTTTTATTCTTGCTTTTGACTATTTCTCTAAATGTATGAATAAGCTATATGAGGATAATCCTTCCTTGAATTATATGCATAAAGCTGGTTTGAGCATTTCTCATTTGTGTTATGCTGATGATCTCATTATCTTTACTAATTCCAATAAGAGATCCATTAAAAAAATTTGGAATCTCATTACTCATTTTCAAAATGCTTCTGGCTTGTATTTTAACACTTCTAAATGTTTTTTTTTATGGTTCCAAATTTGTTCCCAATGCTAAACTTCATTGGATTACTGAATTCACTCTTTCTCAGCATGCTGCTTTACCTTTTAAGTACCTTGGCTTTACTCTTGACAAGAAATCTAAAAGAGTTTTTATGTTTGCTGATTTGGTGGATAAGATTAGAAGAAGGATTCACTCTTGGGAGAATAAATTTCTTTCTTTTGGGGGCTGTATTGCACTCCTTAAAAGTATTCTTACCTCTTTGCCTCTTTATATTTTGAATGTTATGAATATGCCTCTTTCTATTATAAAGATGTTAGAAATTATGTTTAATAGCTTTTTATGGGATGGTTGTGGCAAAAAAGGCTTGCATTGGAAAAGTTGGGAAAAAGTTTTTAAGCCAACTAATTGTGGTGGTTTAGGTTTCTGCAAGATTAGTGATTCCATCAATTTTAACTATTGAAATTGTGGTTTCATTTTAGAGAGAATAATTCCATTTGGGCCAATCTTCTGATGGCTAAATATTGTGGAATTTCTCACCCTTTGTCTATTTCTCCTTCCCCGTCTGATTTGTATATTTGCAAAGAAATGCTTAAAGTTTCACAGCAGGCTGAAAGCTTAATGTGTTGGGATATTGGCCATGGTAACATTTCCTTTTGGTATTATGATTGGACTACTTTTGGTCCTCTTGCGAATCTGTATGGGGGTCCTCACAATATTAATACTTATGTTAGTGATTTCTGGGAGTCAGATTCTTGGAATTTGGCTCTTCTGCACAGTACTGTGAAGTCTAAAGATGCTATTTTTATTTCTCAAATTCCTTTAGTCCCTATTAAAGCTGATATTCCTAAAATCAAAGGTAAATTAGGGGAGACTATTACTAAGTCCTTTGCTTCTATGGAGCATTTCCCTCCAGGTTTAGATCTTTCCTGGATATGGAAAAAATGGCTGAAACCTTCGATTTCCTTTTTTAGTTGGAGAATTTTTCATAATTGTGCTCCTATTGATGATATTCTCAAGCTCAAAGGGTTGAGAATTGTTTCCAGGTGTTATTTCTGTAAGAATTGTGAAGAATCTGTTCTTCGCATATTTAGTGAGTGCTGGTTTGTTAGAGATATTTGGTCTAATATTTATGTTTTATGCGGTCGTATGGATTCTTTTTCAGGTTACAATTCTGTTATGGAAATTTTTAGGGACTGGAATTCTAGAGGTCACCCTTTCATTACTGTTATACCCTCTATTGTCATTTAGTTTATTTGGGTGTACCGTAATAATATTAAATTTCATGATATTCCTGTTAATAGGAATCAGATTATTTGGCATATATTCTCTTATATTTCTAAATGTTTAACATTTCATAATGTTAAGCATAACAACAATAGGATCATATGTTCACGTTACTAATGTTCTCGGTATTGATCGCGGCATTCGATAGAAGTAATATTCATGTTTTATGGGTTAAACCTTTGCCTCCTTTTATTAAAATTAATATTGATGGTTCATAGAAACCATCCAATGCTGGGATTGGTGGAGTTTGTAGAGATTGGAATGGTTTAGTCATTTATTGGTTTGCTGCTCCCCTTATTACCTGTTCTCCTTTAGCTGTTGAGGCTGAGGCGTTAATTTTCGCTCTTCTTATTGCAAAAAAAATGGGTTGGCAAAACATTATTTTTGAAATGGATTCTTTATATCTATGGCAAATTTGTAAGTTTAACCTTAGCTGTCATTGGAGTATCTTATTGCAGGTTAAAAAAATCAAATATCTTCTTTCTGGAATGAATATCATTTGGAATCACACTTTGCGAGAAGGCAATAAAGTGGCGGACTGGATTTCTAAGCTTGGAGATAACCTTATGAAGCCTGTGGTGTCGAGATTTATTCCTGATTTCTTATATTCTGTTTTTTCCTTAGATTTTTAAACTTGTTTGTGCCTATCTATGTGTTATTTGAGTCATGTTGTGTTGTATTTTCTTTTTTTTTTTGGAAAAAAGGACCCTTTTTTTTTTTTTTGTTTTTTTTTTTGGTGTTTTGTAGGGTGTGTGTGTTTGGGACCTTTTTCCCGGTTTTTGTAATTTTTATTTTGGAGCAATAAAATTGAGCCTTAGTGCTCTTTATTAAAAAAAAAATTAGCTCGGTTCCGTGGCAAAACACAACTTTTAGTTATAATTTTTTGAAAATACAATGTAGCACTACACTATCACCGCACTGCCGCCGAAAGACACCCTTGTGTCTATCGTTAAAAATTTTGCTTCTATTCTATAACCATTTGCATGTCCTTCAACAACAGTTTTTTGTTGTAGTTTAATGCCTTAGCATACAACATGCAGTGGCTTAAACAATCAAGAACGTAGAATGTAAGTAGCAATTTAAATTGTCGAAAACCTAAAAAGGAAGTGGCCATTTAAATCGCTACATATATGGAAGGTATATACCTATGTAAACTAGCACATATTTGTTGTCAAATATTCCTTAGGTACATATTTAGGTTTTAAATTTACTTGCTTCAGGTCATGAAATGAAATGAGCGCCAACTACGTCTTTCTAAATGCTATATATATATATATATATATATATATATAACATCATGTTGGCGGCTGTGGTGAGAGAAGCTCTGCTAGGGTTTTAATGGAGTCCTTGGCGGTTGCCGGGTCTTTGACAGTGGCTTTGGCTGGTGTTTGTCGGAGGATGGTTTGTTTCTGCCCCCTGGTTTGATGCTGTAAGCTGTGCTTAAGGTTTTTGAAGCCACACATCTCGTTTGGGCCTCCCCGGGTTTTTACATTTTTAAATTTTGGGAGTTTACTGTTACATTGCCTCACTGAGCTGTGGTGGCTTTATTTGGCTTCTTGGTTTTCTTTGGGTGTGCTGCTGCTGTCATCTCTCTTCAACTTGGAGTTTAGCTCCTTTGACCACTGTGATAGAGGACTGCTACTGTTTTAAGTGTTTCTACTGGGTGGAGCTTGGCTAACTGAATGGCCAAACCTTTCCCATTGATGCTAGCACCAATGCAATGTGGGCCAAGGCCACATATGCAGGAGTGGTGGGTAAAGGACAAACTTCTCATAAGTCTTTTGATCATCTTGTATTCCCACATGCCTTGCATGACGCTGCTGCTGGAAAGGGGAACAACCCCTTTATTAAGCCTTTGGGAGACTTTAACTGCTTCACTTCAGTGCCTGAGAAAAAAAGGAGGCAATCCACCTTCCACCTCCTCCATGACCTATTTCAATCAATTCATTACAGATGCTGAAGTTTTTGATCTAGGATTTCAATGTCCTTCCTTCACCTGGAGAAGAGGTAATAACTGAGAAAGATTGGATAGGATGCTGGTGAACTCTTCCTGGCTCCAAACTTTTCCATATACTATTATCACTCACCTCTCAATGGCTGGGTCTCACCATAGAACTTTACATTATTCAATCAAGAATGTTGATGGAGGAGGGGGACAGTTCAGGTTTCAAAATATGTGGCTGCTTCATCCTGATTTTTTGACTGAGTTGGGAAAATGCTGGAAAGCCACTATGGGAAACTCTCCTTGGAGTAACCTATGGAATTTACATAAGCTGACAGCTAAGCATTTTAAAAGCTGGAATTGGACAACTTTTGGCAATGTTCATGCTAATATCCGCAAAGCTGAGGAGAATGTTGCACTGGTGGAAGATGGCATTCTTAGGGGGGTCCATACTGAATTAGATTTGCACATGGCTCATGAAAAGTTAATCTCACAAATCAAATATTAGGAATCTTTCTTTAAGCAAAAAGCTACTTCTTCAAAATTCATTGATGGTGATAGGAACACCAAATATTATCATGCCTACATCAATTTTAAAAGGAAATGCAATATGATTCTATCTATTAATAAATTTGATGGAAGTAAGATTATGGATGCTGAAGCAAATGCAGAAGATGTTGTACATCATTTCCAACAGCTATTTACTCAAGTTCCTACCCAATCTACCCCCATTCAGTTTATGCTGTTTCAGGATAACATTGCTTATGTGCAGGAGCTTAATTTAACTCAAATACCATCGGAAGCTGAAGTTAAATGTGCTTTAGATTCTATTGATGGTACAAAGGCTGCAGGACCTGATGAGTTTTCATCTTCATTTTATAAGGAGAGTGTGTCCATTTCTGGGAAGGATGTTGTCCTGGCAGTGCAAGCTTTTTTTCAGGGGTTGGATCCACCCAAGTACATTACTGCTTCCACCATTATTTTGATACCTAGAAACAAGTATAGAAAATCATGGAGATTTTAGTAATCAGACTCCAACCTCATCTGCATTTACTTATCAAAGCTAATCATGCAGCTTTTGTAAAAGGGAGAAACATCTCAGACAACATCTTCTTGGCTCAAGAATTACTATTAGATCTGGATAAAAAGTGTAAGGGACACAATGTAATCTTTAAGTTAGACATTAAAAAAGCTTATGATACCATAAGCTGGGCCTTCATTCTTAACTGTCTGTCTGCTAGAAGTTTCCCTCCTGATTTTGTGCAACTCATTAGGAGGTGGCTGAAGTGTAATGCCCATTCAGTCTTAGTGAATGGTAAGAGCCATGGCTTCTTTAGTGCCACAAGAGGTATCACACAGGGAGATACCCTCTCCCCTACTCTCTTTATTTTAGCCTTTGATTATCTCTCCAGAATTTTGGATGATCTAATGGCTAAGTCACCCCAGTTAAATTACCATCATAAGTCTAACATATTTGTGAGCCATCTGTCATATGCAGATGACATCATAATCTTCTCCAGAGCTTCAAAGGCAGCAGTCAAGGTGGTCTATCAGGCATTGCAACACTTTCATTTAGTTTCTGGCTTGGAGTTAAACTTACAGAATGCCAATTCTTTCCTAGTATTCATGTTAGCCACCAAATGAAGACATGGATAGCTGATTACAATGGCTTCAAATCATCTCATCTCCCCATTAGCTATCTGGGTGTTCAATTATTGAATGGCATAACAAAACAAACATAGTTTCATGAGGTGATTGATAAAATTAAGGCACAAATACATTGTTGGACTAATTCCTTCCTATCAAATGGTGGCAGAATTACTCTTTTGAAAAGTATACTCCTTACACTACCAACTTATGCTCTACAAATGTTTACAATGAAGAAAAGTACAAAACAACAATTTGGTAGAATGTTCAATAAGTTCCTATGGCCTGGATAGCATAAACAAATTCATTGGATGCCATGGCAGAAACTTTGTAAACCTCTCCAGGCTGGTGGGTTGGGATTTAAGAGTTTTGATCATTTAAGTTTTATCAATCTATGTAAGATATGGATCAGATTCAGAGCTCAAGAAAACCTCTGGGATAGATTTCTAAAGGGCAAATACGGTAAGAATGAACATCCAGCAGTGGTTCAACCCAAACAGGGTGACTCCAGGCTATGGACCAAGCTACTGAAGATCAAGGAAAAAGCTGAACAAATGTTCATCTGGGAATTAGGTGAGGGCTAAATCAACTTCTAGCTGGATCAATGGGTATGGGGAGGTGAAAGACTCTCTCCCACCCACACTGGGATTTCCTCTAATAGCTGTGTTAAAGATTTTTGGCAAGATAGTCAATGGAACTGCGATTTACTCAGCAATATTCTGAACTCAGAACAATTACAACAAGTTTTGATAACTGAATTCAAGCCTGATCATAAGGATAAGCTCATTACCAAGAATAAACATTATCAAAAGCTATCTGCCTTTATATATCACAAATGTTTTAACTGGGAACAGATCTAATGGGGAGCTGAATTTTGGGGGAAGCTGCTGACCCCATCTATGTCCTTTTTCTGTTGGAGAGCTAGACATAAACCTCTGCCCACTGATGACATATTAAAGTTGAAAGAATTAAGAGGGCCTTCTTATTGTCTTCTTTTCCAATGTGCTGAAGAATCTTTAAAACACCTGTTCTTCACTTGTCAATTCTCCCAGAATGTTTGTAAGGAGATGCTCACTAAACTTAAGCTGGATACACTGAATTTGAGTCGGTTGCATTTGTCCTACGACTCGATGGAGTGGCATCGAGGTTGATCTGCTGGTGGTCCCTTGCTTAGTTTCCTGATTTATTTGGATGTGCAGAAATCAAGCCAAGTATGAGGAGAAGCTTCCATCCTGTATGCTAGTGGCTGCCCATTGTTTGGCTTGCATTCAAAAGCTTATTAAGTTTCACCATCTCAAAGATATTTGCTTGCTTAGAATTACTGGTAAAGTCCCCTTGCGGCATCTAATTATTACTAAGTGGTCTCCACCCCTAAGTCCATGGATGAAATTCAACACAGATGGGAGTTACTATAGGATGAAGGCTGGCTTTGGTGGTATTTTTAGGAACAATACTGGAAAGTGTCTTCTTTTCTTTCACTCTCCAACTTGTGCCCTTGATTCCTTGGAAGCTGAGATGATTGCTATTTTTTGGGCAATCATGATAGCTTACCAATGCGAAGTGAAACTTCTTCTGGTGGAATCTGACTCAGCATGCTGTATCAAGTATCTACAAAATATTGAACCTGCTCCATGGCATATCAGAAGGTGGATCAACAGAATGCCAAAGTTTCAAGATGTCATGCAAGTTGGTTTTATCTACTCCCCTAGGGAAGCCAATGCACCTGCACATTGGCTTGTTTCTCAGAGGAGTTTTAATGAAGTTGTTAATATTGTGTAAACCCGCCTTTAGCCTTTTTTCTTCACGGAGACAATTTGTGTCTACCTTACATTAGAAATTAGCTTGTAACTTCTTTTTGGTTCAATTGATTGCTTTCCATAGGCAAGCTTTTGGTGTATATATATATATATATATATATATATATATATATATATATATATATTAAAACAACTTTTTGTTTGGGAATTGTTAAAAGTTAGAGAGTATGCAGAACAACTTTTTGTTTGGGAAGTTGGTGATGGACAAATTGACTTTTGGAAAGATAATTGGTTATTTAATGAATCCCTCTTATCACAGTATAGTCAATTTTCAGCAATCAAGATGGTATCTGATAGTTGGATCAGTGGATCTCGGAATAAAACTGTTTTGCGATCTGCTGTTAATAAGGAAACCATGGAGAAAATTATAACTGTCCCTATTCTAAAGGATAGAAAGGACAGAATACTTTCTAAAGTTCCTGTTTCTCAAAGCTTATCCAAATTCATTTGGCTTTCTAATGTCTCCTGCTCGATTAATGGCAGGGAAAGGCTATATGGAATAAATATATCTCTCCATCCATGTCTTTCTTTTGCTGGAAGTCATTCGAGAAAATTCTTTCCTATCGATGATATATTGAAATTAAAAGGTATTAGGGGTCCTTCTAGATGTGTCTTTTGTTGCTCTATGGAGGAATCCATCTTTCACCTATTCCTGAATTGCCACTGTTGTACAACATATATGGAGAAATGTTATTAGCGACAGCTGTACCAAAAATCATTTTTCAGCATGGCATTCTATATCTGATTGCTGGCAAGAATGGAAAGGGGCTGCTAATTTCTACATTCCTTTAATTGTATTTTGGTTTATCTGGTCTTCTAGAAATGGTGTGATATTTGAAGATAAAGTATTTTCTTCTCAAAGGGTGATCAATAAGCTGTTTAGTTTACTTATACAAGTTAAGGAAGCACCTTAATATAAATGTCCAACATGTCGCGACTAAGCCTATGCTAATTAAGTGGACTCCTCCTTCCTTTTCTTGGGTTAAAATAAATGTGGATGGAAGCTACAAAGATGGTGCTGCTTGGCATTAGAATTCTTGGAAGAAATCATGCGGCGGATGCTTGTAGTTCCTAGCGGCTCCTATTGAAGCTAACAATGCACTTATGGTGAAGTTATAGCTATTTTTGGGGTACTGAAAGTAGCTTTGATTTTCAATCATCCTTTTATTCATATTGAAGCTGATTCATTTGTTCTACTCAATATATTAGTGAAAAAGGCTTCGACTCCTCGGTACATTCGAGTCCGGATTAACAAAATTAATCGAATGACATCGGCTAGACCTATTTGGTGGAGTCATGTGTATAGAGAAGGAAATCAACCAGCAAATTGGCTTGCAACTAGAGCTTCTTCATCTAATTTACTTGTTCTGCTGTCCTTATAATGGAACTTTTCATAGATCTTCGAATTCTTTGCTTTTAGTTTACTTTTACATGGGGATCTTCTTTCTATTCCTCATTTGAGATGTAATAGACTTTCCTAGATAATAAAATATGTTCTTTCCTTATATATATATATATATATATATATATATATATATATATATATATATATATATATATATATATATATAATTATATATATTTATATATATATATATATATTAAAACAAAAACATTCTATTGATTAATCAAAGTACAACCTTGAGATGCGAGGCATCCAAGAGGTCCCCACAAAGCAAAAATAGAAAGGGGGTGGGGTTAGTAGAGAATACAGCAGAGGGGAGATACATTCTTGATCTGGCTAGCCAGTTAGCAGGTCTATTACCTTTGATGGCGATGAAAATCTTTTTTATGTCGACTTGCATCACTATCAATTCTCGTATCATGTCAATGTCAATGAGTCACCACTCTCTTTCTCTATCTATCACCCTAATTCTTATCCTACCTAGACATTTTGTCAGAAGTCTTTGGAGAATTTGAATAAGGATTAATCATGATAGAGATTGAGAGAAAATGATAATCTCACAAAACAAGTCTTCAGATTGTGTAATTTCTGAAGTTTTTCATATAAGAAAATCATATGAAAATCTTGAGTAACCAGAGAGGTCTTGTAGGTGAATTACCTATCCCGTGTTCTTTAATCTCCTATAGGAACAAGCTCCTATAGTTAATTACATCTTGAGTAATTAATACTGCTTAGGAAAACTCCTGATTAAGGTTAACATTTATCCTCGAAAAAGTTTAAGTGTTGTTGTGTTAAGTTTGAGTTAGGTTGAACTTAAAAATTATGTTTTTTTATGTCATGTTAAGTTTGATTTATGTCGAACTTATGTCGGTTTATGTCAAATCATGTTGATTTATGTTGAATGTCGAATTATGTTAAATTTGGTTTGAAATGTCAATTGATGTCATTTAATGTCGGTGATTGTTGAATTTGATTTGGAATGTCAATTAATGTCAGTTTATGTTTGATTATGTTTGGAATTTTGATTAATGTAGAATAGTTTCGTTTGAAATGTGGAATTTGTTGAGTTTCGTTTGGAATGTCAGATTTATGTCGGTTATGTCAATTTTTGTTTGAAATGTCAAATTTATGTCGTTTAAGTCGATTTATGTTTGAAATGTCAAATTTTATGTCGTTTAGGTTTGAAATGTCAAATTTATGTCGATTATGTCGATTTATGTTTGAAATGTAAAATTTATGTCAATTTATGCTTGAAATGTCAAATTTCTGTTGATTATATATATTTGTGTTCAATTTTGTCGATTTAGGTTCAATTTGGGTTGAACCTAAGATTTATGTCGATTTAGGTTCAATTTGGGTTGAACCTAAGGTTTATGTCTTGATATAGGTTAGACTTAGGTTCAAGTTAGGTTGAACCTAATTATGATTTGACTTAAGTCTAATATGGGTTAGGCTTAAGTCAGGTTTGGGTTAGACTTAGGTTCATGTCAGGTTGAACCTAAGTATGATTTGGCTTAAGTCTAATATGGTTTAAACATAAGTTAGGATTGGTTTTGAATTTGATTAAACCTTAATTGGTTAAGGTTTAATAGTTTAATTAAGTCTAATGTGGTAGACTTGAATAGAATTTAAGTTTGATTAAACCTTAGTTGGTTAAGGTTTAATATATTAATTAAGTCTAATGTGGTAGACTTAATTATGGTTTAGATTTGATTAAACCTTAGTTAATTAAGGTTTAATGGTTAAATTAAGTCTAATGAGGTAGACTTAATAGAGTTTAAGTTTGATTAAACCTTAGTTGGTTAAGGTTTAATAGTTTAATTAAGTCTAATGTGGTGACTTAATTAGAGTTTAACTTTGATTAAACCTTCGTTGGTTAAGGTTTAATGGTTTAATTAAGTCTAATGTGGTAAACTTAATTATGGTTTAAGTTTGATTAAACCTTAGTTGGTTAAGGTTTAATAGTTTAATTAAGTCTAATGTGGTAGACATAATTATGGCTTAGATTTGATTAAACCTTAATTGATTAAGGTTTAATGATTTAATTAAGTCTAATGTGGTAGACTTAATTTTGATTTAGGTTTGATTAAACCTTAGTTAATTAAGGTTTAATGGTTTAATTAAGTCTAATATGGTAGACTTAATTATGGTTTAAGTTTGATTAAATCTTAGTTAATTAACGTTTAATGATTTAATTAAGTCTAATGTGGTAGACTTAAATTATGGTTTAAGTTTGATTAAACCTTAGTTGGTTAAGGTTTAATGATTTAATTAAGTCTAATGTGGTAAACTTAATTATGGTTTAAGTTTGATTAAACTTTAGTTAGTTAAGGTTTAATAGTTTAATTAAGTCTAATGTGGTAGACTTAATTAGAGTTAGGTTTGATTTGGGTTTGAGTTAAGTTAGGTTCAAGTTAGGTTGAACCTAGACTTAAGGTTGACTTAAGTTCAATATGGATTGGACTCAAGTTAAATTTATGTTTGAGTTAAGTTAGGTTCAAGTTAGGTTGAACCTAGACTTCAGGTTAACTTGAGTTCAATATAGGTTGAACTCAAGTTATGGTTGAACTTGGGTTTATGTTATGTTGAGCTTGAGTTAAAGGTTGAACTTGGGTTCATGTTGTGCTGAACCTAAGTTGAAGGTTTAACTTGGGTTCATGTTGTGTTGAATTTAAATTTAGGGTTGAACTTGGGTTCAGGTTGTGTTGAACCTAAGTTAGAAAATGTATTTGGTTTGAGTTTGACTAAACCTTAATCAGTTAAGGATTAATAGATTAATTAAGTCTAGTGTGGTATACTTAATTATGATTTAAATTTGATTTTTATTTGATTTTAGGATGGATTAAACCTAATCAGGGTTTAAGTTTAATTAAGTCTAATTTAGTTAAGACTTAATGTTTTAATGAGGTTTAATGGGTTAGACCTAATTAGGTTTTATGTTTGATTAAGTCTAATTTAGTTAATACTTAATGGTTTAATTAGGTCTAATGGGTTAGACCTAATTAGGGTTTAGGTTTGATTAAGTCTAATTTAGTTAATACTTAATGGTTTAATTAGGTCTAATGGGTTAAACCTAATTAGGGTTTAGGTTTGATTAAGTCTAATTTAGTTAAGATTTAATGATTTAATTAGATCTAATAGGTTAGACCTAATTAGGGTTTAGGTTTGTCGTAAACCTAATGTTTAAGATGTTAATTAAGTTTAACATGTCCTTAAACTTAATTAAAGTTTAGTTTTGTATTAAACCTAATTTAGTTAAGGTTTAATGAATTAATTAAGTTTAATAGGTCCTTAAACTTAATTAAAGTTTTGATTTTGTATTAAACCTAATTTAGTTAAGGTTTAATGGGTTAATTAAGTTTAATATGTCCTTAAACTTAATTAAAGTTTGATTTTGTATTAAATCTAATTTAGTTAAGGTTTAATGGGTTAATTAAGTTTAATATGTCTTTAAACTTAATTAAAATCTTGATTTTGTATTAAACCTAATTTAGTTAAGGTTTAATGGGCTAGTTAAGTTTAATGTCCTTAAATTTAATTAAAGCTTTGATTTTGTATTAAACATAATTTAGTTAAGGTTTAATGGGTTAATTAAGTTTAATATGTCCTTTTAATTAAAGTTTGATTTTGTATTAAACCTAATTTAATTAAGGTTTAATGGGTTAATTAAGTTTAATATGTCCTTAAACTTAATTAAAGTTTTGATTTTGTATTAAACCCTAAGGTTTAATGATTTTAATTAGGCTTAAGTTGGCTTTAAACCTAATTAATGTTTGTTTTTGTGTTCATTTGAGTTTGGATTCATTATTGGGTTAGTCCATTATGAAATGGAATAAGAAAAGATTTTGAAATATTAATTTTATAATTAATAAATCTTAACCTTGTTTTGAAATGTCTTTTAGATTGATTTGATAGCTTGAGAATTGTTGTTTTAGGATAGTTATCTGTCACCCTAAGATTCTCAATCATTTTGAATTTTAATTTTCCAAATTTTATAATTATTTTTGAAGATAATTACAAAATTTCATGGAAATTAGAAAATCACATCCTAGAGAACTATCCTAGCCTTAGAAAAATCAGGAGGTGTGTCTAAGGACTTAGAGGTTCTTCCCTAAAAATTTCATATTTTTCTAATTTGTAATTAATTTTAAATAATTAAAATACTCCAGAGAGTATTTAATTATTTAAAAATTTAATACTGAGAATAAAATTATGATTTTGATCTCATAATTTTCTTCTCTTTAACTGCTTTCTAGAGGTATTTTTATTTTATTTTTAGGAGCTCTAGGTAAAAAGATATGAATTTTTGAAATTTTTAAGGTTGATATGTATTAACCTTGCCCAGAATTTTGTGGAGCTGCCGCGTGTCCTCGGATTCATCGAAGGCACGGGAGGATCCGAAATGCGGATCCAAACAGTAAACATGGGGAAACATGATCAGCGCTGTCTGTTCCGAAACATGGGAACGGACGGCGGAAATAAATCCCCAAAAATTCAAAAAATATTTAAACCGTCAAACTTCAAAGCTCAATATCTCACTCATTTCTCAATGAAATTGAGTGATTTTGAACCTATGGAATCATCTGGACATATAGATTATATCTATACGGTGATGATACATTTCTGGGCTAGTTTAACCCATGATTTTTTGATTATATGCATTATTTTGGACAAAATAAATTCATACCTTGGCCACAACAATCTTAAGCTTGATCAGCCTTGATGGTCAGCCTCTAGGACTCCCAAATAAGATCTTTGTAAC
This sequence comes from Papilionanthe hookeriana x Papilionanthe teres, assembly GCA_022702705.1. Taxonomy (NCBI): domain Eukaryota; kingdom Viridiplantae; phylum Streptophyta; class Magnoliopsida; order Asparagales; family Orchidaceae; genus Papilionanthe; species Papilionanthe hookeriana x Papilionanthe teres. The sequence goes on along the minus strand of CM040429.1, from coordinate 107,037,371 downwards.
TTCAATTTGGTTTTGTAGCTAGCCTTGGTAAGCAATTTTGGCAATGTGGCTAGGTTTGGGCTGATTTTAGATTTTGGCCAAATTTGCTTGATTGAGCTGATCCTATGGCTTGATCTTGGTTGGAATAGGTTGCTGAGGTCCTTAGCAAGACTTTTGTGTTGGGAGCTAAGGGATTTGGGCAGCCTATAGGTTTCTATGAATTTTTTCTCTCTTCTTCAAAATTTCGGCCAAGGGGTCCTTTTATAGCCATGGATGGCTCTGTTTCAACCTTGGTTAGCTTAGGATTTGATCATGGTATGGTTAGAGCTGTGGAGTACAACCTCCCCCATGTAATCCAACCATCACCTCTTCATTTCCCATGAAAATTTTGCCACTTAAGCAAGTGCACATTTCATGGCAATTATGGATCCAAATTGTCATGATAAGCTCTTGATCTCTTTGTTTCCATTCCATTGGCTTAGGGAGAGGTTAATGGTGACTCAAATGGTTGAGACCTTCTCCTTGCAACACCTCATTCATCATTTCATGGGGTGGTGACACATTAGCTCCCCCCTTAACATTTTTTATAAAATGTTATGATGAACTTAACCATGGTGTGGAGAATGGTTAAAGCCTTGTCTTCTCATCATTGGGTGGCTAAGGAGGTGGCTAAACTCATCTCACCATGGCAAGACACCTCGCTTTGCAAGGGGGGTGAGTCATACTTCAAATCACCATGGTTTTGCCACCTCACTTTCATGTCATTAAGCCCCTTTACCATGGGTAAATATGAGTCAACAATGGGTTGTTTCCTCTTTAATGGGTCACATGGATTGTGTCTAACCCACATGAGGTCATGTGTGATGTCATAAAGGAGTTTTGGAATTTTTATAAAACCAAAAAGTCATAGGTTTAAAAATTCCATTTAATACCCCTTCTGATTTAATTTCCATTTTTAATTAATTATGTCATTAATTAAATATTAGAAACTATTTTATTAATCAATTATTAATTGGAAATAATTCAAAATTAATTATTTGATTAATATTCAATTCATTAAAATTGAATTTTTTCTCATTTTATGACTTTACAATTTACCATTCAGTCTTAGTGAATGGTAAGAGCCATGGCTTCTTTAGTGCCACAAGAGGTATCAAACAGGGATATACCCTCTCCTCTTCTCTCTTTATTTTAGCCTTTGATTATCTCTCCAGAATTTTGAATGATCTAATGGCTAAGTCACCCCAGCTAAATTACCTTCATAAGTCTAACATATTTGTGAGCCATCTGTCATATGCAGATGACATCATAATCTTCTCCAGAGCTTCAAAGGCAGCAGTCAAGGTGGTCTATCAGGCATTGCAACACTTTCATTTAGTTTTTGGCTTGGAGTTAAACTTACATATTGCCAATTCTTTCCTAGTATTCATGTTAGCCACCAAATGAAGACATGGATAGCTGATTACACTGGATTCAAATCATCTCATCTCCACATTAGCTATCTGGGTGTTCAATTATTGAAGGGCAGAACTAAACAAACACAGTTTCATGAGGTGATTGATAAAATAAAGGCACAAATACATTGTTGAACTAATTCCTTCCTATCAAATGGTGGCAGAATTACTCTTTTGAAAAGTATACTCCTTACACTACCCTCTTATGCTCTACAAAATTTTACAATGAAGAAAAGTACAAAACAACAACTTGGTAGAATGTTTAATAAGTTCCTATGGTCTGGACAACATAAACAAATTCATTAGATGCCATGGCAGAAACTTTGTAAACCTCTCCAGGCTGGTGGGTTGGGATTCAAGAGTTTTGATCATTTAATTTTTGTCAATCTATGTAAGATATGGATCAGATTCAAAGCTCAAGACAACCTTTGGGCTAGATTTATAAGGGCAAATACTGTAAGCATGAACATCCAGCAGTGGTTCAGCCCAAACAGGGTGACTCCAGGCTGTGGACAAGCTAATGAAGATCAAGGAAAAAGCTGAACAAATGTTCATATGGGAATTAGGTGAGGGCTAAATCAACTTCTAGCTGGATCAATGGGTATGGGTAGGTGAAAGACTCTCTCCCACCCACACTGGGATTTCCTCTAATAGCTGTGTGAAAGATTTTTGGCAAGACAGTCAATGGAACTACAGTTTACTCAGCAATATTCTGAACTAAGAACAATTACAAAAAGTTTTGATATCTGAACTTAAGCCTGATCATAAGGATAAGCTCATTACCAAGAATAAATCAAAAGCTAGCTGCCTTTATATATCATAAATATTTAAACTGGGAACAGATCCAATGGGGAGCTGAATTTTGGAGGAAGCTGCTGACCCCATCTATGTCCTTTTCTTGTTGGAGAGCTAGACATAAACTTCTACCCACTGATGACATATTAAAGTTGAAAGAATTAAGAGGGCCTTCTTATTTTCTTCTTTGCCAATGTGCTGAAGAATCTTTAGAACACCTGTTCTTCACTTGTCAACTCTCATAGAACGATTGGAAGGAGTTGCTCACTAAAATTAAGCTGGATACACTGAATTTGAGCTGGCTACATTTGTCTTACAGCCTGATGGAGTGGCATCAGGTTGATCTACTGGTGGTCCCTTGCTTGGTTGCCTGGTTTTTTTGGATGTGCAGATACCAAGCAAAGTATGAGGAGAAGCTTCCATCTTGTATGCTAGTGGCTACCCATTGTTTGGCTTACATTCAAAAGCTTATTAAGTTTCACCATCTCAAAGATATCTGCTTTGTTGACCTCATTTTTGATGAGGTCTTCTCTCCTTCTTTTTAGTACTTAGGATGTAGCCTTAGGCTTTTCCTTTGACTATCCTAGAGGATTTGAATCGGGACCCACCACTTAGAAATTCAAACCACTTCTTAACTCCCTGCAAACTCCACAAACTTGATTGTAGACCCCTAATCACCTAGAGGGTTGAAATCGAATGTGGAAGTTTAAAGGATGAGTTCCTATAGGACTCTTTGGCCTTAGGACTGCCCTGGGTGGCCTAGTCTAGTGAAGGGGCTAACTTACACTCACACTATACTTATACACCACACTTTCACACACTTCCTAAAACCACACCTATAACCAACTTGACCTCCTGACTCATGAAGGTGATTCACATGGATGATCCTTAACCCCTAAGCCCTTGGCTAAGAGGGTTAGGAACAACATAGTGAATGCCTCAAATGAGTCCCTTCATGGCCCATATAGGCTTGATATGGCTTCATGTCTCAACCAAAATAATTTCATTCCACTTACATTTACCCAATCTTCAATTTTCCAAATTTTTAATTTTTGACCCTGGGGACCCTACACCCGTCTAGCCTACCCAAAACCCTTGAAATTACCCAAATTTTCCAAAATCTCCAAATCAGCCAAAAATCCTCAAGACCAATCCCAAACATTCCCACATCACTCAAATTGATCATTCATGGCCAAGAATACCAAAAATTCCAAAAATACCTCCCAATACCCTCCAAATACCCAAAATGCCCCTCTTAGCCAAAAAATCCAAAAATTCAGAAAATTCCCACAAAATTCCAGAAAATCCCAAATATTCCCAATTTCATTTTGTTCAACTATACCAGGGGCCAATTTTGTCAATTTACCCCATTTTTGTCAAAATCCCCAATTTGACCCATTTTTAACCCAAAGTGAACCCAATGTCAAACCAAACCTACCCAATTGACCTAAATTCTGGTCCAATTCAATTCTAAACTTTAATTAAACATCCACAACACCAATCTAGACCAAATCCAAGCCCAATTTGATTGACATTTGAACCCAATTTCACTTTTGACCTTAAAGCCCAATTTGGACCCATGACCCAAACTTAGCTCAAACTCACCCAATTCAACTCCAATTAACCCCAAATCATTTCTAAACCTTCCCTAACATCCCCACAAACAAAAAACTAACATAATATGCCCAAAATTTAGACCCAAACCCCACTCAAATTCAACCCAAAGCTAAAAGACCCAATTTTGACCTAAACCCAAACCTTACCAAATAAGCCCAAACCCCAAAATCAAAACCCAACCAAAGTCAAAACCTCTTTGAAACACTCCCATAAACATTTCCCTACATTAATTTTACAACAATTTCAACCCTAGCCCAACATTGGCCCAAGTTAGCCCAATTTGACCTACATTAACCCCTTTACCAAAGAAGCCCGAAATCCGACCCAATTCAAACCCAAATCACTCCAAACTTGTTTCAAATCAATCATGACACATCCTTAGACAAAACTCAACATTTATTTGGCATGGCCCATTACAAATTTTTCTATTCAAAAGCCCATTTTCTAACATAAAAGCCCACTCCCTTAAACCTTCCTAAAGCTACCTTTTACCAAATTTTAAAAGCCCAAATCAATCTAAAGCCTACATGACACTCTCCCTCATCACACATTCAATTTAAAATCACCCCTAAGTTTCAAAATCATCATTAAACCATTCCAAATCAAGCTTCATGAAAATTCTCCACCAAAATACCAAAATTCATAAATTCTACTTCCATGAAATTGACCAAGCTTTATCCTAAGCCATAGAGCGAGCCATGAAGCCATTCTTAAGCCACATGCAAGCCATGTGAGTTGTTCACATGTGACCTTACCACATTGGGCAAAAGGAGGAGATCCTTTCCACATTTCCTTAAGGTGATTAACCATTTCCATGTCTCCCCTAAACCATGTTTAATCCTAATTGTACTTGGATTGTGACTTGACCCCACTAATCAAGCTGATCCAAATCACTTTCTCTTCGGCCTAAACCAAGCCTTGGGTGGTGCACCTAGCCCAAAAGGATGGGTTGACCCATTTAGAGCCAAAATAGCCATGCCCCCATGCCATTTTGATCCAACTCCTTTACACATGTCCAAACCCGATTGACTTCACCATTGTCGAGCCACGACCTCCACGAGTCAAGATGGTGACTCATGCACAGCCGGCCAGCCACCGAGCCGCCGGAAAACACCATGGCCGAAAGCTCCCATGTGAGCCGACATTGAAATTCCCCCTTGCTTGAGCTGCCCCAAGTCCGAGTGGCCACCATGGCTGTTCTTCTCTTGCATAGAGCAGTGATCCCGAGCACTAAACCCCCACAGGAGGCCCTCCGCCCTCTCCTATTCAAACACCACCCCCTCTCGGCCATGAGAGGTGCTGAAACAAACCTTAAGGAAACTCGCCAAAATTGTTCCAGACTACTCCCCAAACATAGAGAACTTGATCCCCACTGAAATCCCCTGCCATTTCCTCTGCGCGAGCTCGATTTCGAGTTGAAATCCGAGCTCGAAACCGGGACACTTCTCCGAAGTGAGCCGATACCCAAATTGATTGGTCCTACACCTTCACCGGACCAAGAGAAGGAGTTTACCAGCAAAAGCCCCTTCTCCGGGCCACCCACTGTTCCGGACTCCGAAGCTTTGTATTCGGTCGTGGTCGAAGTCATGCACGGACAATTCACCGAGGCCGAGGACTTCATGCGGAGCTTGCTTGGACCCGATCGAAGGTGACACAACCCTCGGATTGAAGCTTCGACTTCTGCGAGCAAAGGTATGGACTCATTCTTCTTCCCGAGCTTACGAGAGATTCTCCATTTAATTTGAATCGATTTCGATGCATGTTTGCAGTATGGATGTATTCGTCTCTTCGAGACGAATCCATAGAGCATAAGAACACAAAAATCCGTTGAGAATCGAGTGAGAAATTAGGGTTAGAATGTTGAAGGTCACAGGTGCACAACAGTCGTAGACGATGACTGGGAGCCATCAGATCGAGCGTGTATCGAGCGGACGGTCTGGATTGAGTCGGACAGCGCGATGGTACGTGAACCGCGGGGCCCTGGAGCACTGAGTCGGATGGCGGCGATGAATCAGAAGACGACGCGTGGTCTTTCGGAGCTGCCGAGGATGGCGTGGCGCCGCGTGGATAAGTAGGAAATTAGGGTATTTTTTTATTTATTTAATTCCCTAAACTTCAAAAATGCATAACTTTGTGTAGGAAAATTAGAAAAATAAAATAAAAATACCCTCTTGCTCAGTGAATAGAGAAGAATAATGTGGAAAAGAAATCATATAATTTCATCAAGTATTTTATTTTTAATTATTTATTTACTCTCTGCACATTTTCAATTCTCCATGCATGTATGCAATTCACCATGGCATGAGACCATAGGGCTTTTGAAGCCTACGAATTTGGGAACATTCCCTGAATTTTCCAAAGTCGGAGACCATCCTATGAAGAGTTATTGATTTTTCAATTCTAGAGTCACTATTCGAGTATTTTAATTCCAATAATTAGCATGTTGTGAAATAAATTCTAGAAAAATTTGGTAATGTTTCTTATGACCAGAGGACCCTAGGAAAAATAGGTTTTGAGTTAACTCACTTGGAATAACCCTAATTGGCTTAAACACCCAAAATGGAGCTTTAATTAATTAGAGCTAATCATACATCAAATTGACTTAAAATCAATTCTCCACCGAACTTTAGGATTAGAGGAACCCATCATAAAAGTTTGAAGTCAATTGGACTTGGTTAACCCTATCAAATGGGTTGATTAATACATTTAGCCAAAGTTAAACTTCAAAAATTCATAACTTTCAAAATACTTCTAAAAAATTCACAAAATTGGTTTTGGAGCCTCTCTGATATCAGGGGAATTTAAGAAAATTAAAATTGCAATTTTCTAAAAAAGTTGATTTTTGCATTATTTTAATATTTTTAATAATTAAAAAATAATAAAAATCACAAAAATAATAAAATTCACCAAAATGTCACATTTTGAATTTTAATCACTTATGAACAAACCCCATTTTTTTTCTTAAGTCTCTATGATGAGATATTAAATTTTAAAGTCCTAAGGTAATTTTAAAATTAAAAAAAAATGCATTTTCTAGCATTTCCACTAAAATAATTCTAATAAATCAAAGAAAAATCAAAAAAATTGTAAAATTTGGTTCTCTGATTTCCTTGATATCAGAGAGATTTTTGAAAAATATAAAATTCATTTTTCAATCTTTATTTTATATTTAAATTAATTAATACTCCAAAACTCAAAATAATTATAATAAAAAGAATATAATTCAAAAAATCACCAAAATTGGTCCAAGTGGTTCTCTGGTCATTAGCAATGTCCCATAATTTTCTTAAGGACAGAAACTTTCCCTTGGTCATGTTATTTAATTTTCCTTGGAATTCCCTATTTTCTACAAAAAATAATTAAATAAATAAATTAAATACAGAAAAATCACATTTTCTCCTCTAATGTCTTGATTGACATATGAGTGAAGTCACATAAAAATTTCAAATTCATTTAAGCTCCATTTAGTGAGTTATGAAATTAATAAGCTTGAAGGGCAAAATGGTAATTAAAATTTTAACCTATAATTAAAAATTTTAGGTTTAATTAAAATGAAAAAGTAAAATATTTGATCCTAATCTGATTTAGATGATTGAAATTTAAATAATTAAAGGGTAGAAACCTACCAAATAATTTAAAAATAATTAAAATAAACCTTAATTAAATAATTAATTAAATTTGGAAGAATAATGAAAAATTGGAATTATTAAAATAGGGATATTATTAGGAGGAGATTTGTTCTTTAATTTAAGAATTCCTAAATTAATCACCTCAAAAGTATTTAATTCCTAATTAAAATGATAATCCAAATTTAAAATTTGAAATGCTAAAAGACTTAATCATTAAATTAAATTAAAGTTAAATTATTTAAATTCCTTTTAAAATTTCAATTAAATTAATACTTTAACAATTAAAATTAAATCATCTTTAAAACATAAAAAATAAAATATTAAATTAAAATTAAAATTAAAATAAAATCTAAAATAAAATTTAATTAAATTAAAATTTAAATTAAATTAAAATCTAAAATAAAATAAAATTAAAATTAAATTAAAGTTTAAATTAAATTAAAATAAATTAAAATTTAAATTAAATTAAATTAAAATAAATTAAACTAAACCAAATTAAATTAAATTAAAATTAAATTGAATTAAATTGAATTAAAAATAACATCACCAAAGACATAAAGAATTCGAAAAATAAATCATACAAGACAACTTGAACAATCTATTCGAAACTTAAACTCATTAATTGAAATTAAATTAAATCATAAATCACTTGAACATTAATTTGCCCTCAAAAGCTCTTGTTGTCATAACTCCTAAACGGAGTGTTAAGTGAAGTGTTACTTCACTCATAGGATATCCAAATGTCCTAGTTCACTGAGCAAGATAACAAAACTTGAACTCATGGATAATTAATTCATTTGTATAATTAAATTCTCTTGGACTTAAAATAATCCTAGAAATATTGAAAAGATGTTTAAGATTTGTCTTAAGCACTTCCTCGATATGATAGGATGTTTATAAGAACAATTGAACTTAATTGTTCTTTGATGAAGACAATCGTCCTCAAACCAAAATACAAGAACCTATACGTCATAGGAGATGACTAGCTATAGGATTAGGAACTTGGTAGAAAACCATAACCCTTCCCTTAGCTTTACCTAGGAACTTGCTTTAAGTGCTTAAAATTTCTAAATTGTGTTTAAGTGCAGCTTGGGATGACGGGAAGACCCTCCGGGTACGCTTTTATTTTATTGCGATTTACTTTATTGCGAATGCACTTTACTTTTCTTGCATGATAAACAAGCTGTTGCATGAAAACCAAAACCTTTAGGGTAGTCCACTAAAGCTGAAACTAAAACTAAATTAAAAGTCATTACAAGATAAAATTCACCGCCACGACATTTCAAAATATAAAACAACTCAAAATTTAATCACAAACGGAACAACAAAACTACAACTACAACTAAATTAAAACGTCTTGTTGGATGACCGGGAATACCTCGGATGATGTAACCTACGTGTTGCTAACGGGATTTCCACGTTCTAAATGAAAGTGTGGAACTCATTTAGTTGAGTTTAGCAAATTCATACGGACTAAGTGAATCCGATAAAAATAACGATGCGGAAGGATGGAACAGTGGGATCTTAACCGGTGTTGTTATAATCGACTTTAAGATTTGTTTTAATTAAAACATAAAAAATACTTGGAAATTAAGACCTTCTCTAAACCAAAACACTTCTCTCATCTCACGATTTATGACTTCTAAAACTAAACCTCTGCAACAACGAGGAGCTCGGAGCATGGTGGGCGGCACGGCCATAGTCATCAGCAAAACACGAGTACTACTTCAGCAAAACTTTCTTAGAATTAAATAATCAAGCCATATGACTTCGAGGTAGTTTTCCTAGTGCAACATAAATCCTCAACTCTTCGTTAGGCATTTGCATTGCAAATTAAGCCCTAACCGGTGTTAGGATTCCGAGGTAGTCGTCCGATACGACATAAACCCTCACATCTTCGAGGCTATTTGTGTGATCGCATCATACGAATATAAGTCCTAATTAATTAAAATTGGCGAGATCAAAACATTAAATAAACATTAGGGCCTTCCTAAATTCGAAGCCGAAACAATAGGATAGTCGGAAATAACCGAAGTTCGCTTCGAATGCGTGATTTCTCCTACATTTCTTCCTTCGAATTCCCGAAATAAAATGTTCCAAATTTGATCCATTCCACTATTGAAATTCCAAAATTCAATCCCTTAAAAACTTAAACTTTGAGATTCTTGAAAGCGAAGCTACGATTATTATCGAGAGTTTTCTTAGGTGATTCCCGTCACTTAAGATGTAATTAACTATAGGGGCTTGCCCTTATAGGGAATTTTAAGAACCCAGGTAATATAAACCCTGTTTAATGTTTTCATATTAAGCAGGAGAACTTGTCGGCAAATAAAATGGTTTCACAGACCAAACGGAAGTCACAAATCTTCTAGTTTATTTAATCGAGCCCCACCAACAAACGGTGTGCCTATTCTTCGGAATGGACACACGTTTCGTGGTGCGGTGCTCGTTTATATAAACTATTCGGGATGTGGGATCAGTTTGATTTCATATCTTAAAATCTTCAAATTTAAAAATTATTTTCAAAATCAAATACTACTTTTCAAATTATTTATTTAAATTAAATTAAAAATTCGCCGACAATTTCTGTAGGCGACCTCTTTTCAAAAATAAAACACATAACCTAAAAATATGCCGACATGCTTGCTTAGAATTACTGGTAAAGTCCCCTTGCAGCTTCCAATTATTTCTAAGTGGTCTCCACCCCCAAGTCCATGGATGAAAGTCAACACAGATGGGAGTTACTATAGGATGAAGGCTGGCTTTGGTGGCATTTTTAGGAACAATACTAGAAAGTTTCTTCTCTTCTTTCACTCTCCAACTTGTGCCCTTAATTCCTTGGAAGCTAAAATGATTGCTATTTTTTGGGCAATCAGGATAGCTTACCAATGCAAAGTGAAACTTCTTCTGGTGGAATATGACTCAACATGCTGTATCAAGTATCTACAAAATATTGAACCTGCCCCATGGCATATCAGAAGGTGGATCAACAGAATGCTAAAGTTTCAAGATGTCATCTAAGTTGGTTTTATCTACTCCCCTAGGGAAGCCATTGCACCTGCACATTGGCTTGCTTCTCAGAGGAGTTTTAATGAAGTTGTTAATATTGATGTAAACCCCCCTTTAGCCTTTTGCCTTCATAGAGAACAATTTGTGTCTACCTTATATTAGGAATTAGCTTGTAACTTCTTTATGGTTCAATAGATTGCTTGCCATAGGCAAGCTTTTGGTGTATTTGTTTTTTAAAAGAAAGGGCTACAAAAGGCCCCCTACATGTTAGATTGGAAACAATAGTACATAACCATGGAGAAGTGGCCCCTAACACCTAACAAGTCAAAAGTCTTCTCCAAAAACAAAACAAAAAAATAGCATAAGAAAGATACATCAACAAACATTCCACAAAACTAAACCGACTGTCAATAGTTCGGTCCGAGGTAGGGAGCGACTAAGAGATCACCGACGAATGAGAATTTTGAGGTGGGAAGGGGGGTGGTAGATAAAGACAACACTGGAAAAGAGGGCACCAGCTTTTGCAAGCCAGTCAGCAGGTTTATCTCCTTCTTTGAAGTTGAACTAAAAGCAGGCTTTGAGTTGGGTTTTAGGTAGCTGAATCTTATGGGTCCAATAATTATGATGCCAATTAAGAGTACTGTTGTTTTCAATCATCTGAAACATCTCTTGAGAATCTCCCTCCACAATTAGGGAGGTCCAATGTAGCTTCACTGCCAACTTCATAGCCCAAAAAGCGCTTATAATTCCGAATCTAAAGCATCCGCTAGCCACTATGGGGCCCCGAAAAACAACAGACACACCCCCTGCTGGTTTCTGAAAATGCCTCCCATGCCAGCATTTCCATTTTTATAGCTACCATCAGTGTTCAATTTGACCCAATTATGATTTGGGGGAAGCCAAAATACCTTGGTGATGTTGGGGGTCATGCTGGTGTAAGAGGAGGTAATGGAGCAATTGTTTGGGAAGTTCTTGAATTTAATAAGCCTCTGCAAGTAGGACATACAGTGACTAGCCACAATCTTCTCCTTAATAAGCACATTCTCAAAAATTGCCTTATTTTTGGCCAACCAAATGAACCAAGCAGTGAGGAGGGGAAGAGCAGTAGTACCAGCATTGTTCCAATCAGCCCAGCAAGTGATTAGATTGTCTCATTGTAAATTTAATGTGTTGAGTGTAGTCTGTTGAAGAAGATCAGACCAGACCTGCTGGGAGAAACTGCAAGCAAAGAATAGATGAGTAATGGATTCTTCCTCCTTATGGCATAAACTGCAGTAAGAAGGTCCTCTGAGCCCTTTTAGTTTTAAGATATCATCACTGGGTAGGAAATGGTTGAAAGTCCTCCAGCAGAAGAAAGCCATAGAAGGAGAAAGATAGTTCCCCCAAAAAATCACTCCCTAGGGTACAGTATCCCAATTAAACAGTTTAGAGTAGATAACTTTGGAAGAACTTTGATTTTTAATAGATGGCCATTCAGGAGTGTTAGGTCTGGATCTATCAAATGGAATAGTGGTGATCTTCTATGCAGAAGGAGCCATCAGGATGGAATGAAGAAAGGAAGTAGACCAGTTGTCACCCTCCCAACAATCAGTCACCAAAAGGTTAAGATTGCTGATAGAGGTGCTTGGTTGTAACCAGTCTTGGGGGCACTAGTGACCCAGCCAGAAATTAATGTTGCCTTTACCCAAATGCTAGATATAGAGCTGTTCAGTCACTTGTCTATTTTTTACCATAGCTTTCCAAATTTTGGAGTCCCCTAATTTAAGGGTAACCATGGAAGGGTGGGTATGTTTACAGTATTTTCCCATCAGGAAATTAGCCCAGAGGGAGTCCTGGACTCTAAAATTGATCCATAGCTTGCAATGGTTCACTTGAATCATTTGGTTTAAGCCTTTAAAACCCAGGCCACCAGCCCATTCAGGCTTTGCAATTTTCTGCCAGGATGCCCAATGTATCTGCTTCCTTTTACCAGGCCAGAGAAAGTGGTTAAAAGCCCTTTCTAATTGCACTTGGGTGCTCTTTTTCATGGTGGTCATCTGCATAAGATAATTGGGGAGGGTAGTAAGGATGCTTTTAAGTAAGGTAAGTATCCCCCCAAGATGATAAATAAATGTGGGTTAGAGAGATAAGTGTAGATCGTGTTATGGGTATCATCAAAATGGGTCTGCTTTGTTCTACCAATGTTGAGTTGAACCCCCAAATATTTGATAGGAAAGGTTATGCTGGAAAAGCCAGTATGATTGAGAGCCCAATGTTTAGTGTCCTGAGACACCTTCTTAGAGAATAAAATTTGACACTTAGCTTTATTAAAACTAAGGCCAAACTGTTCCTGAAAAATCTGGAGGCAGTTATAAATGTAGGTCACAACCCTTTTAGAAGCATTGGAGAAAATCATGACATTATCTGCATATATTAGATGAGAAATAGGAATGTTGGATCTGTGATGATATCTAACATGCTGCTGATTATTTTGCAGATGATTAAACATTGAGGAGAAGTGGTCCATGGCAAGAATAAAGAGAGTAGGGGAAAGGGGGTCCCCCTGCTTAAGGCCCCTGGTAGAAGCAAAAGGCCCCCAGCTGGAACCATTTATCAAAGGGAGTGGGAATTATTGCTTGAGCCATCTTTGAATCAAATTACAAAAACTTTCATTGAAACCCCTGGCTGACAGCACCTCTAAAATGAAATCCCAGCTGATAGTATCATAAGCCTTTCTGATGTCCAATTTGTAAATTAGATTACCCCCTCTACACTGTTTGTTTAGGTCCAGGAGTAATTCTTGGGCTAACAACACATTATCAGAAATGGACCTGCCTTTAATGAAAGCTGATTGATTCAGATTGATAATTTTATTTAAATGAGGCTGAATCCTTATGACAAGGATCTTACTAATTATCTTGCTTAATACTGAGGTAAGACTGATGGGTCTGAATTGATCCCAACTATTCAGTTCAGTGTTCTTTGGAATAAGGAAAATATTGGAAGAGCTAAAGTAATAAGACATATCCTTCCAATGGAAAAAACTGATAATTACAGCAATAACATCAGCTTTAATAACGATCAGGGCTTTTTGTAAAAATCAACGAGTGAAGCCATCGGGATCCGGCCGATTTATTATCGTCAATGTCGCAGAGGGCTTGCCGCATTTCGACTTCGGTGGGAGGTTCGAGTGAGGGATAATGAATTGATATAATGGAAATGGTCCTGTGAGCTAGTGGGGGTGATCGAGACCCTACCACCATAGGGGTGGGATACCGGGTTATGAAAATACCTGATAGCACTCCTTCCAATTTCCAAATTCTTCTTCAGCCAAACTCCATCCTCATCCTTTATGCTGTGAATGATGTTGCAGCTTCTTCTATATCTGATGTAGGCATGAAAAAATTTTGCATTTCTGTCCCCCTCAGCAAAACTTTTCATAGAAGCTTTCTGTTTTAGGAACATGTCTTGAATGTCAATAGAATTGGAAAGTTTAGTTTGAGCAGCTAAAAGAAGGTCAGTGGCCTCCTCCCTCAAGGCCAGCTACTCCAATCTATTCACTTCCTCTTCAGCTTCATTTACTCCAGAAAAAACATTTCCAAATTCTCTCCACCCCCATTTGTTGAGAGCTTTACAGGTTTTAAGATGAAGTAGCCCCAACTTAATCCAAGGATCAGAGTGAGTCTCCCTTGCCACGGTGATTGGATGAGAGTAACAAAGTTTGGATGGGTCGACAAAAAATTTTGGTATATGAAGGGGGACATAAGAAATTTTGTGGGGGAGCAGAAATAGAAAGGATGAGGGGTCTGTGGTCAGAACAAAGGAAGGGGAGGTGGGTAATAGAGGAATGTAGAAACTGGGAGTGCCAAGCTTCATTTACCAAGAATCTATCAAACCTTTCCCAAATCTTGCTTCTCCTCCAGGTGAAAGGTGGGCCCTTAAAACCAAGATCAAACAAACCTGCCGTCTGGATATTGTCACCGAAAAAGTTCATAGTGCTAAGGGTGGGGGTCCTACCCCCCGATTTCTCGACAGAAGTGGCAATGCGATTGAAATCTCCCCCCACCAGCTAAGGGAGATCAATAGAACTGCTGATAAGGTGTAAATGATCCCAGAGACTGATTCTATCTTGTTTTCTACATCCTTCATAAATAAAAGTAGCACAGATTTTGTGTCCAGCAAAGTGTAATGAGAGGTGAGTAAATTGGTGGTGATCAATTAGAAAAGACCAATCAACCTCAGCTCTGCAAAGGATCCAGATTTTATTACTGATGTTAGCATAAAAAGTGAAACCAGGAAAATTTTTGAGGATTTTAGTAGATTTTATATGAACCATAGGTTCCAAAAGCACAATACACCAAGGGGTGTGTTTCTTATTAAGATTTTTGAGTCTTCTTAGAAGTGTGTACAAGTCACCCCTCTAATGTTCCAACAAAGTAGGTTTATCTTTTGAGATTGGAGGAGGGGGAGGGGAAAGTGATTTATGGGAGCTGGATCTAGTTCTCCCTCTAGTGAGGGGGGGTGGGGGTGAAAACTCTCTAGGCTTGAAATTGGAAGGTTCAGCAAGTTTTTGGAGTTCAGAACTACTTTTCTTCTTCTTTATAGAGAAGTAAATTTCCCATTCCTCCTCCATAGAATCAAAAACAACACTCAGTTTGGAGGGAGAAGGGGGGAAGAAAGATCAGAGGGGGAGAGGTAGACAAAATGACAGGTGGGGTGGGGTTTTGGATAGGTAAAATTAAATTGGTTTGGGGTGGGGGATTGGGATTAAGATAAGTAGAAATATGCACTTGAGTGAGAGGAGGCCTCACTTCAGGTGGAGGGGGCATCTTAGTGGGGGGATGAGGATCTAACTGAGTAGGTCCCACCTCAACAGCTTTTTCCTGAGTAGAATCAGTCCTGACTTGGGCTGGAGCTCTTCTGGGGGGTGGATGAAGTTTGAAGCACCCGTCTGTAGTATGCCCAAACATCCTAGAGTGAGTGCAGTAATAAGGTCTTTGTTGCATGATTACCTCTTACCATTGTCCATCTTCTTCAGATCCAATCCAGATTTTCTTCACTTCAGGGAGGGTGATGTCCCTTTCAATTTGAATTCTAGCATATTCTGGTTTAGTTTTGTGAAGAGTGGTTGAGTCCAGCTTAAGAGGAGTTCCAATGGCTCTCCCAATTTGAAACAAAGTAGTTTGATTGAAAAATCTGTAAGGAAGGTCAGGGAGTTTAAACCATATAGGAACTATGGGGGGATCTTGCTTGGATCAAAATTTGGAGTCCACTTGATCAGTTTCATTTCCATTCATGCTATGGTTACCATCTGTTTAGCAAAAAGTTTGGCACAGTCTTCCTCTGATGACAGATTAATTAGCAGGTGCCTTCCATCTAGCAAACCTATTCTCCAGTTGCTGATGAAGTTATGGAATTCAAAGAAGTTCTTAACAAGCTCCATCCTTGAGTGACCCAAAGAAAACTTCCCAATCAATGTTAATTTCACTTCCTCATTTAAACTTTCCAGTTCTTGCTTAGTGAAATATACGGCTGGACAGCCGTCCTTGACTCCTATAAGTTTAGTAAAAGGGCAAGAACCTTTGCCAGCAGCTGCATCATGCATACTTTGAGGAAAAACCAGTGAAGCAGGATCATTAAATGAAGGGCCCCTTCCAACCACCCCAGCATAAGTGGCTTTGGCCCACTCAATATTGGTGTGTAAATCAATGGGAGTAGCCATGACAGTTAGCTATAAATGCAGACAAAGGCCAGAGAACTTAAGCCACAGAAATCCATTGAACCAAAAGGAATACCACTGGGAGCAGTAGCGGAAATCCCAGTAGAGAAACCTCTTCAGCTAGAAGGCATAAATTCAATGGAACAGTAGTGAACTGCCAAACCAAGAAAGAAACCAGAAGATGCAGAAAAGAGCCAGGAAACACATAAAACTTCAATCTCAAGCCTGGAATAGCAGCCCAGACTCCAGTCCAGAAAGCAAGACCAGAGATAAAAACCAATGTAACAGTAGAGTTTGAAAAAGGGAAAGCCCGAGAAAGACCTTTCCTCCACAAAATGAGCAAAAGACCAGTACCACTCCAAACACCACCCCAAACAAAGTCGACACCAACCTTCCCTTACCTGAGCCACCACCCAAAGGACTGCCGCTGGCAGACTCATGCTAGAAACCCTAGCAGAGCAAACTCAGCCGCCAACACCATATATATATATATATATATATATATATATATATATATATATATATATATATATATATTAAAACAAAAACTTTCTATCGATTAATCAAAGTACAACCTCGAGATGCGGGGCATCCAAGAGGTCCCCACAAAGCAAAAACAAAAAGGGGGGGTGGGGTTAGAAGAGATTACGACGAGAGGGGAGGTACTTTCTTGATCCGGCTAACCGGTTAGCATGTCCATTACCTTTGATGGTGATGAAAATCTTTTTTATGTCGACTTGCATTACTATCAATTCCCGTATCATGTCAATGTCAAGGAGTCACCACTCTCTTTCTCTATCTATCACCCTAATTCTTATCCTATCTAGACTTATTGTCAGAAGTCTCTGGAGAATTTGAAGAAGGATTAATCATGATAGAGATTGAGAGAAAATGATAATCTCATAGAACAAGTCTTCAGATTGTGTAATTACTGAAGTTTTTCATATAAGAAAATCATATAAAGATCTTGAGTAACCAGAGAGGTCTTGTAGGTGAAATACCTATCCTAAGTTCTTTAATCTCCTATAGGAGCAAGCTCCTATAGTTAATTACATCTTGAGTAATTAATACTTCTTATGAAAACTCCCGATTAAGGTTAACATATATCCTCGAAAAAGTGTAAGTGTTGTCCTGTTAAGTTTGATTTATGTTGAACTTAAGAATTATGTCGGTTTTGTCATGTTAAGTTTGATTTAGGTCGAACTTATGTCGGTTTATGTCAAATCATGTTGATTTATGTTGAATGTTGAGTTATGTTAAATTTGGTTTGAAATGTCAATTGATGTCATTTAATGTTGGTGATTGTTAAATTTGGTTTGAAATGTCGATTAATGTTGGTTTATGTTTGATTATGTTTGGAATGTTGATTAATGTCAAATAATTTCATTTGAAATGTGAAACCTGTTGAGTTTCGTTTGGAATGTTAGATTTATGTCTTTTATGTCAATTTTTGTTTGAAATATCAAATTTATGTCGTTCTTTTCGATTTATGTTTGAAATGTCAAATTTTATGTCGTTTAGGTTTGAAATGTCAAATTTATGTCGATTATGTCGATTTATGTTTGAAATGTCAAATTTATGTCGATTTATGTTTGAAATGTCAAATTTATGTCGATTATATCGATTTGCGTTCACTTTTGTCGATTTAGGTTCAATTTGGATTGAACCTAAGGCAAAATAGGGGATTTTAGATTTTAAGTGAAATTAAACACAAATGTGGATCAAATTGAGCTTGTTTTTGGTTTAGATTGGTATTATAGATGTTGAATTAAAGTTTGGAATTGAATTTGGGCAAGATTGGGATCAATTAGGTAGGCATTGGGTTTAATTTGGGCACATTGAGGTTAAATAGGTCAAATAAGGGCTTTTAGTTAAATTGAGCTAAATTGGCCTAATTGGGTCATGTGGGAGTTAAGAGAAATGAAATTGGGAATATTTTGGAGGTTTTGGGAATTTATGGGAATTTTTGGAATTTTGGGCTAAGAGGGGCATTTTGGTCTTTTTGGGGATTTTTAGGGAAATTTGGTACTTTTGGGTAATTTTTGTCAATTTGAGTGGAAGGAAGTATTTTGGAATAATTTTTAGAGAAATATGGACAATTTGGGTGATTTGGAAATTTTGGGGGATTTTAGGGTTTTGGGGGCATTTTAGGTATTTTGGGAATTTTGGGTATTTTGGGGTAAACGGGTTAGAAATTTGGAATGTTTTGGCAAATTGAGATTGGTTGAAGCTGAGTAAAATGGAATTTTTTTGGTGAGCCATGGACCAAGGGTCACCCTCATTTGGTCCTATATGTGTTCGTACTAGCCAAACCCTAGCCTGAGGCTAAAGGCTTGGGAAAACCACTTACATGAGTTTCCAAAGAGTTAGGTGATCAAAAGGTGGTGTGCTTTGTTTAGGGTTTTGAGTATGTAGGGTGAGTGTGGTGTAAGCTCCAGACCTCCCAGGAAAGATCTTGTGGCCTAACCACCTATAGGAGACTTCCTCTGGGCTTCCTTATGCTTGGTCTCTTCCTCCCAAGACTGAAGGTTAGGCCTTACGTATATAAAAACTCCCAGTGAAGCAAGAAAACTTTGAATTTCTATGGAGGAGGTTCCATGATTAGTCTTTGAACCACTCCGCGCACTTTGCGTAAGCTTAATATTGCATGAATTTGATATAGAAGTGTATAAAAATATTTAATAATCGCAGAGTTACTCTTATCAACGCAAGTATACGTATCACTCAAGTAATACAGGGCTCTAGTGGAGTCCTGGATATCGATCCCACAAGGAACATTTTAGAGGCTACAAACTAGAATTTTAGAAACCAATTCAGAATCACAACCTTGTAATTTGAATTGCCTATTTGTCAATAATATGCAATCGTAAATAAGATGTAATTTTAATAAACTAATTGTACTAACAATTAACTAATTTTACTAATAAAGTGAGGTTCAATATATAAGCAAGAATCCTTCTCCTTGTTAAGAAATTTAAGTGAATGGATAAATTGAATTAGTTTAAAAACTGTGTTGTTCCAAATAGGAGTATACTTATTCTTCACCCTTTGGTGCAGGCATAAAGAACATTGACTAATCCTATGCTTGGTTACTGAATCTGCGGCTATGCTGGGAGGATACCGGCTCTCACTTCGGAGCTCCCTGTTGACCTCATTTTTGATGAGGTCTTCTCTTCTTCTTTTTAGTACTTAAGATCTAGCCTTCGGCTTTTCCTTTGACTATCCTAGAGGATTAGAATTGGGACCCACCACTTAGAAATTCAAACCACTTCTTAACTCCCTGCAAACTCCACAAACTTGATTGTAGACCCCTAATCACCTAGAGGGTTGAAATCGAAATGTGGAAGTTTAAGGATGTGATCTATAGGACTCTTTGGCCTTAGGACCGCTCACAGGTGCCACTGGTGCAGTGGAAGGAGCTGACTTACACTCACACTACACTTATACACTACACTTTCACACACCTCCTAAAACCACACCTATACCCAACTTGACCTCCTGACTCATGAAGGTGATTCACATGGATGGTCCTTAACCCCTAAGCCCTTGGCTAAGAGGGTTAGGAACAACATAGTGAATGCCTCAAATGAGTCCTCTCATGACTCATATAGGCTTAACATGGCTTCATGGCTCAACCAAAATGATTTCATTCCACTTACGTTTACCCAATCTTCAATTTTCCAAATTTTTAATTTTTGACCCCGGGGACCCTACACCCACCTAACTTTACCCAAAACCCTGCGAAATTGCCGCAAATTTTCCAAAATCTCCAAATCACCCAAAATTCCTCAAAACCAATCCCAAACATTCCCACATCACTCAAATTGATCATTCATAGCCAAAAATACCAAAAATTCCAAAAATACCTCCCAATACCCTCCAAATACCCAAAATGCCCCTCTTAGCCAAAAAATCTAAAAATTCAGAAAATTCCCAGCAAAATTCCAGAAAATCCCAAATATTCCCAATTTCATTTTGTCCAACTACACCATGGGCCAATTTTGTTAATTTACCCCACTTTTGTCAAAATCCCCACTTGACCCATTTTTTAACCCAAAGTGAACCCAATGTCAAACCAAACCTACCCAATTAACCCAAATTCTGGTCCAATTCAATTCTAAACTTCAATTCAACATCCCCAACACCAATCTAGACCAAATCCAAGCCCAATTTGATTGACATTTGAATCCAATTGCACTTTTGACCTTAAAGCCCAATTTGGACCCATGACCCAAACTTAACCCAAACTCACCCAATTCAACTCCAATTAACCGCAAATCTTTTCTAAACCTTCCCTAACATCCCCACAAACAAAACACTAACATTATTTGCCCAAAATTTAGACCCAAACCCCACTCAAATTCAACCCAAAGCTAAAAGCCCAATTTCGACCTAAGCCCAAACCTAACCCAAATAAGCCCAAACCCCAAAATCAAAACCCAACCAAAGTCAAAACCTCTTTGAAACATTCCCATAAACATTTCCCAACATTAATTTTACATCAATTTCAACCCTAGCCCAACATTGGCCCAAGTTAGCCCAATTTGACCTACATTGGCCCATTTACCAAAGAGGCCCAAATTCAACCCAATTCAAACCCAAACCACCTCAAATCTATTTCAAATTACTCATGACATATCCCTAAAGCAAACCCAACAATTATTTGGCCCAACCTTTTACAAAAATTCCCATCCATGAACTCATTCTTAAACCTAAAGGCCCACTTCCTTAAACCACTTTAAAAGCCCACCCAAGACCATTTCAAAAGCCCAAGTTTTCAATCCAAAGCCCACATGACATTTCTCCACATCATCCATTTAATCAAAATCACCCCTAAGTTTTAAAATCATCATTAAGCCATTCCAAATCAAGCTTCATGAAAATTCTCCACCAAAATACCAAAATTCCTAAATTCTATTTCCATGAAATTGACCAAGCTTTATCCTAAGCCATGAAGCAAGCCATTTACAAGCCATATGAAGCCATGGAAGGTTTGACCTGTGACCAAGCCATTAATGGCAAAAGGAGGGCCTCCTTTCCTAATCCTTCATTAAGCCTTTTTAACCATAAACATGTCACACACTAAACCATGCTTAGCCACCTCACCATGGATGGAGACTTCAGCACTCCATGACAGCTGACCCAACTGATCCCCTGGCCCAAAATCAGACCATGGGAAGGTGAACCAAGCCCAAACACATGGTTTGACCCAAACCAAGCCAAAATGGCCTCTTCCCCATTCCATTCCAAGCCATCCCCTTTACACATGGCAAGGCCCATATGGCTGCACTAAGCCCCAGCCCTGACCCACCTGAACAAGATGGTGACCAGTGCCTAGCCGGCCAGCCACCAGGCCGCCGGAAAACACCATGGCTGAGACCTTGGGAGGAACCAAAAAATTTAATTTCACCTTGCTGAGCTACCCCATGCCCAATGGCCACCATGGCTGTTCTTCCCTTGACCTAAGCAGCTGATCTCAAGCCTTAAACCCCCCTGGGAGGCCCTCCAGCCTCTCCTATTTGAACACCACCCTTCTCGGCCATGGAGGAGGTGCTGAACCAACCTTAAGGAAACTCTGCCAAAATCATTCCAGACCACTCTCCACACATAGAGCACTTGATTCCCACTGAATTCCAGCCCCAATTCCTCCAACTGAGCTCAATTTCGAGTTCAAATTTCAAGACAAAAACCAGGACACTTCTTCACAGTGGACCAATCCCCAAATCGATTGGTCCTACACCTTCACCGGACCAAGGGAAGAAGTTTACCAAAGAAAAGCCCCCTCACCGGACCAGCCATTGCTTCCGACTCTCCAAGCTTTGTGATCGGGCTTGGTCGAAATCTTACCTAGACAATTCACCAGGCCCAGGGACTTCATCTGGAGCTTGCTTGGACCCAATAGAAGGTGACACAACTCTCAAATTGAAGCTTCACTTCTCTGAGCAAAGGTATGGACTCACTCTTCTTCCCGAGCTTACAGAGATTCTCTATTTAATTTGAGTCAATTTAAATACATGTTTACCATATGGATGTGTTCGTCTCCTCAAGACGAATCCATAGAGCATAAGAACACGAAAATCCGTTGAGAATCGAGTGAGAAATTAGGGTTAGAAGGTTGACGGTCACGGTGCACACCGGCCGTAGACGATGACCGAGAGCCGTCTGGATCGAGCTTGTATCGAGTAGACGGTCTGGATTGAGCCGGACAGCGCGTTGGTACGTGAACCGCGGGGCCCTGGAGCGCTGAGTCGGATGGCGGCGCCGAATTAGAAGAAGACACGCGGCGCTTCGGAGATGCCTAGGTTGAGTTGGCGCGGCGTGGATAAGTAGGAAATTAGGTTATTTTCCTATTTATTTAATTCCCTAAACTTCAAAAATGCATAACTTTGTGTAGGAAAATCAGAAAAATAAAATAAAAATACCCACTTGCTCGATGAATAGAGGAGAATAATGTGGAAAAGAAATCATTTAATTTCATTGAGTATTTGATTTTTAATAATTTATTTACTCTCTGCACATTTTCAATTCTCCATGCATGTATACAATTCACCATGGCATGAGACCATAGGGCTTTTGAAGCCTCTGAATTTGGGAACATTCCCTGAATTTTCCAAAGTCAGAGGCCATCCCTATGAAGAGTTATTGATTTTTCAATTCTAGGTTGCTAGTTTGAGTATTTTAATTCCAATAATTAGCATATTGTGAGATAAATTCTAGGAAAATTTGGTGATGTTTATTATGACCAGAGGACCCTAGGAAAAATAGGTTTTAAGTTAAATTACTTGGAATAACCCTAATTGGCTTAAACACCCAAAATGGAGCTTTAATTAATTAGAGCTAATCATACATCAAATTGACTTGAAATCAATTCTCCACTGACCTTTAGGATCGGAGGAACCCACCATAAAAGTTTGAAGTCAATTGGACTTGGTTAGCTCTATCAAATGGGTTGATTAAGCCATTTAGCCAAAATTAAACTTAAAAAATTCATAACATTCAAAATACTTTTCAAAAATTCACCAAATTGGTTTTGGAGCCTCTCTGATATTAGGGGAATATAGGAAAATTAAAATTACAATTTTCTAAAAAAGTTGATTTTTTGCATTATTTTAATATTTTAATAATTAAAAAATAATAAAAATCACAAAAATAATAAAATTCATCAAAATGTCACATTTTAAATTTTAATCACTTAGGAACAAATCCCATATTTTTCTTATGTCTCTATGATGAGATATTAAATTTTAAAGCCCTAGGGTAATTTTAAAATTAAAAAGTATTTTCTAGTATTTCCACTAAAATAATTATAATAAATCAAAGAAAAATCATAAAATTATAAAAATTAGTTCTCTGATTTCTTTGATATCAGAGAGATTTTTGAAAAATATAAAATTCATTTTTCAATCTTTATTTTATTTTTAAATTAATTAATACTCCAAAACTCAAAATAATTATAATAAAAAGAATATAATTCAAAAAATCACCAAAATTGGTCTAAGTGGTTCTCTGGTCATTAGGAATGTCCCATAATTTTCTTAAGGACAGAAACTTTCCCTTGGTCATGTTATTGAATTTTCCTTGGAAATCCCTATTTTCTACAAAAAAATAATTGCATAAATAAATTAAATATAGAAAAATCACATTTTCTCCTCTAATGTCTTGATTGACATATGAGTGAAGTCAATAAAAATTTCAAATTCATTTAAGCTCAATTTAGTGAGTTATGAAATTAGTAAGTTTAAAGTGCAAAATGGTAATTAAAATTTTAACCTATAATTAAAAATTTTAGGTTTAATTAAAAGGGTGGGTAAAATATTTGATACTAAGTTGATTTTGGATGTTTGAAACTTAGGCAATTAAAGGGTAGAAATCTACCAAATAATTTAAAAATAATTAAAATAAACCTTAATTAAATAATTAATTAAATTTGGAAGAATAATGAAAAATTGGAATTATTAAAATAGGGATATTATTAGGAAGAGATTTGTTCTTTAATTTAAGAATCCCTAAATTAATCACCTCAATAATATTTAATTCCTAATTAAAATGATAATCCAAATTCAAGATTTAAAATGCTAAAAGACTTAATCATTAAATTAAATTAAAGTTAAAACATTTAAATTAAATCCTTTTAAAATTTCAATTAAATTAATACTTTAACAATTAAAATTAAATCATCCTTAAAGCATAAAAAATAAAATAATAAATTAAAATTAAAATAAAATTTAATTAAAATTTAAATTAAATTAAATTGAATTAAATTAAATTTAAATTGAATTAAATTAAATTAAATTAAACTAAATTAAATTAAATTAAAACATATTAAATTAAATTAAATTAAATAAAAAAATAAAGTCAAGTTAAAATAAAATTAAAATTAAATTAAAAAAATAAAATTAAATTAAAATTAAAACTAAACCAAATTAAATTAAATTAAATTAAAATTAAATTAAATTGAATTAAATATAACATCATCTAAGACATAAAGAATTCAAAATAAATCTAAAACAACTTGAACACTATTCCAAACTTAAACCCATTGATTGAAATTAAATTAAATCACAAATCACTTGAACATCCATTTGCCCTCGAAAACTCTTCTTGTCATAACTCCTAAACGGAGTATTAAGTGAAGTGTTACTTCACTTATAGGATATTCAAATGTCCTAGTTCACTGAGCAAGATAACAAAACTTGAACTCCTGGATGATTAATTCATTTGTATAATTAAATTCTCTTGGACTTAAAAATAATCCTAGAAATATTGAAAAGATGTTTAAGACTCTTCTTAAGCACTTCCTCGATATGATAGGATATCTATAAGAACAATTGAATTTAATTGTTCTTTGATGAAGAAAATCATCCTCAAACCCAAAATACAAGAACCTAGACGTCATAAGAGATGACTAGCTATAGGATTAGGAACTTGGTAGAAAACCATAACCCTTCCCTTAGCTTTACCTAGGAACTTGCTTTAAATGCTTAAATATCCTAATTATATTTTAAGTGCAGCTTGGGATGACGGGAAGACCCTCCATGTATGCTTTTATTTTATTGCAATTTACTTTATTGCAAATGCACTTTACCTTTCTTGCATGATAAACAACTGTTGCATGAAAACCAAAACCTTTAGGATAGTCCCTAAAACTGAAACCAAAACTAAATTAAAAGTCATTACAAGATAAAATTCACCGTCACAACATTCCAAAATATAAAACAACTCAAAATTTAATCACAAACAGAACAACAAAACTACAACTACAACTAAATTAAAACGTCTTGTTGGATGATCGGGAATACCTCGGATGATGTAACCTACGTGTTGCTAACGGGATTTCCCACGGTCTAAATGAAAGTGTGGAACTCATTCAGTTGAGTTTAGCAAATTCATACGGACTAAGTGAATCCGATAAAAATAACGATGCGGAAGGATGGAACCGTGGGATCTTAACCGGTGTTGTTATAATCAACTTTAAGATTTGTTTTAATTAAAACATAAAAAAACACTTGGAAATTAAGACTTTCTCTAAACCAGAACACTTCTCTCATCTCCTGATTTATGATTTCTAAAACTAAACCTCTGCAATAAGGAGCTCGGAGCATGGTGGGCAGCACGACCATCGTTATCAGCAAAACCTGAGTCTACTTCAGCAAAACTTTCTTAGAATTAAAAAACTAAGCCATAGGACTTCGAGGTAGTTTTCCTAGTGCAACATAAACCTCAACTCTTTGTTAGGCATTTGCATGATCATTTCATGTAAATTAAGCCCTAACCGATCTTAGGATTCCGAGGTAGTCGTCTGATAAGACATAAACCCTCACATCTTCGAGGCTATTTGTGTGATCACATCATACGAATATAAGTCCTAATTAATTAAAAATTGGTAAGATCAAAACATTAAATAAACATTAGGACTTTCCTAAATTCAAGCCAAACAATAGGATAGTCGGGAAATTATCAAAGTTCGCTTCGAATCTGTGATTTCTCCTACCTTTCTTCCTTTGAATTCCCAAAATAAAATGTTCAAAATTTGATCCATTCCTTATTGAAATTCCAAAATTCAATCCCTTGAAAACTTCAACTTTGAAATTCTTGAGAGCAGAACTACTGATTATTATCGAGAGTTTTCTTAGGTGATTCCCGTCACTTAAGATGTAATTAACTATAGGGGCTTGCCCTTATAGGGAATTTTAAGAACCCAGGTAATATAAACCCTGTTTAATGCTTTCATATTAAGCAGGGGAACTTGTCGGCAAATAAAATAGTTTCGCAGACTAAACAGATGTCACAAACCTTCTAGTTTATTTAACCGAGCCCCACCACCAAATAGTGTGCCTATTCTTCCGAATAGACACGCGGTTTGTGGTGTGGTGCTCATTTATATAAACTATTTGAGATGTGAGATCAGTTTGATTTCATATCTTAAAATTTTTTAAAATTATTTTCAAATTCAAAACACTACTTTCCAAATTATATATATATGTAAATTAAATTAGAAATTCGCCGACAATTTCTGTAGGAGACCCCCTTTTCAAAACACATAACCTAAAAATATGCCGACACTCCCATGTTCCCCTCACCTGAGGACTAGTATCTACACTTTAACACCCAAACGATAGGTCCA
Source organism: Papilionanthe hookeriana x Papilionanthe teres (assembly GCA_022702705.1). Classification (NCBI taxonomy): domain Eukaryota; kingdom Viridiplantae; phylum Streptophyta; class Magnoliopsida; order Asparagales; family Orchidaceae; genus Papilionanthe; species Papilionanthe hookeriana x Papilionanthe teres. The sequence goes on along the minus strand of CM040429.1, from coordinate 107,010,566 downwards.
AAATTGAGGATTTTAGTCTGTCACTCTAAAATCTCCAATTTTACGCCCGATAAATAATATTTCCCTATTTATTTGCACCCAACTTTCAAGGAATTTGACCTCCCTGAATCTTTGATGTAATCTTCACTTTAGTTGTAAAAATCAACATATTTTAACAAATCAATTGGCCAGATTGAAAGTAAATTAAGATTAAAGTGAAAAGATTATCACAACTTCTTTAACATTCTCTTGTCACTACTAATTCAAATCACAATTTCACAAAAAATCTCAAAACAAAGAGAAAGACATAAAAACTACTCAGATCTCATGGAGAATATATGACAAAACTTGGATTTCATATATAAAAGCAAAGTTATAAAAACTACAATAAGTAAATACAACTTATCTCAAATTCCTCCCCAAGAAAACTCCTTGAAGTTCCTCTGAATCTCTTCCTTTCTTTACAGCACACAGAATTCTCCTTTGATGCGGCAAGGAGGATGAAATCTCTCACTTTCCTTCCACTCATACAATCTCTCGAAGAATTCCTCACAATTAACACTAATTTAACTCACTCTCTATAACTCTTAGGGCACCCAAAACACAAACAGACACTCACGGACACCCCCTTTTTAACCCTCAAATTGTTTATTTTAAATTTAATTTTAATTTAATTTTAATTTAGTTTAATTTTAATTTAATTTAATTTTAATTTAGTTTAATTTAACTTAATTTGATCTCAAGTTATTTTTCTTTTAATTTAATTTAATTTGATTTTAATTTAATTTCAATTTTAATTTAGTTGAGATTATTCTTTTAATAATTTTTTTTAATTAAGATATAAGTATTATTGAAGTGATTTATTTAGGGATTTTTAAATTAAAGAATAAATATCCTCTTAAATAATATCCCTACTTTAATAATTCTAATTTCTATTATTCTTCCAAAAATTTCAATTAATTAATTAATTAAAGTTTTATTTTAATTATATTTGAAATGGTTCATATGTTTCTACCCTTAATCATTTAAGTTTCAATCATCCAAAATCAGTTTAAAATCAAATATTTTACCCTCCCTTTTTAGATTAATCCTAAAATTTTAATTAAAGGTTGAAAATTTTAATTACCATTTTGCCCTTCAAGCTTAATAATTATATAACTCACTAAATTAAGCTCAAATGAACTTGAAATTTTTATGTGACCTCACTTATATGTCAATTAAGACATTAGAGGAGAAAATGTGATTTTTCTGTATTTAATTCATTTATGTAATTATTTTTAATGGAAAATAGGGATTTTCAAGGAAAATTCAATAACATGACCAAGGAAATGTTTCTGTCCTTAAGAAAATTATGGGATATTCCTAATGACTAGAGGACCATTTGGACCAGTTTTGGTGATTTTTTGAATTATATTTTATTTATTAGAATTATTTTGAGTTTTGGAGTATTAATTAATTTTAAAATAAAATTAGAGTTGAAAAATGGATTTTATATTTTTTTTAAATCTCTCTAATCTCAGGGAGTTCAGAGAAATAAATTTTTTATTTTTTTAATTTTTCTTTGATTTATTAGAATTATTTTAGTGAAAAGGTTGAGAAATACATTTTTTAATATTAAAAATTACATTAAGCCTTTAAAATTCAATATCTTACCCTAGGGACTTAAGAAAAATATTTGGTTTGTTCCTAAGTGATTAGAATTCAAAATGTGACATTTTGGTGATTTTTAATATTTTTATGATTTTTATTATTTTTTAATTATTAAAAATATTAAAATAATGATAAAAATCAACTTTTTAAGAAAATTAAAATTTTAATTTTCCTAAGTTCCTCTGATGTCAGAGAAGCTCCAAAACTATTTTTGTGAATTTTTGAAAAGTATTTTATGAGTTATGAATTTTTAAAGTTTAATTTTACCCATCTTTGCTTAAGAGGCTTAATTAACCCATTTGGTGGGGTTAATCAAGTCCAATTAGTTTCAAATTTTTATGTGGTGTTCTCTTATCCCTAGAGGACAGTGGAGAATTATTTTTAAGTTAATTTGATGTGTGGTTAACCCTAATTAATTAAAGTTTAATTTTGGGTATTTAGGCCAATGAGGGTTGTTCCAAGTGTATTATCTCAAAACTTATTTTTCCTAGGTTCCTCTAGTCACAAGAAACATCACCAAATTTTTCTAGAATTTATTTCTCAACATGCTAATTATTGGAATTAAAATACTCAAAACAGTAGCATGAACTTGGAAAATCAATAACTCTTCATAGGGATGGTCTCTGACCTTGGAAAATTCAGGAAATGTTCCCAAGTTCAGAGGCTTCAAAAGCCCTATGGTCTCATGCCATGATGAATTACCTATGCAAATAGAGAATTAAAACAATGCAGAGAGTAAATAAATCATTAAAAATAAAATAGTTAATGAAATTATTTGATTTCTTTTCCACATTATTCTCCTCTATTCACTGAGCAAGAGGGTATTTTTATTTTATTTTTAGGATTTTTCTACACAAAGTTATGAATTTTTGAAGTTCAGGTAATTAAATAAATAGAAAAATAGTCTATTTTCCTACTTATCCACGCGGCGCTGCGTCAACCTCGGCAGCTCCGAAGGGGTGCGTGTCGCGTTGTGATTGGGCGCCGCCATCTGAGTCAGCCGTCCTGGGACAGCCTTTCACGTAACATCTTCTGGTCCGACGCGATCCGAGCCGTCCATCCGATACACGAACGATCTAACGGCTCTCAGTCATCGTCTACGACTGGTGTGAACCCGTGACCGTCGACCTTCTAACCCTAATTTCTCACTCGATTCTCAACGGATTTTTGTGTTCTTATGCTTTATGGATTCGTCTTGAAGAGACGAACACATCCATATGGTAAACATGCATTGAAATTGACTCAAACTAAATGGAGAATCTCTGGAAGCTCGGGAGGAAGTGTGAGTCCATACCTTTGCTCAGAGAAGTGAAGCTTCGATTTGAGAGTTGTGTCACGTTCGATTGGGTCCAAGCAAGCTCCGGATGAAGTCCCTTGGCACAGTGAATCGCTTAGGTACGAAGTGACCACGACCAATCACAAAGCTTGGAGGCTGGAAGCAATGGTTGGCCTGGTGAGGGGGCTTTTGCTGGGAAACTTCTCCTCTTGGTCTGGTGAAGGTGTAGAGTCAATCAATTTGAGGATTGACTCACTGTGGTGAAGTGTCCTGGTTTTGGGCTTGGATTTCAACTCTAAAATTGAGCTCACAGAGAGGAAATGGCAGGGGGATTTCAGTGGGGATCAAGTTCTCTATGTGTAGAGAGTGGTCTGGGATGATTTTGGCATGGTTTCAGTAAGGTTTCGTTCAACACCTCTCTTGGCCGAGAGGAGGGGGTGTTTAAATAGGAGAGGTCGGAGGGCCTCCCGGGGGGTTTAAGGGTTGGGATCGAGCTGCTCCGGTGAGGAGAAGAACAGTTGCAATGGCCATTTGGAGTGAGGCAGCTCAAGCAAGGTGGAATTCCAAAATTTGGCTCCTCCCAAGGTCTCGGCCATGGTGTTTTCCGACGATCCGAGTGGTGGCCGGCGAGGCATGGCTCACCCTCGGGTTCAGGTGAGTCGTGGCTGGAGGTTTGTGCGAGCAATTGGCCAATGCCATGTGTAAAGAGATTGGATTAAAATGGCATGGGAGATAGGCCATTTTGGCTTGATTTGGTCCAAGCCATGGTTTTAGGTTAGGTTCACCTCCCCAGGACTGATTTGGGCTGAGGGAGGATCATTTGCATCAGCTAGAAAGGAATGGTGAAGTCCCCTTCCAAACTGATGTGGTTAAACATGTTTTAGTGTGTAGCATGGAAGGGGTTAAAAATGCTTAGTGAAGGATTAAGAAAGGGGGCCCTCCTTTTGCTACTTTGGGTATGGTCACATGTCAAACATCCCATGGCTTCATATGGCTTGTACATGGCTTGTCTTTGGCTCACATATGACTTGGGAAAAGATTTGGTCAATTTCATAAAAAAAGGATTTTGTGAATTTTGGCATTTTGATGGGAATTGTTATGAGGCTTGATTTGAAATTATTTAATTGATAAATTAGGACTTTAGGAATGATTTTAAATTGAATGTGTGATGAGGGAAAGTGTCATGTGGGCTTTAGATTGATTTGGGCTTTTGAATTTGGTGGAAGTGGGCTTTTAGGAAGGTTTAAGGGAGTGGGCCTTTATGTTTAGCAATGGGCTTTTAGATGAAGAATTTTTCAAAGGGCCATGCCAAATAGATGTTGAGTTTAGTTTAAGGATGTTTCTTGAATGATTTTAAGCAAATTTGAGGTAGTTTGGAATTGAATTGGGTTGAATTTGGGTTCATTTGGTAAATGGGCCAATGTAGGTCAAATTGGGCTAATTTAGGCCAATGTTGGGCTAGGGTTGAAATTGATGTAAAATTAATGTTGGGAAATGTTTATGGGAGTGTTTCAAAGAGGTTTTAACTTTGGTTGGGTTTTGGTTTTGGGACTTGGGCTTATTTGGGTTAGGTTTGGGTTTAGGTCAAAATTGGGATTTTTGGTTTTGGGTTGAATTTGGGTGGGGTTTGGGTCCAAATTTTGGGCAAATTATGTTAGTTTTTTGTTTTTGGGGTTGTTAGGGAAGGTTTAGAAAAGGTTTGGGGTCAATTGGAGTTGAATTGGTTTGGTTTGGGCTAAGTTTGGGTCATGGGTCCAAATTGGGTTTTAAGGTCAAAAGTGAAATTGGATTCAAATGTTAATCAAATTGGACTTGGATTTGGTCTAGATTGATATTGTGGATATTAATTTGAAGTTTAGAATTGAATTAGACCAAAATTGGGGTCAATTGGGTAGATTTGGTTTGACAATGGGTTCACTTGGGTTAAGAATGGGCTAAATTGGGGGTTTTGGTAAAAGTGGGGTAAATTGATAAAATTGGCACATGGTGTAGTTGGACAAAATGAAATTGGGAATATTAGGGATGGTCTGGAATTTTCTGGGAATTTTTTGAATTTTTGGATTTTTGGGTCAAGAGGGGCATTTTGATAATTTGGAGGGTATTGGGGGATACTTTTGGAATTTTTTGTATTTTTGGCTATGGATGATCAATTTGATTGGTGAGGAAATGTTCAAGTTTAATTTTGGGGAATTTTGGGTGATTTGGAAATTTTGAAGAATTTGGGTAGTTTCAAGGGCTTTTAGTAGGTTAGGCGGGTCCGGGGTCCCGGGGGTCAAAAATTGAAATTTTGGCAAAATGGAGATTGATCAAATTTGAGTAAAGTGGAATCACTTTGGTTGAGCCATGAAGCCATATTAAGCCCATAGGAGCCATGAGGGGACTAATTTGAGGCATTCACTATGTTGTTCCTAACCCTCTTAGCCGGGGCTTAGGGGTTAAGGACCATCCATATGAATTATCCACATGAGTCAGGAGGTCAAGCTAGGCATGAATAGTTTTAGGATTTGGAATGTGTGTGTGAGAGTGTAGTATATGTGTAAGTCAGCCCTCACCAGACCAGGCCACCCAGGGTAATCCTAAGGCCAAAGAGTCCTATAGGGAACTCATCCTTTAAACCTCCACATTTGATCTCAACCCTCCAAGTGACTCAGGGGCAGTGACTTGGGGGTTTACAATCAAGCTTATAGGGTTTGCAGGGAGTTAAGAAGTGGCTTGAATTTCTAAAGGATTGGTCCAATTCTAGTCCTCTAGGATAGTCAAAGGAAAAGCCTAAGGCTAGATCCTAAACATTAAAGAGGGAAGAGAAGACCTCATCAAAAATGAGGTCAACAAAACTCTCACAAAATAAAAGTAAAATACTGTAAAAACTCTCTTCAAAATGCAAGTGGAAGAGAAAAAGAAAGAAATAACCCTTCAAAATGCAAAGGAAGAGCCCAAGAAAGAAAGAACCCTTCAAAATGCAAAGGAAGAGCCCCCTAATCTTTCCTAAGACTCTCTTTAAATATTAAACCAAAAGGTGTCTTGGTGTCTCTTCAAAATGTATCCAGATTCAATGTATCTACCAAAGAATGCACCCCTTCATTCAACTTGCCACCCAAAGGAAGTTATGGAAGTTACCTCCAAGAGTTGCATCCCATCCCCTTTGAAAATGGCGCCAAATTCAATTTAATCTCAATTTTTAACTGTGACGGCTAAGCACCGGCCCATCGGCGCTTAGCCGCTACTGCCAACATTTTGATTTTTCATTTTTTCCTCCAAATTTAATCCAATTTTGCTCCTTTCATCATGACCATCCATTTTCATCATAACTGAAAAAAAAACACAAAATACCTTCCATTAAAGTGCAATATCATTAAAAATAGGTATAAAAATGTGCATAAAAATACTATATATTTTAGGTGTATCAAAATTCCCCAAACTTAAAATGTTACTTGTCATCAAGTGATAGCTAATCCTATAGAACATTTTAGCATGCAAATTATGTAATGAGTTTCTTAGGAAGAAAACAAAATTTTGTTCTAGAAATGGAATAGTCCAATTTAGAAAAACATTGTAGTAATTAAAACCAACTTAAAGTTTAGAAAGTTCTTAAGTAAAGGGAAATGACAAATACAAGTTTTTTTCTAATTTAGAAATATTTGTAGATTCTTCAAAATATAGGACTCAAACACTTATTTTTCTCACTTAAAAATCTTTATTTGAAAATAATTTACTTACTATATTATAACCTAAAGCTTTAGATTTTCTCTGAACTTATATCTTAAACTTTAGGTATGAAACCAATTTTTGATTAGACCCTTAAATCCTCAAGCTTCTCCTCCCTTTTTGTATACTATTTTTCACTTTCTTTTTTTTTAAGGCAATAATTACTATATCTGGATAGACCTTTAATGATTTTGAATTCCACCCTTCCATTTAAAATAAAGGTCAGATATACATCTTTCACTTAAAAATCATAATAATAGTATTTGAAAATTATTCTTCAATAAAAGAAATTTAAGCTTTGAAGAATAAAAGTCAAATCTTCTATTTATTCAAAAATACAAAACTTCTTACTAAAGATAGTTTAACTTTATTTAACACATCTTCCTTAAGAAAATTTTAACTTTAAGTTTTTCATGATTTCTATAAATTTTAACTAATTTCTTTTATTCATTTCTTTATTCAAAATTTTTGTTCCCCTAATATAACTTCATGTACATAATTGTTCTCAATCAAAAAGAAGATTTATTTTTAAGTATTCTTGAGAATCAAATAAAATTTTAGGTTTTTGAAAATCTTTGTTTTAAAATCCCCCCCCCAAAAAAATACTTTATTTTTTAGTTAAGATAAAACATTTAAACATAAGAAATGATACATGGGTGAGAATTAAAGACTAACATAACATGCTTGCAGAAATTTTTAATATCCTAATATGCAAGTATAACAATTTAAATAACAAGAGTAAAAATGAAATCAAATTTAGTTTTTTCAAAACAATTTTCTTTTTATAACAAGAAAAGTAAAAAATTTCAAAAAGACTTCTACAGTAGTGGAGGTTTTCAAAGAAAATACACACCAACTAAAATAATACACTGATACAGATAGTAAATGGTTATGGAATTTGAAAAATTTTAAACATGTAGTTTCCTAAGTAGAAGTTCCCAATAGTGGTTTATAATCTCCTAACAGTTTTTTAATTAAAGTACACACTACTAAAAACTTTGACATAACATACACATTAAAGCATTTACTGCCACACACACTATACTCAAAGCAACATAAAAATCATCAATACAACAACAACAATACATCTGAATATGCATAATAGATAAATAGTACAACTACAATCTGCATACTATCAGAATTCACATCACAACACAATCATCAAATAAAATACTAGATAAAGTACACAATAACACGGCACAACAACACAATAACTAAAACAAGCAACATAAATCTACTCTTCATCCTCATCATCATCATCATCCTGCTCATTCCAATCCCTGGATGGCACATAAGGTATGTAGAATGGATGAGGGGGCATCTCAGCACTCTGATCACCTCCAATCAGTCAATCTAAATATTGCTGATAACTCTCCTCATATTCATCATGTTTTACAATATATAACTCCACATTATCAATCTTACCATCCATATTATTCATATGCTCTCGAGTAAGACTCACTTTCTTTAAAATTTTTCTTAATAACCTAGTATCTGAATCAGTAGATGATGAAGCACGTGAATTAGCAGCACGAGAAGTAGATACAGCAGAAGTAGAAGCAGTAGAAGCTCTACCAAATCCTCCTCTCCAACCAAACTCTGAATGTACAGTGTAAGCACCAACGTGAACACTGGTAATTGGTCTCAATGGCTGAAGTACCTCTTCCCAGGTTATAAACTTCAATCCCGATCATTCACATAATGAATGAATAATGGAAGGAAATCTCATACCTGCAGTAGTGATTGCTCTAGCACAGTTCAAAACATAATCATAAATTATACCTCCAATGTCAATAGGCTTCCCTTGCTAAATTCAATGGTTCAACACAGCTCTTTCTTTTGTTACTTCACTAGTATGACTCGAAGGTAACAATTTAGATGAGATAAAATAATGCCATGCCTTAGAAGTGGCATTCAATTTGGAAGAAGGAAAGTTCACTCTTCTATCATTTGTTATTTTACATAATCCTCTTCCATCAGTTAGAAATTCCATGATTTCATCTAATTCCCCTTCCGTAGGATGATAGTTAGTATAAAAACAGAACATGTCAGGAGGTAGTCCATAAGAAGGGTTGATTGCCCCTAAAGAAAAGTTGACCTCATGCCTCCTAACCATCACTTGATTCTCTTCGCAGCGAACAGAATTTGCATAAAATTCTCTGACCACAGAAACAACAGCATCAGCGGAGAAACAACAGTAATTCTCTCAGTTCCTTCTAGCAATCATATCTCCAATTACTTCTCCTGGCTTACTAAATACAAGCTCAAGAATCAACTTACGTAACTGCAGTGCGTCAACGTATTGTTCCTCATCCCTTGTGCTAACAAGTTTGTCAGAATCAAATCTGGTTTTTTCTTTCGCACGCTTTGACTTTGGAGCCATCTCTAAAAAATTCACGAAAAATTCACCATAGATTCGAAAATCAAACTAAACTTACTAAATTATCTTCCAAAAGATATTTTCACTAAATCCAAGCAATTTCTCAAGTTTTTCCTCAAATTTTTAGCATGAATAGTGATTTTAAGATTTTCCAAAATATACTCAAAATACATGGTGAAAATAAAAAATTTTTGCTTTAGGAGTAGTGTTCTTACCTTAAGGAATCCAAATCTAACAATTTTTTTTTGAGATCAGCTCTTAAATGATCCACAATATGATGCCCTAGGCTCCTCTTTCGCGATAAACGGAAGGTTGAAGATGATGGGGTAGTTTAAAACTGGCATTTTTTGGTTTTTAACTGCTATGAACCAATTTTCGCAAACTGGCGCATAAGCACGAACCCCTTGGCGCTTAGTCACGAAATCTGGAGCTTAAGCGCCGGCACTCTGGTGCTTAGCCGCCAGTACCCAAATTTTCACAATTAAGGTATATGCACTAAATCACTTTGTTAATCACCCTTAATTACTCCAGAATAATTATTTCTCCCTACATAAATCTTCCAATATTCCAAATCAAAATTTAATATCCATTGATTCCACACAAATTTCACACAAACACAAACTTATATTAATACAAACATAACACTTAATACAATTCTAAAATTTTGATCCACACATAAAGGATGAAATTCTCTAAATACAAGAGACTTTAATCTCAAACTGATAAGTATACATCTCTAGGATGTAACCATCACATCATCAGGCTTAGTTAATACTTAAATATAAACACTAAACACACCAAACATAACACACATAAACATTAAACATAACACATAAGAACACTAAACAAATAAGAACAAAGCACTCTTAATTCCATTCTCCATTAGGCGGATTATATCCCAAACCTTTATGATTCTCATTTGACAATTCTGGAATATAAATATGATAAAACAGGCGATAATTATTCATCCTTAAATCATCTTCATCAATCCATTTGTACTTTAGAAACATGACCTTATCTGCTTCTTCCACGTACCTTGAATGACTGAATTACATCTTGAGTTGCCATCCCATGTGCTCCAAATGCATATTACTTTCATGGATTTTTGCTTCCATTGAAGTCACTTGGGCTTCAATTTTTGCAATCATTTCAGCAATCCCTTGAATACTAACACTGAGATATCCATTGAATAACTCTTTAGCACTATCACTAAAGAACTTACTCTTGTCAGAATTTTACTTCTTCTTATTCTCATTCTCCCAGGAAGACATGATGCACTCAAAACTCTCTTCTTAAGACTCGGAAATGAAAAAAAAAACTTGGGGCAAGTGTTTCTCTTAAATCAGGTCTTTTTTAAAGACTTGGGAAGTGCTAAAACAGCCCCAAGACGTTTTAAAACTCCAAAATAACTTCCAAAACTACTCCCCCACGATCTAGGCTTCTAGAACCTCATTTTTCACGATTTTATAACTGCGGCGCCTAAGCGCCAACCAATCGGCGCTTAGCCGCCAGTGCTCAATTTAGCACAGGTTTGCAAAGTGTCCAAATTTTCATTTTGGCTCCTCTAAGTCATCAAATAAGGTCAAATAAACTCTACTATAGTTTAAAAACTCCAAATTACTGCCACGAAAAACATAAAAATAAACCAAACCAAGCAAACAAAACACACTAAATAAACATTAAGCAAAGCACACCGATAATTATGGGTTGCCTCCCACAAAGCGCTTGTTTTAACGTCTTGAGCCTGACAAACCTAGAACTCTTTCTGAGTGACCCAACATCAAATTATTATTAGATTTAGATTTATTGACTGAAAAATATGGTTTAAGTATATGTCCGTTAGCTTTAAATATTTTTCCAGTCTTAGGATCTTAAATAACTACAGCTCCAAAAGAATAAACTTTTATCACAATAAATGGAGCCATCAATCTGGACTTAAGTTTTACAGAAAATATTCTCAATCTAGCATTATACAGTAAAACGTTTTGTCCTGATACAAGATTTTTAGTAAGAATCTTCCGATCATGCCATAACTTCATCTTTTCCTTATAAATCTTAGCATTTTCATAAGATTCATTCCTTATTTCTTCAAACTTATTCAATTGGAAAAATCTCTTTTTAGCAGCATCTTTAAAATTATAATTGAACTCTTTAATAGCCCAATAAGCTTTATGCTCAAGTTCAAAAGGTAAATGACAAGCTTTTCCAAAAATCAGCCTATATGGGGACATTCCTATAGGTGTTACGTAAGCGATCCTATAGGCCCACAAAGCATAATCCAGTTTGATTAACCAATCCTTTCTATTTGGATTAACAGTTTTTTTCAATATTCTTTTAATTTCACGATTGGATAATTCAACCAAACCACTTGTCTACGGATGATAAGCAGTAGCAATGCGATGATTAATATGATATTTCTTTGCTAACTTCCCAATAATCGCATTTCTAAAATGACTTCCCCATCAGTTATGATTACTCTTGGTATTCCAAATCTGCAAAATATATTCTTTTCTAAAAACTTTGCAGCACTTTGAGCATCACATTAAGGTAAAGCAACAGCTTCAATCCATTTGGAAACATAGCTTACTGCTATCAAAATATAAACATTTCTGAAAGATGGTGTAAATTGTCCCATAAAATCTAGTCCCCAAACATCAAATATTTCAACTTCCAACATATAATTGAGGGGCATCTCATTTCTTCTAGAAATATTGCCTACACGCTGACATCTATCACAATTTTTAATATAAACATTCACATTCTTAAAAATTGTAGGCCAATAAAATCCTAGTTGTAATATTTTATATGTAGTTTTATCACTTCCAAAATGTCCCCCACAATTAGAATCATGACATTTTTGAATAATTTCATAAGTCTCTTCCAAAGGTACACATCTTCGAATTATAAGATCATTTCCTTGTTTATATAAAAATTGGTCATCCCAAAAATAAGTCTTAGCATGAGACATAAATTTCTTCTTTTCTTGATATGTCAAACCATAGGGTAAAATATTACTAATAATAAATTTTTCTATGTCTGCATACCACGGAACAAGCCATTCTTTAACAGTGAACAGTTTTTCATCAAGAAAATGTTCATTAATTTCTTCAATATCACGGAGAGATTTTTCAATTTCAAGCCTGGACAAATCAGCAATTTGATTATCATAACCCTTCCTATCTACTATCTCAAAATCAAATTCTTGCAAAAGAAGAATCCATCTTATCAGTCTCAGTTTTGCATCTTTTTTCTTCATTAAATATTTAATAACAGAATGATCAGTATGCACAACACATTTAGTTCCAATTAAATATGATCGAAATTTATCAAAGGCAAATACTATAGCTAAGAACTCTTTCTTAGCAGTGGTATAATTAATTTGAGCTTCATTAAGAGTCTTACTGGCATAATAAATTACTTTGAAAATTTTATCATATTTCTGACCTAAAACATCACCAATAGCATAATCACTAACATCACACATTAATTCAAAAGCTTTTTCTCAATTTGGTGAAATTATTATAGGTGCAATGATCAATTTTTCCTTTAATGTTTCAAAGGCTTTACGGCAGTCACCATCAAAATTAAAAATTGCATCCTTTTCCAGTAAACGGCATAAAGGTTTTGTAATCTTCGAAAAGTCTTTGATGTAACGCCTATAGAATCCAGCATGTCCTAAAAAATTCTAATTCCCCTTACATTGGTTGGGCTAGGTAAATTCGATATATCTTGAATTTTTGCACGATCTATCTCCAAACCTTTTCTGAAATCCGATGTCCCAAATTAATTCCTCCTGCCACCATAAATTGGCATTTTTCTTAATTAAGAACCAAATTAGTTTCTTCACAGCATTTTAGAACTTTAGATAGATGTTCTAAACATGATTCAAATGAAATTCCAAACACTGAAAAGTCATCCATAAAACCTTCAATCCCTTTTTCAATTAAATCACAAAAAATAGCCATCATACATCTCTGAAATGTATCAGGGGCATTATATAAACCAAAGGGCATTCTTCTAAAAGAAAACGTACCATAAGGACTGGTAAACGTAGTTTTCTCTTGATCCTCAGGAGGAATTTGAATTTGGTGGTAACCAGTATATCCATCCAGAAAACAAATGTATTTATGCCCAGCCAGTCTATCCAACATTTGATCTAGAAAAGGGAGTGGAAAATGATCTTTCCTTATGGCAAGGTTTAATTTTCTATTATCAATGCATATTTGCCACCCTGTAACTTGTCTTGTTTGTATCATTTCATTCTTTTCATTAACAGTCACAATTACTCCTCCTTTCTTAGGAACACGGTGAATAGGACTAGCCCATGCGATATCTGAAATAGGGTAGATAATTCCAGCATCAAACCATTTTAAAATTTCTTTCTTAACAACATCTTTCATAATAGGATTTAATCTCCTTTGGGGATTAGCCTGCGGTTTGCAATTATCTTCCATAAGAATTTTGTGCATACAAATTGAAGGACTGATTCCTTTAATATTAGCAATTTTCCATCCAAAAGCTTTCTTGTGCTTCTTCAAAATTTCAAGCAACCTTCTCTTCTTCCTTTTCAGTTAATTGAGAGGAAATTATAACAGGCAAGGTTGATGATTCACCTAGAAAAACATACTTCAAATGATCATGAAGCATTTTTAACTCAAGTTCAAGAGGTTTTTCAATTGATGGAACATAAGATTAATTTTTCTCAGTCATATCCAACAATTCAAAACTTTCACGAACATACTTTAAATCTTTCTCTTGAAAATCTTCAGAATCAAATAACTCCTCTTCTTGCTTATATTCCCATTCTTCTCTTTTAGCTTTCTCTTCATAAGTTGATTTGAAATGACATTCACTTAAATATTCAATAACATCCATCCTATAACACTCATCTTCTTTACCTCTAGCAGGATATTTCATCGATTTTGAAATATTAAATGTAACATTCTGATCATTAACCCTCATCGTTAATTCCCCTTTTTGCACATCTATCATGGCTCTGCCTGTAGCTAGAAAAGGTCTCCCCAAAATTATGGGTATCTCTTTATCTTCCTCCATATCTAACAAAATGAAATCCACAGGAAAAATAAATTTATCCACTTTTACCAAAACATCTTCTATAACTCCTTTAGGATATGTGATCAAACAATCTGCTAATTGCAGAGTTACAGTAGTTGGGGTTATTTCTCCTAGTCCCAGTCTTTTGAATATTAATAGAGGCATGAGGTTAATGCTTGCACCCAAATCACATAAAGCTTTTCCATAGAATCTTTCTCCGATTGCACATGGAATTGTGAAACTACCAGGATCTTTAAGTTTTTCAGGAAGATTTTTCTAAATTATCACACTGCACTCCTCACTAAGTGCAAGAGTCTCATTTTCTTCAGACTTCTTCTTTTTATTAAGAATATCCTTCATAAATTTTGCATAGCTTGGCATTTGTTCTAGGGGCTTCAACAAATGGAATATTAATGGTAAGCTTCTTTAATATCTCCAAGAATTTTGAAAATTGCTTATCCAACTTTTGTTGACGAAGTCTCCGAGGAAATGGAGGTGGTGATTTTTCTAAATCAACCTTAGGTGGAGAAATAGGTCTTTCAAAAACCTTTTGGAGCATCCTCTTTAAGTCTTTCAATCTCTTCTTTCTCTACTTCAGTTTCTTTTTTAATTCTACCTTCCAATTTATTTCCACTTTTCAGTTAAATTGCTTTTACTTGTTCTTTATTCTTTTCTCTTGGATTCACTTCAGTATTACTTGGAAGCATTCCTTGGGATCTATTACTTAAGGCATTTGCAATTTTTTCTCAATTGATTTTCAATATTTCTGATGGTTGCTCCTTGAACTTATATTTGATTTCCCATATGTGATACTACTTCTTCCATAGACAACTTCTTGTCCTTTAATTGTGAAGCACTGTTATAACCTAAAGGATAAGTTAATCTATTATTATTATTACCTTGGTTGTTCCAATTCCCCAATGGGTTTACTTGGTGGTTCCTCCATTGTTGATTAACACCACCCTGATTATTGTTATTCCAGTTGAAATTTGGATGATTCATCCAACCTGGGTTATAATAATTGGAATATGGGTTGTTAGGTTTGATTATAGCATTCACAGATTCTGGTGAAGAATAAGAATCAACCATTTGACCTAATGAATTTTCTTCAATCATGAGATTTGGCTGAGAAAAATTCATCCCAAATTGGTCTATCTTCCTTGATACAGCAACAACTTGATTTGCTAACATTGTAAAAGCATCATTTTCATAAACACCGGCTACCTTTTTAGGATTTAACCTTTCGAAGGCCATTGAAAATTATTAGTAGCCATTTCTACAATTAATGCATAAGCATCAGAAAATGGTTTAGACATTAATGATCCACCAGCAGCAACATTGATGATTGATCTAAGAGATTCAACTAATCCATTATAAAAAGTTTAAATTATTAACCAATCTGGTATCGCATGATGTGGACATTTTTTGAGGAGATCTTTAAATCTTTCCCATGCTTCATATATTGATTCCCCTTCAAACTGACAAAAAGATGTTATATCATTTCTCAACTTAGCGATCTTAGATGGTGGAAAATATTTAGCAAGGAATTTTTGTGACAGTTCACCCCAAGTTCTTATTGATCCAGGTGGTAACAAATGTAACCATATTTTAGCTTTATCCCTTAGTGAGAAAGGAAAAAGTCTAAGTCTAATAGCATCATCCGAAACACCATCATATTTAAAAGTAGCACACAACTCTAGAAAACTAGCAAGATGCAAATTAGGATCTTTAGTTGTTGCTCCCCCAAACTGATTATTAGACACCATTTGGATAATAGCAGAATTAAGCTCAAAAGAATTAGCAGCTACAGCAGGGTTTTGAATACTACCAAGAAGTTCATCTACCGTAGGGTTAACATAATCTCTTAAAGGTCTTAATTCTTGATGGATGCCAACATTTTGATCTTGATGATTTGCTATTTCTTGAATATTTTTATCTTTTTATGTATTTTTTTATTTTTTTATAGTTCTTTCTAATTCAGAATCGTAAGACACAAGTCCCTCAGAACCTGAACTACACATATAATAATAAAACAAAACAAAACACAAAACACTAACAAAAACAAAGAAAAGTAAAAAAATCTAAAATTTCTTAATTCTCTTTAAAATGTAATTATTTTTCTTTCCCCGGCAACGACGCCAAAAACTTGACTCCGCACCGAATATTTATACTTACAAATATGATATGAAAAATGGCAACGACACCAAAAACTTGATCCTGTCGGATATATATATATATGCTTATGATTTTGATTTATAATGTGGATACTACGCAAGTATACGTATCATTTATCAAGTAATATAGGATTTTTTGATTAAGCCCTAAGATATCGAACCCACAGGAAAAGGATGAAAATCTTTAAATGAATCAAAAAATTATCTTTTTACTTTTTTTAATGGTTTTTGAAAAGTATGTCTTGATTTTGAAAAATTTTGAAAGTTGATTTGTCTTTTGAAATTTCCTTAATAAAATGTTAAGCAAGAAATTAAAATTATAATAATAAATAACACTGTATGTAAAACACTATTAACTATAATATATTTTTCTTTCCTTTTATGAAGTAGTAATAATTATTAAAGTATTGTTGTGAAAGTATTTAAATTTGTTGTGACAGATAGAAGCAAATGTGTTTTTTACCCTTACTTGGTTCTATAAAGAACATATGTTAATTTAAAATTTTTATCATTTTGAACTTGGTTAGGCAGGGAAGATACCAGTCTCTCACTCGAGAGTTCCCTCGATTCCCACCAACTGGGGGCTAACTTCTCATAACAAAACTCAAAACTTCAAACTCAATTAGGGGGTTTTAGTCTGTCACTCTAAAATCCTCTAATTTTACTCCCTTCCATAAAATTATCTTTTAATATTACATTCAATTATATGGACTACAATTCTCACCCATATAATTGCATGTGATTCTTACTAACTTTTATGAGACAATACGACGATTGGATCTTACATAATCTCAAGAAATTCTATAACTTAACAAGCCAAATTAAGAAGTAAACAAAGTTTTCAGAATTAATCTTCACAACTTCTTCCAACTTTAAACACTTATACTTTCCACAACAATTCTCTATAAACTAATTACCTCTCCAGCAAGAAAAAAGATAAAACTACTCGAGAATGCATTGAAAATATAAAAACACATTGATTTGAAATTAAAAACAATAAGAAAAACAACAAACAAAAACAAGTATTAATTATAAAACTAAATGAAAGAACAAATGTAAGCACTTATACGAAAATTCTCTCCACAAGACTCGGGAGTTCTTCGATACTTTAAATCTTCACTAAACTACTCCTCGGAGCGGATCTCCCGGCTACGATGACTCGGAATAAACTTCGAGACTTCAATAAAAACTAAACTAAAGAAAGAAAAGAATTGGGAAAAAGAATACTTCACTTTGACTCTTTTCTTCTTTCTACTCTCTACTCCTACTCTTAATAAAAACTCTCACCCAAAATAAAAGTAAAATACGCCAAAACTCTCTTGAAAATACAAGTGGAATAACACTTAGTCATTCATTAAGACTCTCGTTAAAAATTAAACTGATAGGTGCCTTGGTGTCTCTTGAATGTGTCCGGATTCCAATCTTAATACCCAAAGAATGCCTTCATTCAAACTTGCCGCCCGAAAGGAAGTTATGGAACTTACCACCAAGAGTTGCATCCCATACCCTTTGAAATTGGCGCCAAATTCCTTTAGATTTTTTTTTGATTTTTTAAGCTGGCAAGCGGATAAGCGGCCGACCCCGGCGCGGCCCGGCGGTGCTTAGCGCCGGTGCCCAAATTTTCATTTTTCATTTTTGCTCCAATTTGATCAATTTTTGCTCCTTTCATCATAACCATCCATTTTCATCATACACATATAGAAAAACACAAAATACCTTCCATTAGATTAACGATATCATTAAAAAATAGAGTATAAAAATATTGCATAAAAATGCTATATATTTTAGGTGTATCACATCGGCAAACTATTTAGACATTAATGAACCACCAACGACGCATCGATAATAGATCTAAGAAGATCCAACTAATCTATTATAAAAAGTCTATATTATTAACTAATATGGTATCGAATGATGTGGACACTTTCTTAAGAGATCTTTAAATGTTCTCATGCATCATATACAGTTACCTTCAAACTAACAAAAAGATGTGATATTATTTCTAAGCTTATTTGTCTTTATGGTGGAAAATATTTAGCAAAGAATTTTTGTGCTAAATCACTACGAGTTACGATAGATCCGGGTGCTAATGAATTTAACCATATCTTGTACTTATCCCTCGGTGAAAAAGGAAAAATTTTAACTCTAATATCATCATCACAAACTTGCTCATATTTAAAAGCACACGATTCTAGAAAAAATTGGCAAGATGTAAATTAGGATCTTCGAGTTGGTGCTCCCTCAAGCCCGGTTATCGGACCTTATTTGGATAATAGCGAGGTTTAAGTTCGAATGAATTAGCAACTTCTGACAAAGTGTTGAATCTTGCCATGAAGTTCATCCTTTGTAGAGTTAGCAAACTCATAAAGGTACGAATTCTTGATGGATGTTAATATTTTGATTTTCTTGATTCGCCATTTCTTGAATATTTTATATTTTTCGGTATTTTTAATTTTTTTGATTTTCTCATTGTTCTCTCTAATTCGGAATCGTGGGCACAGTCTTTAGAACTGAACTACGCATACATAAAGATAAAATAAAATAAAAGCCCCAACAAAATCGAAAGAAAAGTAAAGGTTTTATTTTTTCTTAATCTTCTTTTTATGAAATTTTAATTAATTTTCTCGGCAACGGCTCCAAAACTTGATCCCCGCATATTTATGCTTACGTTTTTCACTTTATATTTCTTTTCAATGATAATATCTCTTTCTTTGCAACGGCACCAAAAACATGACTGCGAAACGGAAATAAAATTATACCATTGTTTTATAATATGAGATTCTACACAAGTATATGTATTGTTTATGAAGTAATATAGGACTCTCTAGATTAAGCCACAGAGATATCGAACCCACATGAAATGTCTAAAAATATAAAAATAAGAAAATTAACTTTTTACTTTTTAAATTGATTTTGTAAAGTATGTTTTAAAATAAAGGTAATTTGAAAAAAATATTTTTGATGTTTTTAAAATAATAAGGTAATGACGAAGGCCAAATTAAAGAAGGAAATGTTACTAAATGATATGAAAGCAATGAGAATAAAATATATTTTCCTCTTTCAATGGAATCACTAATAATTATGGAATTTTGTTGTGGAAGTATTTAAATGTGTTGTACCAAATAGGAGCAATTATATTCTTTACCTTTAATTGGTTCTATAAAGAACATTAGTTAATTTGAAGCTTTGAAATTTTGTGATGGGTTAGGCGAGGGGAAGATATGGCTCTTACTCAAAAGTTCCCTATATTCTCTCCACCTAGGGGCTAACATCTCATAACAAAATTTTCACCTCAATCAAATTAGGGGCTTTATCTGTCCACTCACAAAGTCCTGTAATTTTACTCTCCAAGTAAAAACATATCTCTCTATTTATTTGCATTCGATTTTATAAACTACAATTCTCACCTATACAATTACATGTGATTCTTTCCATTTGTTGATTGAGACAATACCACATTGGTTCTTACATAATCTCATGACAAATATTAACATCTTAATTGGCCAAATTAAGAAGTAAATTAAGTGCGAAATAAATCATCACAACTTCTTCGACATTAAACATATATACTTCACACAACTTTCGTCCATAATTTAATTACTGCATCATTTAAAAGGAAAAAAGATAAAGAAAATGACTCGAGAACTCATGGAGAAAACACAAACTCGACTTGATTTAAAATTAGAAATCATAGTGAAAACCTGATAAGTTTTACTTAAAAGTTGAAATGTAAAAACAAAGATAAACACTCATGCGAAAATTCTCTCCACAAGACTCTAGAAGTTCATTTTGAAATTTTGCTTTCCACTAAAACCTACAAAGGTTGGCACCCAACTTTGTTGACTCAGGCTCTGACTTTAGACTTCAATACAAAACTAGATAAATGGATGAAAAGAAAATTGGTGAGAAGAAGGCTTCACACAGAATACTTTGCTGCTAAAACTATCTTAAATGAGCTTAACTAACTGACTCTAAACAGTAAAAAGACTCTAAAAAGACTAAGAAGCACTCTCTTCTAATTATAAGGCTTTATTCGTATAATTATTCAAAAGGTGCTTTGGTGTCTCTTCAAAATATGTCCGGATTCAATGTATCTACCAAAGAATGCATATTTTCATTCAAATCTGCTCAAAAATTTGAAGTTACCACCAAAAGTTGCTTCAAACACCCCTTGAATATGACGCCAATTTGATTTAATTCTTATTTTTAAAGCACATAGCCTATGCGCCAACCATGTTAACGGCAGCGCCCTTGGTCGAATTTTCACATGCTTTATTTTTGCTCGAATTTGATCCTATTTTGCTCCTTTTTATCATAATGAGTCATTTTAATCATACTTGCAAGAAAAACACAAAAATGCCTTCATTAAAGTGCAATATCATCAAATAGGTATAAAAATGTGCATAAAAATCTTATATTTTCGGGTGTATCGGTCGTAGGCTATAGCGGAGAGATGTAATAACATTAGTTGACCACCAAGGGTTTGTATTTGAATTGTGAGGAGTGAGAACCACATAAGTCGTGGTTGGTCTCATATGACATAGTTTGGAACTATAATAGTATTATTTGGCCACTAAGTCCATGGTTAGAGGCATAATGATAATTATTAGTCACGTGCCTTGTAGTTGGTTATGTAGGTCTTAGTAGGGACCCATAATATCACTAGTTAGCCAGAGAGGTTGTAGTTGTAAGTTTGCATAATCAATGAGCCACATAAGTCGTAGTTAGTTATGCGAGGCCATAGTTAGGAGGCTGAAATAACATCAATTGGCCCTGCGAGTCATAGTTAGGGTGTAATGATAGTTGGTGAGTAGGGTATTATAGTTAGCTACATAAGGCATGGTTAGGAGCCCTGACAATAGTAGTTGGTATTTCGAGAGTTTAATATATGTATGTTTGTAGCCAATATGAGTTGAACGGAAACCATAGTTGATCACCTAGGTTGTTGTGAAGAGCTACAATTAGCATTAGTTGGCCCTCGAAATCGTAGTTGGAAGTTTTATGAGCGGTGAGCCACATATATCATATGAGTCATGCAAGTCATGGTTGGGAGCTATAATATCATCGGTTAGCGATATAAACACAGGTTGGAAGTTGTGGTAGCATTAGTGTACTTGTGAGGAGTCGAAGTTAGGCACATAATAATAGTATTTGGCTATGTAGGTTGTAGTTGGTTGAAACGAGAGACATCACTTGTTAACATACGATGTAAGAAAATTATAGGGTAGGGAAAGACATTGTGTTTGAAAATATGACGGTTGTAAGTAGTTCATGTTGGGAGCTACCATTGGATCTTTAGTATGATATTATTTATTATCACATATTAGGGGTATGTCATTTCATTAAATTTAGTTTGTGTTATTAGGTATTATCCGAAGGATCATCATGTGTTATTTAGGGTACATCATTACACGGTAGGGTTGACAATGATGAGCGAGAGGCATGTGGTCCATGGTGACGGACAAGTGATGCAGGGGCGGTTGGCGACTACGAGGAAGCTATTTCTGAATCTTTGAATAAGGAAATCGCTCTCAGTGCCCCCCCCCCCCCGCCCCCTCCCCCCGTAGCTCATTCATGAATAGAGTGGGCCTCATTATAAATTATGGGAGTAGCATTTCCAATGAGTAAGGCGGGAATCTTGGCCAACCCATCGAGATAATTTAAAAAAAAAATAATTAGATGCCTTTTTAGGCATTTATTTTCTTTAATGATATCGAATTGAGTAGTCTTAGGTTTATTGTATTTGTTTCTTGAGATGTTCAATTTTACTTTAAGCATGTCGGATTGTCAATCTATTTAACTCTCAATTGACTTCACCCAAAGCTTCCAAAATTAGTTTAATGGTTGATATGGGTTAATTTGACTCGATTTTATTAATTTTTGAATCATTGTTTTTCATCTGTGAGCCGGTCGGTGTGATTATAAGATTAAAATAAAATTTATGGATGATTTAAAATTTAATTTTAAATATTTCTTGCTAAAAATACTCAAATTTTTGTGTCAAAATGCGTTGAGATTCATGCCAAATGGTAAATTTTGTTTATGACATATCAATGACAAATAATATAAATAAATTATCCAACGTGAAAGTATTCTGAGAATGAATGTTAACACATATCAATACCTAAGAGAATAAAAATATAAATCATACAAAAATGAAAAAAAAAATACTTGTCATTCTATCATGTTGTTTCATCCTCTTCCCTCGTTGTAGGTCGGTTGCCATGTCGGCATACCTCGCATTACTGTTATTCCGGCCTCCTTATCACTTGCTCCCACCCTCTCCCTCGATAAAATCTAGCCTCAACTCCTTGAACAATCTCAACACAAAATTTAGCATATATGTTCGGGTGAATGTGGTTACATGCTTACTAATTTTGTCATCATATTTATTTTGGGGTGCGTTGTTACAACATGGGTTGTAACAATAGTGATTAGGTTGTAGGCGTTTGGCTGTTGATAGTGGTACTCGGTGGTGTTCGGCGACCATGAAGAGCGAACATTATTGCTTATTTATCAAAATCTAGAACGGATTTTGGATTCACTCCTTTGTAGGACTCGATCTCCCCGGGTTTTGATCCACCTTTCATGATCGGGAGGTGATGCTCGACTTTATATTTTACAAAAATTTATGAACTCAGATTTATAGATTTATAATAATTTTGTTAAGTCCGAAGCATTCCCAACACAAGTATATGTGTATAAATGTCACAAGGGGCTCTAATGGAGTCTGGATATCGATCACACGGGGAAATATTGATTTTAAAAATGGGGTACACAATGTGTAATAAGCACTAAAGTTAAAGTTTACTACTACTATCTGGAAACAGTGAACAACGAAACAGTAACAATTAACTAACTACAATTACTTCTAACAACTTTAAGAACAAGGTTAATAACGGACATACTAAAGAAATTTAAGTATTTGTGGGTTTTGATACATGAGGAAAGTATCTTTCCTCTTACTGATGAGAATATAATGTGTGGATTGATATGGAATAATTGTATCTATTTTATTGTGCCAAATAGGAACATAAATGATTCTTTACCCTTAAAAGAGTACCCCCTCTTCCTAGAAGTAAGAAAGAACATTGACATATTCTAGTTTAGTCACTAACTCTAAGGCTGAGACACAGGAGGATACCGGCTCTCACTTCGGAGCTCCCACTCACCCTTCACACGAAGGCTAACCTTTGATATTAATTACTAATCTTAGAACCAATTTGGGGATTTATTTGTCTACTGAAATCTCCGCATTGAAAGTCCATCAAAATATATTTCCTATTTATTTGCACTTAATTCCACTGTTCTGCATTCATCCATAGAAATTGAATGGATCTTTCATTATTGTTGTAGGACAGTAAAATCCTTTCAAACTTAATGTTCAGCAACATTTTTGAACATTTTAATTGGCCGAATCGAAAGTAAATTAAGTTATAAATGAAAAAACCATCACAATTTCTTCTTTACATTAAAGCACATCAAATCCACATCAATTCATCATCACATCTCTATGCGAAGAAAGACAAGGAGACTACTCGAATTCATGCGAAGATACAATAAAACATGGATTTCATATATAAAATAAAAGTCATACAAACCACCAAAAGAAAATATAACTTATCTCTTTCTCTTCCCCAATGCGATTACCTTGATTCCTTTGAATCCTCTTCTCTCTTCTTTACAACACTTGATTCTCTGCTTTATAATGGAAAGGAAGGAAAGCAATCTCACTACCTCTTCTCCTTCCCTCCTTAGAAGAATCCCTCTAAAATCTTCACTCTACACTCTCTACTCTAAGCCATAACACTCGACGCTCACTAAAAACTACTCATAAGACACAAGGCACTCTCTGAACACTCTTCTCCACATTGCTTTTCGTCAAAAGTAGTTACTTATATGATAGGAACAAAATCCCAAGAGTTTCAATGGCGGCATCCTTTCAAAAAGTTGCCAAAACTAATCAAATTTAAACTCCACCAACTTCGGGCGCGGCCGGCTCCATCATGCCAGCCCCAATTAGCGCTCTCTCTGGATTTGGGCGCCGCGGCAAAACACTTTTTCACCATTTTGGTCCTTTTTCTCCTTTTGCTCCGGATTCGTTCCTTTTTGTTTCTTTTCACTTCAATCACCTAAAATCATCATACTGCGGTAAATCATGAAAAATACATTTCTTTAAAGTGCAATATCACAAAAATGGGTAAAATTAGATAGCAAAAGCGTATATATTTTCGGTGCATGAGAATCCCCCAAGCTTTAGCTATTACTTGTCCTCGAAGCAATCTTTTACTACATAAAATATAACTCTAGGCAATGTACTTTTCAACAGTAAGACACTAAAATTTTTCATTCGAAAGAATATATTGGTTAGATTTTCGAAAGAAGTTTAGTAACTGCGGTCAACACTACGGTATAAGAATATTCAACAATCAAGTCTAAGAGTTCTAGTCTTCTTTATTTAAAGATGAACCTTAATCTGTCACATTAAGTGTGTCTCGAAAAGATTATGTGAAAAAAGGAGTTCATGTAAACTTTATTAGAATGTAGGCCGGTACTTAAAACATAAATTCGAAATGAAATCTAGTTCTCCCTTTAGGGGTGATTCAAATTGACCAATTTTATTAGGCATCTCCTCGTACTTCTCCTCATAAACATTTTTCTTTCTTTTCTTTTCTTTTATTTTTCTTTCTTTTTTTAGGATTGTTTTCAAATTCTTCTTTTATTTTCTTTTCTTTTTATTGAAAGTTACTATATCAGACTGACCTTTTAATGATTTTGAACTTCACTCTCCTCTTCTAAAGTTCGGAAACTTGAAACATCTTCTTATTTTATAGTTAAGTATCGGCTTTATTATTCATCACAAAGTTACGATCTCTTCTTAACACACAATACTTTAAGTCCCTTAACATTTCAAAAATATAGTTTTCTTTACTTTAAATAGTTGACTATAATCAAATCCTTTCATAACAAATATCTTACTTCTATAAAAATCAACCTTTATCATAAAAAAATTTCATCCTATCCTTCCTTAATATTCAATTGAAATAAAAAAGTTTTAGTTATCTTATAATGAGGTTCAATGCTAGAAGTTATGCTAATAATTTTGAAAATATAATAATTAAGAACAAATAAAAATTAGTATTTCTCCCTCCCCTAAACTTAAATTTTTCAGTAAATTTGAAATAGTTCATAGTAGAAGAAAAACTAGCCTCTAAATGTTGGGATGCGAAATTTTCATGACTATCTTGTATTAATCAAAATTTATAACTAGTAGGCATGAAAAAATTAGTAGCAGTGATATAACAAATTTTAAATATTTGCATGGATAAAGAGAAATTAACATTAAACATAAACATCCAACGAGAACACTATAACATGAAACAAACTATCACACTACTTAGAGTACAACTATTTTAATGTTTCGGTACAACATAACGGTATAACATGAAAATTAAATAACACTACATCCCTAACGAGTACAACACGGGGTTACACATCACATGAAAAGTAAATATCCACTACATCACATCAGTACAACACGGCGAATAAAACTGACAAAAATAAAACAAACGATCTACCGGTCTTCATCACCGGGATAAGCGGCGGGGTCATCGGGAGGGTCGGAGATGTATGGTGCTCAGTGAAATGATAGAAATATTCGTCGGACTCCCCCTTCATAAATCGAGCACGAGCATCATAATAAGCAATATCGAACTCAACTCTCTTATATGAGATAATCTTCATTCACATCATCCCTCGCCCCTTTCTCCAAATACATCTATCCGACCATGGAGTCTATCCATACTAGAACTCGTAGTCTCGAGAATTTGCTCCATAATATCGGATAAGGTAGGTGGCTAAGAAGTAGATGGAACATCATAACTAGTAGTAGGAATATCGGTACTCCTACGCTCGGCTACGGCTCACATGAGACTCGCCAAGTACGATTAATATTCTTTGTAATAGGTCTCGGCGTTGTAGCCACTTCCTCGAGAACTGCGAACTCCACTTTAGGCTGAACCTGAGAGGGCATGAACTAAGAAGGATGTCCTAATCCTCCGGTGGTCTTGCCTCTAGCAATCGTGCGAATATTCTTGTAAATAATAGCTCGATATCAATCTTTTCATCTTACGAGATGCGGTAGTTTAGAATTGATCTATCTCTAGTAACTTTGTTGTGGTGATAAGATGGTAAGAGTCTTGCGGAAATGAAATAATGCCAAAATTTTGAAGCAACATTCAAAGTGGAGGTGGGAAATTTATAAATATTTTTGACTTACTTCCAATTCTCCTCGCGTCGGTCGAAGAAAACGATAACTTCTCTTATATTCTCCCTCCCGTGTCAAAGTTTTCGTATTCACACACGAATGGTTCCGAGTCGATAAAAAGCATTGATACGGCGAGGAGTCGCTTCAGCCATCTTCCCTCTATGACACATACTCGATCTCGGTACGGGTATGTTAGAATATAATTCTCTAACTTGACTCCATAACGGCATTTGCGATTGAAATAACAAAATCGCTCCCCGGTTCGCTGCGATTAATTATTCTACAAATGCGAGGACTATGGCTCGATCTGGATACACTTCTTGTTGTGAGGATAGAGTTATAAGCGAATGGGCTTTGATGTCCTGATCCTCTCCTCATAAAAATCCAATTTCCTCTTCCCTCTTGGAGCCATGTGAATTTCTAAGAATTGCAAGAAAATTCCAATAAATCCCGATTTCACGATGTAACAAACTCTAAACACTATTCTAAACAAATAAGAGCAAATTTCATCATGGAAATCTCAAAATCACTTTAAAACTCCAAGAAATTCCACTATAGGCAATGTGAGAGATTTTCACGGTGAAAATCTAAAAATTTTAACTTAAGGTGAAGCTCTTACCGAGAGAAGTGCAAATACGACGGTGTCAAAAAGCCTTGGAAATCTCCTTAGAAGTAGAGATCTAGCAAACCACAGATCTTGAAATCACGAAAATGGGAGGAAGTCGAAGTAAATATAAAATTTTGCGGGTCCCGGGGCAAAAATCACGTAATCGAGGGTTTTAGGCCTTTTTTACGGTTGTGTAGAGGCGGCGCTCTATTTAAAATATTGGCAACTCTACGCGGATTTGGGCGCCGGCGGCGCCGACTTTGGCGCTAAGCGGCGCCGATCTAATCTTTTAGGTCTAAAAATTTTTGTAATTTCGATCGTTTCGACATCCGGAATAGTGTTTAACACTTCAATAAGCATTTACATAATCTAGTAAGCGATAACATTAACCTGATTTTTCACACAAACAATACACCACAATCTTATACATATAAAATCCGAGTTACATGGCAGAACCTTAAATATATTCATTCAAACTAACTATTCTTAGATGTTTAGTGCGTAAGTACTCTACGATAGGCGAAGCAAGATGTTAAGCACACAATGAAAGTAAACACATCCAAATCAAGTTCAAATATCAAAGCAAACATAACTAAGCAAAGCAAACTAAACATATGACAAACATAAATTAGAATCCATCAATTACTCCACATCGGTTTTCGGAAGTATCCTCTCCTCTGTCTCGATTGATTGCGGATGCACAAACAAGTTATGGAATGGAAGAAATGGAAATTCGTCGGATGATTCTTCGGTATCAATGTGTTCCTCTTCATAAGATTGATCAAGCCCATCCCAGTTCGACAGTGTGATCGAATTGTTTGTTTCATTCTCTAATCTAATATGATCGAATAAATAAAAAATGTTATTGATCACATTCATAACGTTCCATACCTCTTTCTCCAATTGTTTGATCCTCTTCAAGATCATTCTCGAACCTTTAGGAAAATAGGGTTGAATCAGCGGTGAAGTACGTGTTGGTTGATCTTTAAGAAAATTCATGTCGTCTTCATCTCCAAGCATGCAGTAGTCGTAGGGATTAGTTGGATCAATAGGCCTCCATGGAAGAAGAACCTTTCCCAAACTTTCATAAGAAACACCGGCGACTACACCTGCGAAATATGGTGGACGGGTGTCGAAGCCCATATTTAGAGCCATGCACAATTCATTCAATCTTGATTTCATAATAATATTACCAATATCAATAGGCCTCCCGGTTTGAATACGAAATTTAAATGGCACTTTCCTTGGTTACCTTCCTAATCTTCAATGTCAGAAATAAATTTGCCGAAATAAAGTAATGCTGCTTCAATATTGGATTGAGAGATGCATATGAGAAACTCATGTATCCATTATCTCTAACTTCCCATTCTTCATTCTCATTCGTCGGATTTTTAAATATATCATTCATATTATCCCTTGTGGCATTGAAATTAGAATAATGGCAAATAAGGTACGTTCTCGATCATAAAAGAGATTGTTGATTTGTGCGGGGAGTGAATTGAACAATCTACCATGCACAAATATCTACAGAACACTGGTTGATCTAGTGAAGATTTGCATAAAACTCTTTCACAACGGGAACAACAACGGTAGTGGTAGTGTAAGCAAGCACTTCCCAACATCTCTCTTTAATAATTTCTTCAATTCTAGTAGTAGGATTATCCATACCTCTATTTATGAAGCCTCTTTCCTTGATAATCCTTCTTTTCATCATCACATTGTTGAACAAACGTTGCGCTTCAAAACTTATGAACTTCCTTCGGTTGAAAACACGAAAGCGAGGGGTTTCAAAGGAAAGGAATCCATAGGATACGAATTGGGATAGGTGGTTTTCATTGATACGGAGTTATGAAGTCAAAAATGGAGTTTAGGGAGTTATAAGGATGAGATCGCAAAACTCATTTTAAAACTTAAAAAGCGTCAAGCGATTTTAAGCACGGCGGTGCTCAAACGGTCAAGTTCGGTGTAGGAAAATGATAGGGCGCCGGCGGCTCGATTGGTAAATTCTCACCAAACTTCGTTTAGTCCAAAATATTCCAATATCTTGATTCGATCCATCATTTATCAATTTTTTAAAAGTATTTAAGAGTACTTATGATTCAAAAACAACTATCTAAAAAACGCTTCACAACAAACAAACAAACACACCACAAAGATACATATGGGTTGCCTCTATAAAGTGCTTGGCTTAACGTCGTCGGCTTTGAAAAACCATTCGGTTAATCGAGATGACACAACATTAAAACCTTTTTTGAAGTCGAGGTTGAAACCCGTCAATTAAGGCTTTAATCGATGCCCAGAAATAACTTTGAAAATGTTTCCAATATCGGGATTTTTAATGTCAACAGCTCCAAAAGAATGAACTTTTACGAGCGTAAAGGTCACACAACCATCTAGACTTGAGCTTTCCGGGAAATAACTTGATCTTGCGTTGTATAATAAAAATTTTTGTCCATTTTCCAAGTTCTTTTTCAATATCTTTCGGTCATGCCATAATTTCCTTTTCTCTTTATAGATCATATCCATTGTGATAAGATGCATTTCTAATCTCTTCGAATTCATTCAATTGCATAAATTTTTTCTCTGACATTTTCCAAATTAAAATTTAACTCTTTTATCGCCAATATGCTTTATGCTCCAATTCCAGTGGTAAATAGCAAGTCTTGCATAACCTTACTAGTCTATAAGGAGACATTCTTATAGGGGGTTTTAAAAACGATTCTATAAGCCCATAAAGCGGTATCTAATCGAGTAAACCAATCTAATTTATGATTATCCACGGTTTCTCAATTCTTTTAATTTCAAGATTGAACACTTTTGCTAAACCAATAGTACGGGGATGATAAACGGTAGATATTCTATGAATGATATTATATTTCTAAATGAATCTCTTAATTCCGATTATTCTGAAATGGGATCTGACATCAGTTATGATTACACTCGACATTCCATATCTTGTAAATATGTTTTCTTTAAAATTTTTGAAACACTGCGAGCATCACATTTGAGTAAAGAAACGGTTTCAATCCATTTCGGAACATAATCGACAACAACCAAAATATATAGATTTCGAATGAAGGAGTAAATGGTCCCATAAAATCTAATCCCCATACATCAAAAATTTCAACTTCCAAATTATAATTTAGAAGCATTTCATTTCTTAAGAGATATTACACACTCTCTAACACCGATCACAAAGATTTAATATATCTATAAACATCTCAAAAAAAAGTAGGCCAATAAAATCCTAGATTGTAAAATCTTGAAAACGGTTTATCGACACAAAATGACCTCCAAATTCAAAATCGTGACATCGTTAAATAATCAAATTTGTTCTTCTTGTACACATTTTCTAATTATCGAGATCCTTACACGGAAATTTTATATAAGTAGTATCCCAAAAATATAAATTTTGCATCATATTTAAACTTCTTTTGTTGTTTCCTTGTTAAATCGGTGGTACAATATCACTTACAATATAATTCACAATATCAACATACCAAGGCAAATTGGCTTCCACCAATAGTATAGAGTTGCTCATCGGGGAAAATTTCGGTAATTTCTTTTTCAAATTGAGATAATTTATTATAGTCTATTATGGATAGATGATCGGCTATTTGATTATCAGCTCCCTTCTTATCAACTATCATAAAATCAAATTCTTGCAAAATAAGTATCCATCTAATGAGTCTAGGTTTCGCATCCTTCTTTTGCATTAGATATTTAATAATTTGAATGGGTACGTATGCACACAATGTTTTTAGCTCCAATTAAATAAGGCCTAAATTTTCTTAAAGCAAACACTATAGCTAATAATTCTCTTTCAGTTGTGGTATAATTAATTTGAGCCTCATTAAGAGTTTTACTAGCATAGTAAATGACTTTGAATACTTTATCATGCCTTTGCCCCAATGCTACTCCAGTGCATAATCATAGCATCACACATAAGTTCAAATGGTTTCTCCCGATCGGGTGAAACAATTATAGGTGCGGTGATTAATTTTTCTTTTAATAATCCGAAAGATCTTAAGCATTCATCCTTAAAATCAAACTTTCTATCATTTTTTAAAATTCGGCCTGAAAAGCTTTTGTAATTTTAGAAAAATCTTTAATATATCGCTGTGGAAATCCGGCGTGTCCTAACAAAATCCTTACCACTCTCACAGTAGTCTGTGGCGGTAATCTCTCAATCCACTAATTTTAGCGAGTTCGACCTCCATACCATGTTCCGAAATTTATGCCCAGAAGCACAATTCCTTCTACACGGCCATAAATTGACATTTCTCCCAATTCGGAACTATATTTGTTTTCTACAAAGCTCAAAACTTTTGTTAAGTTTTTTAGGAAAATTTTAAATGAAGTTCCGAATACGGATAAATCATCCATAAAAACTTTTATTCCATTATCTATCATACTACCGAAGATAGACATCATACATCCTGCAAAATGTTGCGGGTGTGTTACACGGTCAAAAGACATTCTTTGAAAAGCAAAGGTTCCATAAGGGCTAGTAAATATTTGTATTTTCTTGATCCTCGGGAGCAATATGTATTTGATGGTAACGAGTATATCCACATGCGGAAAAATAGTAGTACTTGTGTCAGGCAAGTCTTATCTAGCATTTGATCTAGAAAAGGAAGAGGAAAGTGATCTTTTCGGTGGCGGCATTTTAATTTTCTATAGTCAATACAAATTCGCCATCCATTAATTTGTCTCATGGGTATAATTTCATTACATTCATTCACTTCAACAGTCCACTCCTCCTTTTTTGGTACACAATGTATTGGACTTACCGAGCACTATCCAAAATAAGATAAATAATTCCGGCATCCAGCCATTTTTAAAATCTCTTTCTTAACTAATTCTTTCATTATAGGATTCGATGCCTTTTTGCGGATCAACTCTCGATTTATGATGTTCTTCATCTAATAAAATTTTGTGTATACAAATCGAAGGGTGATTCCTTTAATATACGAAGACAAAAGCTTTCTTGTAATTTTTAAAGTTTCTAACGACTTTTTGTTCTTGGTATTCGTTTAGCTCAGAAGATACAATAAAAAGTAAAGTAGACGATTCTCCTAAAAACATATACTTTAAATAAGGAGAATTTTCATTTTCTAGGGATTCGAGAGTTTATGATAGATGGAATTAAGCTTTTATCTCAGCATAAGGTAATGCAATATTTCGATTCTCTCTGAGACATACTTCGAATCTTCATTCTTCTCATTCTCTGTTTTCTTCATCTTCACTTTCTTCTTCAAACATATTTTTATATTCATCTGCTTCTTTTTCAAATATATCTTCAAAATGATTGTTTCTGAAGTAATTGGAGACCTAAATTCTAAACATTTATTATCTTTTCCATTGAGGGATACTTAGCAGATTTTTAAAATATTAAGGTTACCTCATGATCATTATCTCTCATAGTTAATTATCCTTTTTTGAACATCAATTGCCACTCTTCCAGTAGCAAGTAATGGTCTTCCCAAAGTGATTGGAATTTTTTTTATCTTCCTCCATATTAAGTACAATAAAATCACAGGAAAGATAAAGTTATCCACTTTCACTAACACATCTTCCTACTTGTTGACCTCATTTTCGATGAGGTCTTTTCTCTTCTCTCTCTTTAGGACTTAGGATCTAGCCTTAGGCTTTCCCTTTGACTATCTTAGAGGACTAGAAATGGAACACTTAACAGAAATTTAAACCTGCTCTTAACTCATAACGAGCCAGCAGTTGATTGTAAACCTAAGTCACTTGGAGGGTCGAATCCAAATGTGGAGGTTTAAAGGATGAGTTCCCTATAGGACCCTTTGGCCTTAGGACTACTGATGCTTTGGTCTTGTGAGTTGACCTACACACATTACACTTTCACACACGTTCAAATTCTAAAACCATTCATACTGGCTTGACTTCACGACTCATGTAGGTAATTCATATGGATGGACCTTAGCTTTAGACCCTTGGCTAAGAGGGTTAGGGCTACTTATGGTGAATGCCTCAAATGATTCCTCTCATGGCTCTTATGGGCTTGATATGGCTTCATGGCTTAACCAAAGTGATTCCATTCTACTCGAAACTTGATCGATCACTATTTTTCCAAAAATTTCAATTTTTGACCCCAGAGCCACACACCCACGAAACACATCAAATGCCACTTGAAATTGCCCAAAATTTGCAAAAATTGCCTAAATTATCCAAAATTCATCAAAATCAGTCCTAAACATTTTTAGCCACTCCAGAATTCATCATCCTTAGCCAAATATACCAAAATTCCAAAAATACCCCCAATACCCTCGAATACCCCAAAATGCCCTTTTAACCAAAAAATTCATAAATTCCAAAAAATCCCAGAAAATTCCAAAAAATCCCAAATATTTCAATTTCATTTTGTTCAACTACACCATAAGCCAATTTTGTTAATTTAGCCCACTTATACCAAAACCCCCAATTTGGCTCATTTTTAACGAAACCAAGCTTGATATCGAACCAAATCAACCCAATTGACCTCAATGTTGATCCAATCCAATTCTAAACTTTAATTCAATATCCCTAATATCAATTTAGACTAAATCCAAGCCCAATTTGATTAACATTTGGATCCAATTCCAATTTGAAGCTTTAAAAGCCCAATTTTGGCCCATGACGAAACTTAGCCCAGGCTTAAGCAACTCAGCCAATTAGCCCAAAATCTTTTCCTAAACCTTCCAAACATCCCCACAAACAAAAAGCAAGATTTGCCCCAAATTTGAACTTAAACTCCACCTTTAAACAGCCACCAGGCGGCGGAAAACACCATGGCAGGAGCTTGGAATGAGCTAAATTTGAAATTCTCACCTGGCCGAAGGCTGCCCGCTCCAATTGGCTACCACGGCTCATCATCTCCTCCCACGGCGGTGATCTCGGCCATCAATTGCCCACAGGAAGCCACGGCCATGGCTATTTAAACAAGCCACCCCTCTTATAGGCAGGTTGGTGAAATCGACCTTAACGGAATTCCTCCAAACTCCTCACGAGCTTCCCTAGCCAAGAACAATTCATACCCACTGTTCTCCTGCCATAAACCCCATTGATTGAGCTCAATTTTTGGAGCTCGATTCTGACAAAATAGGACATCCCTAGAACCTCCACCAAAATCAAATTAAACTCACCCACACTTGCACGGGAGCGAGAGAAGGAGTTCCCCGGTCGGGAAGCCCTTCACCGGGCGATATTCTCTCATCGAGCGAAGCTTTGAAATCGGGCTTGGTGGAAGTTGTACTTAGACAATTTGACGAGGGCTAGAAGCACAAATACGAGCTCCTCCAACTCCCGGCGAACGTGTCCGGCCACATTCGGGTGAGGCCTCGCCTATCTGAACGGGTATGGACACTCCTCCTCACGAGAGTTTTCAGCGATTCTCCATTTCGTTTGAGTTAATTTCAATGCATGTAAACCTATGGATGTGTTCTTCTCTTCAAGACGAATCCATAGAGTATAAAACATGAAAATGTTTGTTGAAAAATGAGAGATCTTAGGGTTTTAGTGTGGACGGTCACGAGTGCACACCGGTCGTAGACGATGACCCGGGAGCCGTCGATCGCGCGTGTATCGAGCGGACGGCTCGGGTCGTCCGAGACCGGGGAGAACGGTACGTGAACCGCGGGCCGAGGAGCGCGAGTCGGATGGCGGCATTGAATAGTGAGGAGACGCATGGGCTTTCGGGCTGCCCAGGAGATGAGTCGGCGGCAAGTGGATAAGTAGATAAATATGGATTTTTTTATTTAATTAAATACGAAACTTAGAAAATCCATATCTTTTTGTATAGAAAAATCACAAAATAAAATAAAAATACCCACTTGCTCGGTGAACGAGAGGAGAATAATGTGAAAAAAATTGAGTTAATTTGATGAGTATTTATTTTTAATTAATTATTTACTCGTTTCGGTATTTTAATTCTCCATTTGCATAAACAATTCACCATGGCATGAGGCAATAGGGCTTTTGAAGCACCTACGATCATGGGAACATTCACACAGATTTTTAAGGTAAAATTTATCTACATGGCAAGTTATGTATTTTTCAAGTTTATGTCACTGATTTTGGTATTTTAATTCCATTAATTATCATATTGCTTAAAAAATTCTAGGAAAATTTGGGGAAGTTTCTTAGGACCGGAGGATCCTAAGATAATTATGTTTTGAGTTAATTCATTAAAAATAAGCCTAATTGGCTTTAATTACTCAAAATTGAACTTTAATTAATTAGGTTAATCACACATCAAAAGAACTTGAAAATAATTTTCCAACGATCTTTAGGATAAAGGGACCTCGGAAATAAAAATTTGGAATCGATTGGAAATGTTTAACCTAAATGGATTAATTAAGTCGCACTTAATTAAAAATAAACTTTAAAAATTCATAACTCCAAAATACATTTTAAAAATTCACCAAACTAGTTTTGGGACTTCTACAGTAATGAAGTGCAGAGAAAATTAAAATTGGAATTTTAAAAATCTTCATTTTCTACCATATTTTAATATTTTAATAATTAAAAAATCGCCAAAAATGTAAAAAATATTAAAAATCGTAAAAATGTAATATTTCACACTCTAATCATAAAGACAAGGCAAATATTTTCCAAATTGAATTTTAAAACCTTAAAACAATTTTTGAATTAAAAGAATTTTCCCGACATTCTCATTAAAAGAATTAATTCTAATAAATCGAAAAGAAAAATCATAAAAATATAAATTTTTTTTTCTGCGAACTCCTTGAGGTTAGAGATTTAAGAAAAATATAAAAACTTAATTTTCAACCTTTATTTTATTTTATAATTAATTAAAACTCCAAAACTAAAAATAATTATAATAAATAAAATATATAAAAAAAAATCACGGAAACTTGGTCAGCGAGTGGTTCCTTTAGTCGGTAGGAACACCCCATAATTTTTCTAAGGACGAAACCTTACCTTGATCAACAGTGTTCTATCGACTTATTTGCCACGGACTTCACTACGGCAAACTGGAACATTTGCAAACTTGATTTCAACATCGTCAAACCCTTGACCAAACTTGATCATTGTCTTATCAGGCAATTGGTTCTTGCTAACAACGATGTCCTTTCCAGTAGCGAAGGAAAAGATCAGTTTCGGGGAAGACATTTCTGCCATTGGAAATAAACATCAAGATTAACTGGGTGTCCTTTTCAGGTCTTATCCGAACAAATTATAGAAGGTTTTAATTGGTTGATTTATTTTAAAATTAAGGCAAAGCAAATACAAAAAGGTATATGATCCAATATGAGATTGAAAGACTTAATTCGCATCGGACTCACTTCGATATACCACTCCTAACCTACCACACCTATTGGGGGTCCATCCCACCTTAAAGATTTCAAGATTCTGGAACCTCTCTGTTTAAGGATGATCAAATAGTGGCTCTAGAATCAAAAGGAGTTGACAATACTCGCTCAAGGAAGAAATGAGCAAAGTATATCAACGGAAGAATGATAGTCTGGCCCACTAGGGATATGGGCACACTATCGATGTGTGAAGACAAATCCTTATGATCCAAGATGGAAAGAAGAATTAGTCCCCAGCGGAGTCGCCAGAAATTGTCGGCTAATTTTTCCTTATTTATTTTTGAAAATAAAATTTGAAATTTTAAATTTAATGTAATATGTAAAGTATTTTATTTTGATTTTGAAAATGGTGATATATTATTTTATTTTTGAAAATAACGAGACCAGATAGATCTCATATCAAATAGTTTAAATAGTTGAGCACGATACTACAAGTGACACATCATCCCGAAAGATGAGCGTACCACTTGTTAGTAGGCTTAACTATCTAAACTTAAAAGTTTATGACTCTATTTTGGTCCGCGTATTTTATAGCCGACAAATTCCCCGTCTAATGCACGGATTAGACAGGGTTTAGATTAATCTGGGTTCCTAATTCCCTATAGAGGCAAGCCCCTATAGTTAATTACATCTTAGGCAACCGAAGTCACCTAAGAAAACTCTCGATAAGGATCATGGGCTTCGTCTTCAAGAATTTCAACGTTTAGGTTTCCACGATTGCTTGTAGGAGAATCAGAGGGAATTGTTCAATATGGAACAGTTATTTTCGGAATCCAAAGAAGTAAAGAGTAGGAGACGTCGAAGATACTGAAAGAACTTCAGTGACATCTCAACTATCCTATGATTGGGCTTTATATCTTTGAAAGTGAAGTTATGTTTATATTTCGATCTTGCAAATTATTTAGATGTTTTGGGATTTATATCTACATGTCATATGTAAATGACCCAAAAATATGAGAGGGTTTATGTCGTGCCAAACGACAACCTCGGAATCCTAAACAGTTTAGGACTTATATCGTACGATGTACGATCGTACTAAGTCCTAAAAGATAGTGTGAGGGTTTATGTCGTATCAAATGACAACCTCGACGCCCTATAGATGTTATTTAAATCTACGAAAGTCCGATCGAAGATCCTTCATTCGTCTTCTGTCGTCTCGTCTCGAGAAAGAGTAAAGATAGGAGAAAAGAGAAAATCATGCCTCGAACGGCCTATCCTAAGGGCATATACAAGAGAAAATGTGTGTAAAGAAAAGGAAAAAACAAACATGCCCTAAAGGGCCTATCCTAGGGGCAAGTACAGGTATGCAAGAGAAACAGTAATTAAAATAAACTAACCATGCCCTAGATGGCCTATCCTAGAGGCAAGCATGAAGGAAAAAGTATAAATACAGGTAAATATATATACAAAAGTAAAGAAATGCATGTAATAAAGAAAGTAAATAAACTGTACAATTAAAAAAATGTGTACCTGGCCAACTCCGTCGATGTCTCGGAAGCAAGCTAATAGCTACAAGCAACTATACAATCAAGTTTAGCCATAAACATATAAAATATCAAAGTGGGGGAATAAGAATTCTATTTGAGGATAGGCTCAGTCTATAGACTTCTTTTTTTTATCTCGATCCCACAGGCAACCCGAAGTACTGAAGTCTGTATCAATCTCAAATAAAGTCACCAGCAAATCACCTTAGAGTAGGCAATCCTAATCCCTACCACTTAATTAGTGAATGAACCAGTTTTGTAGTATCTGAATTCCTTGAGAGTGAAGTATCTGATGCGTTGTAGTATCTGTTACGTGATGTGCAAGGTGTGTTAACTGGTGTATAGTGTATAGTGTGTAGTAGGGTAATGTGTAGTGCATAAGGTGTAATGTGTAGTGTGTGTGATACTTAATATGTGATGTGTATGTGTAATAACTAGTGTATAGTATGCAGTGTGTGATATTTAATGTGTAGGGTGTGCATGATAAGTTTGATAATTATATGTGTTGTGTCTGATGCGATATGTTTGATATGTCGTGTTTGGTTTGATGTGTTAAATGTGTTGTGTATGATGCGATGTGTGATATTTGTGTGTGCTATTTAATATATTGTATGTGTTTGATGTGATATGTGTTTGTTGTGATATATGTGTGATGTGACATGTGTTGTGCTATGTGCGTGGCATTTGATTTGATGTGTTGGCGTAGTATCTGTTATCGTGCAGGTGCAATGTTTATTGTCGTGCAAGTGCGGTGTAGTATCTGTTGTGCAAGTGTAGTGTAGTATCTGTTGTGCAAGTGTAGTGTAATATCTGTTATTGAAGTATCTGTTATTGAACCAGCCTAATATCTGGTGTCGTAGTATCTATTGTCGGTTCGCGGATTTCTTAAAAGTAGGGATTAGAACTACCTAACTCAAGGTAAAATGGGCATCTATCTCTGAGTATTGATTTTTTTATTATTTGTCTCGGCTATAAAAGCACGATTATTCGAGTGTGCATCATCGCCTGTACCCCACATTTCCAACTTATGCTCCCACTTTGATATTTTATATGTATTTCCAACAATTTGAGAAATTTCTATCCAAATCAAAATATTACCACAACTTGTATCGTATAAAAGGTTAGGAAATTTTTTGCATATATACCATATTTATTCGGTTCTCGCGCATTTACATTTCCAAAGATATCTCTCTTTAAACCATATGTATGTATGTTTAAGTAGGGGAGTAAACAATAATATAATTTCGCCGCACTTTTGTAATCAATATCTCAAATGAGACATTCAATGATATTCAGAGAAATAATATTTACACACATACCACCTAATTTCATATAATTACATATACATGTGACAATGAAAATTTTGGTGTCGAATGTATAAATATATGACTGTTGAATGATTTAAATGAAAGTAATTAATGGATTTATAAATAGCAAGTTTCCGGCAGTATAAAAAAAAATGATATATACATACATATGTTTGAAAACCCTTATTAAAATAAATCTATTAATGAGAAGCAATTTCCTGAAAGTTTTAATTCACTTGCCTCTATGGAAATAATAAAGCATCAAAACATTATTCCATATGTATCAGCCATCAAAGAAAACCGAATAAGGGAACAAATTTATATACTTGCCACATAATCCATATAAATTCACATGTGCTCCACTATTCTTTAACATTATATATATACGATTTGGCTGTCATAAATGTAAGAGAGGGGGTAGATGTGCTAGGTAAGTAAATACATAAAATCTGATGTCTTATATAATACCGTGAGCAAAGATTTCAATTTCCATAAGTAAAACCCAACTACCTAAAGCTTCTTCGAATATTCAAATCTAAAAAGTTGGGTTCCAGCAAATCAAATCAAAGGAATTCCCAGGACTTTCAAAGTTTGGCCTCAATAAACTGGACCAAAGAAATGTCCCAAAATCATACAAGTTCGAGCAATTCAACTTAGGCAAGCCAAAGTAAACAGAGCATCCAAGGTTCCATAGTTCCAAGCATGTGTGTATTTCAGGATTACTTAAAGCCATTCCTCAGAATATCCAGAATTCTTGATTACTGATCTTTCTTAAGCAAGATAAAGGAAAGATGATATCGAGAACAAATTTAGCTAAAAGAAAGTCCATTCACTTAAATTCGACATAAGATATTTCTTTAACTTCATAGAAGTGACAAAAGCTCACAAAACATTTATATTGGATCAAGTTTGAACAATCTGCAAGAAAACAGATGAAGGATTCATAGAACTGAACTCGAGTTAACCATTTGAGAGAAACCAAGAACCCTTCAACTCTAATCCGCAAGCACATATATTATATTTTTTATTTTTAATTTGGACTTTAATTTATTCCAAACATACCATATCAAAGAAAACCTCCCAGGATTCCCTTCTTTTAGAAGAACTAAAACATCTCAAATCTGAGAGCAAGTAATAAATAGAATAAAGGAAGGCTAAAATGCCACAAAGTAATAGACAAAAAAAAAAAAAAAATCTTTAATCACCACCATTCAATTTCTGCATACGCATGATTTACATGAGCTAAGTATAGGGAGAATGGTTTTGTCATCAAATGGATAAATACGCAATAATTGAATAATGCCATATATACATGTCCTCCAATCAAGAATAATACCAGAAAAACATCCTCATAGGATGATTATTATTTTTATTATTATTATTTTTTTTAACTTTAAGCCCCAAAAGATACACCGACCTCCTCATCATGTACAAGTGAGGATTATACAAAATTTATATATAGAAAATGTAATCATCACATATCTACATATCAAATACCTAAACTCCAATTTCCTTACACAAGATCCTCAAATCTTTAAATGGGTATGTTATTATCATATACTTGTCATCAAATCAAAAAAAAAAAAAAAAAAAAAAAAAAAGAAACTATAAAAATCAATATGAAAATTTAGGTGCTGGATATATGAATGCAAAATAACCGTATCATACGCATACAAGTGCCCCCAAAAATGTGTATGTAAATGTGTAAATTCTCTTATCTTTGTATCACCCAATCCATACTATTAACAAGCCCATAAGAATGATGCTTAATTACTCAAAATAAGTGAGTTTGTCAAGGATAAAAAAAAAACTACACTTATAGACAAATCGATCCGTATCCCGTGGTAACTTCATATTTATTCTCAAAGGCTTGCATAGGAAAGCATCAAGTGAAATAATTATGCTTCACCAAGTTCATCAATACTAGAATTCAAATAGTTTAACCCGAACGTCACATTCTTAACATGTTTCATAAATTCAACTAGGTGATATTTCACTATTCTATTCCAATAAGTTCCAATCCCTTTTCCTTTTCTTTTCTTTTTGTTTTGAAATCTGTAATACTCTTATGAAATTAACATCAAATGAAATATGATTCACACAACCAAGTCAATCTCTTATAAACCCAATTATAAATGGGATTTAACTATTTTAAGCATCCCACAGTTGAAGAACATATATGTCTCAAAACTGTCAGAAGACAGAGCTTATATCAGCGGGTTCCGGTATTAAAAAAAAAACACAACGTAAGCTTATTCCAGCTAGACTTCACAAGGAGTTTTATAAAAAAAGAATTCCTGTGGTATGAGATTTGCTATAGCTAGATTACAAAAAGGGAAAGGAGAAATGTAATATCCTTACCCCAGCTTAATCATTAAACCGAAGTAAAAAAAAAACATGAGACGAAGCTCTAGGATGAAGCAAGATTTCACAAGAATTTTACGCACCCGAGATTTTACCCAAGATGAGGTGATGTCAGATAAAACACCATATGTATATGTATATACATATACATATGTAAGTCTGAATTTTCCATAAACTTAAGCTCAGGAGGAACTTAACAAATTCACGTATTCCATATTAAAAAAAAAATCTCCACAATCTTCAAGAAGTGGAACTTATACCTCCATTGATCTTGAATCAAACTAAAAAAAAAACTCCAGAAAAGGAAATTATAAATCCATCAATCCATAACTTACATTTCTATCTTTAATCCTCAATCGACGAAAATGAAATTATAAAGAACTTTCAAAATGAAAGTAAACTTCATATTTGGCGGCTAAAGAAGGGGAAAAGGGGAGAAAGACTTACTTTCAGAAGCTATAACAACAAAATTTCTCAGATTGTAAGAAGGAAGCACTAGCCCCGAATTCCTCTTGAGAAAAATCTCAGAAATCTTCTTAAAAGAAATATCACTTAGAGAAATCAAACTTAAGAAAATAAGATCTCAGCCCTACTCTCTCGCGAAGAGAGGTATTTATAGGCGACGGGGAAAGAAGACTCACTGCCGAAGCTACCGTCGGTGAAGACCGACGGTAACTAGAACTCTACCATTAGCAGGAGAACCGACCAAAACAAGCCACAAGGAAGGTTACCCGACTCGTTTAGGCGGGAGAGTTTGTTACAAGAACCTGACCGGCAGTTACAACCGGAGAGAATGTCGGTTGGGGTCGGAGGGGAAGAGGTGACCGGGAAACCGGCTAGGAAGCCTCTCGAAATCGGTCGTCGCCAGAGAGGAGAACGGAGAGGCTCGGTTAGGGCACGGGAAGGAGAACGAAAGCGCGTGCGTGAGAATGGGGAGAGTGAATAGTGACCCCGCCCCGTGAGCCGTAGGATTAGGGTAAGGATATAACATATAACTATTTATTATATAAAAAAAATATATATATATATACTTATTATTATTATTATTTTATTTAAATTCGTCGACTTTGCACGCAAATCGAATCGATTCAAAACCCTATCAAGTTATATGTCTTTCCCGGCTAAAGTCAACGTTCCGGACGCAATGGCGCAGTCCGTTTCGTCATCCGGGGCCATTCGGACAAGTTCGCCGATGGTCACATCAATTTAAATTAAATTTGCGTAACGTCGCAAAAATGAATTTATTTTGACCCGACCGGAGCCATTTAACAAGCAAATCGATGACCGGTCTTCGCCTAAGCAAGAACCATAGTCAAACATATTGCTCGTGGCAAAAAGTCAAACATCGCGCGCAGTGGGGTCCACCTATGTCTTTCAAATCCCTATAGGAACTCGACAAGAGTTTCAATATGTCGGCTTTTAATCGATCCAACTGGATGTCGAAGATTTAAAACCGTCCATATGAAACTTCGAGGAGCGAGGAAATGGCTCGAATTTCTAAACATAGTGGGTCCTAGTCTAGTCCTCTAAGATAGTCCAAAATAGGAAGACCCTAAGGCTAGATCCTAGGCTAGAAGGAGAAAATAATGACCTCAAAAATGAGGTCAACATCTGTTTATGGCCTGTTCGTTCAAGGATCATCCCAAGGGCTTGGACATCCTTCCACAATTTTCTCGATTTGCAGTTTGTTTCAAGTTTCATACAAAGTTTGGGAGAAGATACTGCTACCCTTGAAACCATTAGACCCAACTTAGATGTTCCCAACCAATGATGGAGAGAGTGACGTAGGCTTGATTATGGATCAAGCATCGCAAAATTCTATTCCAGTCCAACCATTAGTAACAGATAAGACACAAATGCTCTTGCATAAAATCAAGAATATGGAGAATCAGGTACAAAACTTAACGAGTACAGTTAGCAACATTTCTGATTTCTTCAATCATATTGATTGCAGAATGAAAGAACATGTTGATCATACTGGGCAATTCAAAGCGAGTTTGGTACGATTGATGAAAATGATGGGATTGATCGATGAAGATTCAACTGAAGAATTCCCATACCAACCTTTTTACAACCTGTTCGTCAATGCTCAAGCAATGGGAGATATCATAGGAGAGACTAGCATTACTTCTGAAGAGTAGTAGACTTGATTATGTTGTGCTTGATTTGAATAATATTTGAATTTGTGTGTGTTTGATTTCTTTAGTTTGCTTTTAATCTCAGTATACATGAGATTAAATTTGAAATATTTGTTTTCAGTGCTTTAAGTGTTGTGGTTTAAATTGCGACGCTGATTAGATGGATTTAGGTTGAAAGAAAACATATTTATGTGTGTTATGTATTGTGTGTTGCAAACACTAGGATTTAATATATAAATGTAAAGTTTTGTTGTGTGAACGTTTATTTGTATTTATACATCACTTAATCACTTAAAATAGATAATAAAAAGGATTGAACGGATGAAGATGAGGCGTAAAACTGATCGAAATCGCAAAAATTTCAAAAACGATCAATTTTTTAGAATCTCGCCGACGGCATGCTTGAGCCCGTCGACGGCACAATTTTCCCGAGAAGAATAGGATTTAATTCAACAGAGCTCACCGATGGAACCATCATAAAAACTTCTTATTTACCGCAATTTTGACCGGTCAAATGCCACTATTCATCATCTTCTTCCCCTTTTTACTCAACAAGTCGACCTAGAGCTTAAGAGATCTTGCATTTGGAGCAATTTCAACAAAATCTGACACCGGATTTCATCTTCCCTTGGTATGAGCTTCACTCCTATGTAAAAATTTTTTATTTTCACCATGAAATTCTTCCACATTAAGAAATTTTGGAAAAATTGAATATGTGGAGAAAATACTTGGAAGGAATTCTTGGAAATTGATTTAGATTGTTTTAAACCCTTTTTAGAAGTCATTGTATTGTTATTTTGGAGATTAGTTTGGAATTTTTATGATTTGATAGATGAAACTATGACTCCAAGATAAAAGAGAAGACTTGAATCTGACGAAACTCAATTCGTTAATGCAAAGGCACAAGTGAGGTATGATTCAGTCTACAAAAGTAAAAAGTGCTTACAAGATAGAGTTTTCGAGATTCCTGGAGGAGAGGTAGAAAGAGTAATCAAAGAAAGAGGATGGTAGAACTTTTGCTATAAAACCAACAGGGCTACTATTGAAATTTTTATAGAGTTCTACTCCAATCTTACTAAACTTAAGGACGTGCCGGTCTAAGTAAGAGGATTTTCTGTTGAATTTAATGCTAATTGCATTAACACTTTTTACGAGCTTCGCGATTATTTTTCTAGCGAGTTTGAAACATTTGGAACAATGGAAGGTCAGTTGAACGATGTTATCGACTTTCTCACTGATGGGAATGGTGTTTGGAAAAT
Organism: Papilionanthe hookeriana x Papilionanthe teres; assembly: GCA_022702705.1. Classification (NCBI taxonomy): domain Eukaryota; kingdom Viridiplantae; phylum Streptophyta; class Magnoliopsida; order Asparagales; family Orchidaceae; genus Papilionanthe; species Papilionanthe hookeriana x Papilionanthe teres. The sequence goes on along the minus strand of CM040429.1, from coordinate 106,965,580 downwards.
TAAAAATCATGAACAGATTAACTTTCCATTATCCATGATGAATGCCAATGCTAAGGCATGGCCTTATTTCATCTATTCGACTCTGCCAACTCATCATCATAGTGAAGTCTCTAGAGAGGGAGCTGTTCTAAATTTTTGTATTCAGAACAACTGAAGCATTAATGTGAGGAGAATAAATTATAAGAATATTATGGCTACTACGAGGAGTGAGACAAGTGGATATTTTGGGCATCTTGGCCTCATTTATGCACTTTGTCAACTATCTGGAGTTCAAGCAAGGAATAATGAGGAATGGTTTATCCTATAGACCCATTAGTAAAGGAAATATTAACTTATACATCCCATGAAGAATGGAGATCAGGGAGTAGAAGCAAAGAACCTTCTACTAGTAGAGACATCCCTTCTACTAGCTATGACCCTCCTGCCTCTAGTCCCCCTACTTTGTATGATCTGATTAATGCCATGACCCTGTAGAGGAAAATTTTTTGAACAGTTAGATGAAATGCTGGAAAGAATTGATCACATGATTGAAGGGCTAGAGAGAAGACATGATCATGATAGTGAGAATCTTCAAAGGCATTTTGATTTTGAGATGGCTTATTATGATGCTCAGGCTAGATACTACTGAGGAGAGCCAGATGTGACTTTTCCAGATTGCCCTAGGTATACTCAGTATCAGGCCAATCCTTCTGCTGACCAGGGTGATGAAGACATTGCGTGGGATTTTGATGCTTGATGATTTGATAGTGATGAGTTGTATTTGTATGTGTTTGTTTTTGTTTTTGTTTTTGTCGTAGTACTTTTATATTGTATTTTGTGGACTATGCTTTATTTTCTGTGATATATGATAGTTTGGTAGTTTGCAATTTTATTTCTGGATGTTTGTCATATTTGTGATTATAATTGTAATTGTGAACTGTTTAGTGAAAATTGTAAAGAGTTTATTTTGTGTTGTGAAAATGCATATGTCCTGTGTATTGTAGTTAGTTGTATTTATTTGATGTTCAGTTTTATATAGTTGTTTTAAATTTCATTACCCCAGCAAATTTTTAAATTGTTATGTGTGCAGAAAGGTTTTTAATATTACAGTCACTTAAAGTTAGAAATTTCGAAAAGAACCTGCAAAGTTTAAAAACACAAAAATGCCTAAATTGCAAAAGGTATGAATTTTATATTTAGAATTTTTCTTTCACCCATGTACTATTTATAGAAAATTTTATGTTTGGGGGAGGGAAGAAAAATCTTAGCTACTATATGTTCTCAAATAATATATTTTCAAAAATTATTACTTGATTTTTGTGATAAAATTTAATTTAGATAACTATTTTTAGATTTTATCTAAATATTGTAAGAGATTCAAGGAAATATTTTTGATAATGAAAATTAATTTTGTAGATTGAGATATTTAGTATAAGGGGATAAGACTATAGTTAACTATTTAAAGTAAAGAAAACTATATTTTGAAATATTGAGAACTTTAGGAATTTAGTTGAGAAAGAAATGATTGAGATTCAAATAATGTAAAAACTATGAAGTACATATAAGGTAAAGAATGTTTGAAAGTTTTAATTTTAGGAGAAGAAGAATGAAGTTCAAAATTATTAACAGACTATCCATATATAGTAATCCTCACTTGAAAAAAAAAATAAGGAAGGAAAAGAAAAAGGATTGAAAAACAATCCCTGAAAAGAAAAGAAAAGAAAAAGAAAAGAAAATAAGTGAGGAGAAGCTTGAGGATATGCCTTATCAAAAATTGGCTTCACTTGGATTAACCTAAAGGGAAAACTAAAAACATTTCTGGACTTATATATATGATTAGTTTTCTTACTTATAGTTTCTTCATGAATTTCCTATCTTCTAAATACTCGAAATGAATTAATATTGCAATATATAATCATTCTTGAAATGAATAGAAGACTAAAACTCTTAAACTTGATGACTAGATAGCCTTATACCTACAGAATTAATCTAATTATTTGAAAATTTTCTAAGAATTCTTTCTACAATATTTATTTAAATAAAAAATATAATAATTATGACCTAAAACTTTACCATAATGAATCATAACTTTTATGTAGTATTAAGGATTACTTTAGGATAAGTAATAGTTATGTTTGGGGGATTTTCACTAAAAGAAAAAATGTTAAGATTTTCATGCCTAATTTATACTAATTTTGACAATATTGCACTTTAAAGAAGGGTATTTTTGGTGTTTTTCTACAGGTATGGAAATTTAAGGAAAAAGGAGCAAAAATATACAAAAAGGAGCGAATTTGGAGCAAAAAGGACCAAATTAGGTAAAATTGACCTAGGGCGCCGATGGCGAGGTCGATGGCGCCCACGGCGTGATTTTCCCGAGAGTTCATAATTAATTCCAAGGCAGGCCACCGACGGCGGAGATCGAGGCTGCCGACGGTGGGGCCTATTCAAAATGTAATGTTTCCCGATGGTGGGATCGACAGATTTTTCCAGAAATACGTCGAATGTGGATGACTTTCGAAGGGGTTCCCGCAAAACCCTTAGAGTCTCTTCTACAACTTTAAAAAGAATGAAATTAGGCCAAAAAAAGTGTCTCCTTAACGTCACAAAAGGTCTCCTACATGATTACTAGTGAGTCTAAAGTGTTCTAAAGAGTTTCTTTCTGAGTCATTAGTGTAGTTATTAGTGAGTAGTGAGTTCAAATAAAGATTTTGTGAGGAATTCATCGAGGGATTGTAAGAGTGGAAGGGAAGTGAGAGATCTCTTCTGCATTTCCATTTTGAAGGAGAACTCTGTGTGCTATAAGAAAGGAAGAAATCTAGAGGGACTTCAAAGAGTTTGCTTGGGAAGGAATTTGAGATAAGTAGCGTTTATTTACTATAGATTGTAGAACTTTACTTTATTATATGATATCCATGTTTTATTGCATCCTTTCGATGAATTCTGAGTAGTTGTTCTGTCTTTCTCCATGTTTTGATGTTTTTCTGAATTGATTAAATGAATTAGTCTACTAAACAAAATATAAAGAAGTTGTGATGATACTATACCTAAACTTACTTTACTATACGAATTGGCCATTTGTATTGTTAAAATCTGTGAAGAATTTTTAAGACCTGACCATGGGCTAAAAATTCTTAACTAGTATGTATGACAGTTCACTTTGAAAGGTAGATGGGTAAATCCTTGAAAAGAGAAATGCAAATAAATAGGGAAATAATATTATTCAGGCGTAGAATTGGAGATTTCTGAGTGAGGGACTAAAATTCTCAATTCGGTCCTATTGTTTGGGTGTTGAAGTGTAGATTGTTAGCCCTCAGGCAAGGGGAATGTGGGAGCTCTAAAGTGAGAGCCGGTATCCTCCCAGCCTAGCCGCAAATTCAAAACCAAGCAATAGGATTAGTCAATGTTATTTATACCTGGACCAAAGGGTAAAGAATAGGTATGCTCCTATATGGCACAACTCATATAAAACTCATTCTAATTATCATTTCACTTAAATATCTTAACAAAGGAGAAAGATTCTTGCTTATATATATATTTGAACTTAACTTTAGTAGTATTAGTAATCTGTTAGTAAAACCCGTTTAATTATAAGAACTTTTTTATTAATTTCATATTAGTGACAGTTAAGAAAATTCGATTAGTTGTAATTTTATCTTGGTTTATATAATCCTAGTCCATAGGCTTTAATATTTTTTCTCGGTGGGATCGATAACCAGGACTTCACTAGAGCCCTGTATTACTTGAGCGATACATATACTTGCGTTTAATGGTAACTCTGCGATAAAAAGTTTACAATAATTAATTGTTACTAAAATTAAAATTACGCTCCTGATCAAGTTTTTGGCACTATTGCTTAGGATTTACATCTTTTAGTAGTGGTGTCGAATTCTTATATTTATAAGTATATTTAAAATCGTGGGATCACCTCCCATGGTCAATCCTAAGGTCTGGTCACCTATGGGGAATCCCACTTGGTCTTCCTTATGTTTAGCCCCTTCCTCATAAATATTAGAGGTTGAGCCTTAACATGTGGAAGCCCCAATTAAGGAAAATAAGTATGTGGAATTTCTATGTGGTGGGGTTTTCCGTTGCTAGTCTTCAAAGAAAAGTCACTAGGAAAGTCCTATGGCTAGACCCTTGGCTATCTAAGTAGACGCTAAACCTCAACCAAAAGTGAGGTCAACAGTGAGGTTTGGAGTACTGTTGGGCTATTTTTTGGAATTTTTTGGCCTCCATGGTGATTTGTTGGATTTGAGGTATTATTTTGATGTTTGGAAATGTGCTCCTTTTTATAAGGAAAGTTAAAAACCTTTCCTCTTGTTATTTTGTGGTTTATTTGGACTGCACGAAATGCTTCAAAACACGACGCTCAGCCACCTACACCACTTAATACTCTTCTTATATTATTGCTTATTTCCTTAAGGCTCCTCATCATTTCAAGCTTAGAACTATTGCTCATGTGAGGGGTCGGATGACTACTATCATTAGTTGGCAACCCCCTCCTTTGGTTGGGTCAGGCTTAATATTGATGGGAGCTAGAATATTAATTATGCTGGTATTGGTGGAGTTTTTTTAAATTCATTGGGTAACAACCGTTGCTACTTTGCCTCATTTATATGTGCTTCTACCCCCTGCAAGCTGAATGTTTATCTCTCTAGTTAGCTTTACCAATTGCGGTAATTTATCATTTACACACCATTCACATTGAGATAGATTCAATTACATTTGCGAATATGTTTAATATGATCACCCCCACCATCTAGAATGTGCTTTGTTTGGTCACTCAAATGCATTTCATATATAGGGAATGTAACTCCCCTACTGATTGGCTTGCTAAGTAAGGTTGCTAGAGAAGTTTGGTGGGGGTAATACCTCCCTCACATATTCATGTTCTCTTGCATGGTGATTTGCTCGACATGCCTTACATTACAAGATGATTATTTGTGATATAGATTTTATGTTATGTTTACTTGGTCGTCTTGTATCCTTGCTAGCTTATATTGGGAGAAATTCATTATGATTGATGCTTTTTCTCCATGGGCTTGGGTATGTGGTTCGTCTCTACTACAAGTTCTTTATATCACATAATGATCTTGATTTTCCAAGAGGTGTTGTATATAAGAAGACGATTTATTTTCTGCCATGCTTATTTACGCTGGCTATCTTTCATATGGTTCTGCTGATCTTGGACCTTTCCACATGCTTAGCTCCTCATGGGAGCTTTACTTTAAATATTGCTTTGGTCATCCCTGTATCAGGTGAGGAGCGATTTCTTTAGGATGACTTATCTATTATTATTTATTTATCTTTTGTTGTATTGTTACCTTAAACCCTGGGTAGATTTCTTTTCTACCAACGCACTTGTCGAAATCCCCCATAGTATCGATTACCAAACTCCCTATTCTTTCACTCTATTTTCCTAAATTTCCCATTATGTAAGTTGCCAACCTCAACAAACCCAATACTTGCATGAATTCTCTGAATTTTGGAGATGTTCTTTAATCTATTATCTAGACTTTTGAATCTTTGGATCTATTTTCTCTATTTTTCCTATATCCCTAAGCATTTTGAAAAGTATCTACACTGCAATGTTAATCTGAGACGTATTTTAACTTTATATCACTCTAAAGTTGTATTCTTAATTGGAGGTTTAAGAAATACTACCTGAACTAATGTGTTTCAATTAGTGATGTCTCTATAACAGACGATAAATTTTTTTATTCATAGGATGCTCATTCATGTTTACATGTGTTCTATGTGGTGTTTTTTCTGTTGAACATCCTTTTGGAGATTGATGACTTTGGAGCCATACTGGAGAAAAGCAGCCCTCACTCTTCAATGAATGGATATTGATGCATCTGCACAAGCTTCTGTACTCACCATGTTTCTTTTGGTTTGGAAGACCTCATCTTTTACAACTTTCTTTTCTTGATTTATTCTTGAACAGGTATACTTTTATTGTTTTGGGCTTCTTTGGCCGTTTTGGGGTATACTTGTATGGTTTTGGTCATTTTTTCTTTTCCTGGAGTTGTATTGATGGAGGTGGAACCCTTAGGGGTGCGTACTAATATATTTTGTGGTCTTTTTAGCTTTTGGATCCAATCCCCACCCCCATTTTGTAACTTCATTTCAAATTTAACACTTAAGGAGCGGACTAATGCTCCGTTCTTTTAAAAAAAAAATCTATAATAAATCTAAGGGATCCTACTAGCCCATTATAAAAAATTTGATTGATTAACCAGTCTGGTAAACCATGATGTGGACACTTTCTAAGGAATTCCTTAAATTTATCACAACCTTCAAATACAAAAACTCCTTCATAATGAGTAAAAGAAGTAACATCATTTTATAAGCTTCACAATTATTTAAGGTGAAAAATACTTAGCCAAAAATTTTTGAGCTAAATCTTTTGAAATTCTAATAGATCCGAGTGCTAACGAATTAACCGCTTCATAGCTTTATCACTTAATCAGAAGCGATAAATCATAAGTATAACAACATCATATTTAAATATAACACACTGATTAAAAATCTTGATAAATTCAAATTGTAATCGTCAGATGGTGTTCCTCCAAATTGATTGTTTGTACCGTTTGTATAATTGAAGGTTTAAGTTCAAATGAGTTAGCTTCTATACCAAGAGTTTGAATGCTTAAATGAATTTCATCTATTGTAGGTTTTGCATAATCCCTTAAATGCTTTTGTAAATTATGACGTTCATTATCAACATTTTGAATCTCAATATTATTTTGCGATGTGTTAGCCATTACTTAGGAATTATCAACTCTTCATTGTTTTTCAAAATTTTCTAATAATCCATTCCAATTCAGAATTGTAAGGCACTAATTTTTTAGATCCAGAACTACGCATAAACAATTTAAAAAAAATATTGCAAAAAAATAAAATAACACTCCAAAAATGAAAATATATAAACTATATATATATATTTTAATTTTCTGGTTGTTTTAATTTTTAATATTTCATTTTTTTATATATATTAAATTCAAAAATAAAATAAAATTGTAAATCAAGAAGTTCCGTCGCTTCCCCAGAAACACTACCAAAAGATGGACTTGACACGCCATTACGTGTATTTTTAAACTCTAAGATTTTGCCACTAAGTATGTCTCAAATTATATCTAGCAGTTAGTGTGACCAAGTTTAAAGATTTATGAAAAATATAATAGATTTTCATACTATGGGTGCTACGCAAGTATACGTATAGTTTCAAGTAATATATGATTTTTCTTAAAAATCCTTAATATCGATCCCACGGGAAAACGGTAATGTTAACCACACTTTTTTTTACGACCCTAAATTAACACTCACAAACAAGATAGATCTTGAGTCGTTTACATTGATTCAAGAGCCGCAGACACCTTTTTAAAGACCTAACGATAATCATACTTATTAAATTCATCCTAGGAGGAGGTCTACCAAGATTGACCCCTTTGAACGCATCTAGGGTTTCCTCAAACCCTAAAAATTAAATTGAGCCCACTATACCCTTTTTACGATCAAACCATGATGACATACTAAATTGGTCATATCAGCAATGCAGACCCTGATTTGGTCAGCCCTTGAGCCAAAAGTCTCCATGTGGACTATTTGGTCAAACCTAACACCAAATTTGTCAAACTTGGTCAAAATCGCCAATTTTGGACCCAATGACCATCACATTGACCATATGGTCAACCATATACCTAAATTGGTTAAACATTTTCAAGATGGCCAATTTTGGTCCCAACGAGCACCACATTGACTACTTGGTCAACCTTGAGACTAAATTGGTCAAACTTTGTCAAAATAGCTAATTTTGACCCAAATGACCACCACATTGATCATTTGGTCAACCATGGACTTCAATTGGTTAAAATGGTCAAAATGATCGATTTTGGACAGATCAACCACCAAATTGACCATCTGGTCAGCCATAGACCTAAATTGGTCAAACTTGGCCAAAGTGGCAATTTTAGACCCAATGATCACCACATCGACCATCTGGTCAACCATAAACCTAAATTGATCAAACTTGGTCAAATGGTCAATTTTGAACACAATGACCACCACATTGACCATTTTGTCAACCATGGACCAAATGTGTATAATGAACTTCATATTGACTATCTAGTCGGCCATAGACCTAAATTGCTCAAATTTGGTCAAAAAGGCCAATTTTGGACCCAATGACCAACACATTGACCATCTAGTCAAACATAGTCCTAAATTGGTCAAACTTGGTGAAATGGTCAATTTTGAACCCAATGACCCCCACATTGACCATTTGGACAACCATGGAATGAAATTGGTCAAACTTAGTCGGAATGATCAGTTTTGGACCCAATGACTACCCCATTAACCATTTTGTCAACCCAGACACCAAGTTGGCCAAAACTGACCCTTTTATCAATTTAAAATGCTAAAAATGATCAAACATGAGCATTTGGTCAACCCAAACACAAACATTATCACACTTAAACATTTGATCAAATCAAGTTATCCAATAACCCTCCATGACTCACTCAACAATCACATGGTTAAGTAAGTCACTCTGGTCAACCTTGGACCTAAACTGGTCAACCTTGGTCAAACTAAGCAAGTTTACCTTTTTTTGGTAAAAATTGGTCTTTTAGTTAAATTATTTTATTCTCTTAATTAATCAACCATTTAATTATTTAAAAAGAATGAAAATAAAGTTTATTATACCTTGGATTTGAAGTTAAAATTATGGTTTAAGCCCATGGCAACCCTATACCCATGCTTTATAACTAAACCCTAACATTAATTCAAGATATATTGATATTGAGTCATACACAACGCATTAAATACCTACGATGAAATGAATGACCTATTGACAAACCTACAAGCCACTATTTTTGAGCAAATCAAAGGTCATAATGAGGGGATGGATATGTGCCATTCCTCCCCAAATTCAATGCATGACATTTATGCATAAGTGGAGAAGAGGATAACCCATCTTACTTCCATCCAATAGAAGAGAAACCTTGCTCATGTCATTCTCCTTACCAAAATTAAGCTCATAATGATTTAGCCATGGAAGTGAGGAAAGACGAAGCTTATGTGTCATTCCTTCCCAAATTCTCATGACAAATCTTGGACTAAAGAGGATAGGATTAAGCCAACTAAATCGTGGGCCCCCTCACCACCTCACCATCTCCCCAGTGGTGGAGAGCAAAAACCAAAATCCAAACTTCCCTTAATGAAGGCTCGTCATGGAAGACTTGGGGAGCTCACCCATGGTTATCTCCAGCCTGGAAACTTATCCTCATGCCATCATGAAGTTTTTACCTTCTTCCCTAAGCAAACCTAAGCTTAGCTATGGCCATTCACAACTATATATAGGGGAACCCGAGATCTCCCATAGAGAGGAGAGACCTATCTACGGTCTATAATTCCTAAAACCGTCATTACTAAACTTGCTCCCCGAATCCTAAGGAGTTTATTCCCAAAAAATTCAGCTTCTGAAACACACTGACTTGCTCCAATTTCATGCCCTAAAAACAGGACAAGTTTTTATGTTGACATAAAACCTCTCCAAACTCCAATTAAACTATCCAACACAATCTATAAGCTACATGAAGAAGTTTCAAATCAAAATTGGATCTTCCTATGAGCCCTAACCCATTCGAAGATGAAGTCGTGAGCCCATTTCAGAGAAGTCGTACCTCCTATTGATTTAACTTCAAATTCAACACACTAGGACCTTTGCAAGGATGGAATGATTGTTTATGTTAAGCTTGATCGAGGCTACACCTCATTAAGACTAGGTATGACCATTTTAACCTAATTTTAGCTCGGGCATGGAACATTATGAAGAAGATTATTTCAAAAACCTCATAATTGTATGGATGTGATCTCCTTGCTTCGATGAAGTTGTAGAAACAAGTTTCAACAAAATCCATTAAGAAATGATAGAGATCTTTGGGTTTTAAAATGAATGGCCATAGGATACATCAGGTTGGGGGAGACGACCGAATGTCCGTTGTGATTTAGTTGAACTGCGGATCCGTCCATTTGAAACAAATGGAACCATGGGCCACGCAAGTTGTCATGTGTAACCATCAACCAGACAGCGCTGCATAAAAATTCAACATCTTCGCGGTTGGCCTGGAGTGTAGTCAGATAAGAAATGAATTTATAAAATGTATAAGCCTTTGAAAATTCATAATTTAATAAAGAAAAATCATAGAAATATGATAAAAATACTCATGGATTCAAGAGAACAAGGATAAAATTATAAAAAGAAAATTTGGAATTAATGAATTATATTTCATTTTTAAACAATTAATTACTCTATGGAGTAATTTAAATATTAAAAATTAAAATTGTCATGGATTGATCCTTTCATCCTTAGGAATATTCTGTGATTTTTCCAAGTCTAAGGGAATTCTCTAGCATGAGACATCCAATATTCAACTTTGCTCTGTAATTATTTTCAGAAATAATTACAATAATTAGAATATTGGAAGATAAATTTTGGAAATGATTAGAAACCTCGGGGTGATGAAATCGAACCACAAAATGACATTTTCTAATATTTAGAAAATTTCAATTGACATTTTAAGCTTTTTAGGATAAATTTTGAAAAATTTTAAAAATTATTAATTAAACCCTAAAAGTTCTTTCTTTTTTGAAAAGGAAAGTTAGGATTAACTAAATCCTAAGATCTACGCTTAAATCACTTTAAACATAAGATTAATCTCTACATTTTGGTCAGGTTAGGTTTAAATAAAACTTAAATCTTCCAAAACCCTAATTAAGCTTAATCACCTTAAGCTTATTAACATTAAGTTTAAGTCAAATCAAACCCTAATTAGCTCTATTCCCTTATTATGCCTAATTAACATACTTAATAACAATAGCCTAAATTAGATCTAATTAATCAAATTAAACCTTACCTAAATTAGGTTTAATTAACCCTAAACCATAATTAGGCCTAACCCTAATTAAGTCTAATTAATCCAATTAAACATTACCAAAATTAAGTATAACTAACCTTAAACTGTAATTACACATAACTCTAATTAGGTCTAATAAATCCAATTATATCTTACCTAAATTAGGTTTAATTTACTCTAAAGAATAATTAGGCCTAACCCTAATTAGGTCTAATTAATCCAACCAAACCTTACCTAAGTTAGGTTTAATTAACCTTAAACTATAATTTATCTAACCTTAATTAGGTCAAATTAATCATAATAAACCTTATGTAAATTATGTTTAATTAACCTTAAACCATTATTTGGCCTAACCCTAATTAGGTCTAATTAATACAATTAAACCTTACATAAATTAGGTTTAATTAATCCTAAACTATAACTAGATCTAGCACTAATTAGTTCTAATTAATCCAATTAAACCTTACCTAAATTATGTTTAATTACCCCTAAATCATAAATAGGTATAATCACAGTTATACCTAGTTAGCCTAATTAAGTATTATTTACATAAGCCATAAATACTTAATAAACCTTAAACAAAACTCATCAACCTATACCTTATGTTCAACCTATATTGAACTTAAGTCAACATATACTTTAGGTTCAACCTATATTTAACATAAGTTAACATATACCTTAGGATCAACCTATATAGAACGTAAGTCAATGTATACTTTATGTTCAACCTATATCAAACTTATGTCAGCATATACCTTAAGAAAAATCTACATTGAACCTAAGTCAATATATAAGTTCAACCTACATTGAACCTAAGAGAACTTAAAACTTTGGATTTAATTTAAATTTGATCTCAACTACTTTAGGATCAACTTGAATTGAACCTAAATTTTAGATTCTATGCATATTGAGTCTAATAACATCAAACATGAGTATTTACCAATAGTGCACCTAAATCACCTTAGGTTCTACCTAAATTGAACCTAAGCTACCTTATACTTTAGATTCTACTTAAATTGAATCTTAATCAAGTAAATCTTAGATTGTACCTAAATTTAATCTAAGTAATATCAACCCTTTTTGATTTTACCTAAATCTTAGGTTCAATTTGAACTTAAGAGATATTATACCTTATATTCTAACTAAGTTGAATCTAAGCAATATTGTACTTTATGTTTTGGTCGGATCATCTTATGTAATCAACTTTACTTAAATACCTGCAGTTCTACCAACACTTAACTTAAATCATATTATACATTTTTTTCTTGCTAATTTGAGCCCAAGTCAATTTATACTTTAATCCTTAGCTTCTATTTAAACTGAATCTAAAACCACCTTACACTAGGTTCTACTTAAATTGAACCTAAAATTAACAATCTTGATTGAATCATTCAAAATAAACAAAATGAAAAAACCACAAAATTTAATTTTTTAATAAATCATAAACAACATAAAATATTTCAACATTAAAATTCTACAAAAGACATTAAAACTTAAATGAAACTCTAATAAGCAAAGATCACCTAATAAAACTTGAAACAAATTATGTTTTGACCTACGAAGATTTCTTAGACAATGCAATACATGGTTGTTGACAAGAGTCATCCGGTCCTAGTCTAAACACCTTTCAGACTAAGTTGATCGAGGGATTCGACAACCCTGGGACGATGGAGCCATGAATATCTTGACTGGGTTCCCTAACAATTAAAATTTAACAAAATAAATAAAAAATTTAAGAAATAAAATAGACATTACTTCTTTTATAAATATAGCACTGTTTTCCTTCCACATTGAAGATAAGTTCCGTTTTGGATTTACTTTCTATGTTATTAGGATGTGTTAACTCTGTTTTGCAGGATGACGTTCAGAAGATGGGACAACAAACTTTAAAGCAAAACCAAAACCACAACAAAACCACAACTAAAAATCAAAACAATGAAATGAAATCAAAACTAAACCAGAATAATAACAAAAATAAAACAAAATGACAACAATAAACCAAAACTTTAGGGTCGTACGTGACAATTAGAAACATATTACTCTCATGAATGAAAAATTAAAGTTTCCTTCCTTTATCTTAATACTTCTTAGAGAACAAAAGTTAATGTTGATCAAGAGTTTTCTTAGGCAAATCCTAACTATCTAAGATGAAATTAACTAGAGAAACTTACTTTTATAGGAGAATAAAGGACTCGGAATAGGTATCATACCTAAAATCTCTAGTTATTAAATTTTACATGTGGTCGTCCTTATACGAGGATATTCAGAATTAGACATTCTAGAGTTTTATTCGTAATGTTCACCACAATCTTGACATTTCCTTTTTCTAATGTTTTTAATCTTTTCTTTGTTTTCCAAGCTTCTTAATATCTATGGATCCTCAACATGATCCAAAAGAATAAGATTACTTAGAGATTAGGGCAACATAATAGATAAACAAAGTGGGGACGAGCCTCCAAGATTCCATCAAGAGAGTGGCAACTCCGTTAAGGACTTCTTTCTCCTTATCTCTCATTAAATCACTCCATGGTCCATCTTTTGACAGATAGGATTATCTATTTTAAATCTAACTCTTCTAAGAGTTATTCTTAACATCCTAAAAAGGCAAAATAAAATGATATAAAATAATTAATTCTCAGTTAACAAAAAAAGTTTACAACAAATTCTGACAATTTATTCTCTTGAATTTTCACAAACACTGGAATGGAATCTCTGGACTTAGTCTTTAACCATATTCAAGAGCTTAACTCACCGACTAATGAAGCTGCTTACATTTACCAGAATGACTTTGAATTATATGATGAAACTAAATATGCATTAAGTAGTCCTTCTCAAACTGGTATATAACCGTTCAAGGAACTTAATTTGGACCTCTAACACATGGGGACTTTAATCTAATATAATTAAATGCAAGAATTGGTTATCACTGTAAGAAGATTTTAATCTTCAGTAATGGCACCCAAAACATGATCGTGAGGGTCTTATATATATGCAATATTTTATGAACTCAAAATTATATATTTCTAATGATTTTGTTAAGTCGACGTACTCAACACAAGTATACGTATCGTATCAAATAATACAAGGCTCTAGTGGAGTCCTGGTTATCGATCCCAGAGGGAGGTTTTAAATTGAAGTAAAGTAAAAGTTTCACAAGTTATAATAAAGCACCGAAATCCTATACTCTAATTACAATTAAAGTTCAACACTTACTTCTACCACTACTATGCAGAAATCAATAACAAATAACTAAACTACAATTACTTCTAATAGCTTGAAAACAAAATTATCTAACAGACACACTAAACTAAGTATTTGAAAGGTTTTTGATATATATGAGAAAAGTATCTTTCTTCTTGCAATGAAAATATATTGTGCGGATTGATATGGATCAGTCATCTAATTTATTGTGCCAAATAGGAACATAGATGATTCTTTACCTTTAGAAGAGTACCCACTCCTCTAAATAAGAAAAGAACATTGACATATTCTAAGTTTAGTCGTTATCTTTAAGGCTAGGCTGGGAGGATATCGGCTCTCACATCAGAGCTCCCACTCACCCTCACCCGAAGGCTAACCTTTGATATTAATTACTAATCTTAGAACCAATTTAGGAATTTCAGCCTGTCACCTTGAAAACTCCACATTGAAGTCCTTCAAAACACATTTCCCTAGCTTTTAAACACATAGGGCATGAACTAAGGCAGGATGTCCTAATCATCCAGTCGTCTTGCCTTTCACAATCTTCTGAATATTCTTGTAAATAATAGATCCAATATAAATCTTTTTCATCTTCTGTATACAGTAGTTCGAAATCGCTCGATCTCACAGTAACCTCGCTTGTGGTGATAAGATGGTAATAGCCTTGCCGAAATGAAATAATGTCGGACCTTTAAGCAACATTAAAAGTGGTGGCGGGAAATTTATCAACGTGTTTTGAATTATTTTCCATTCTCCTCGCCCGTCAGTCAGAAAAGTAATAACTTCTCTCATATTCTGCCTTCCAGTCTCAAAGTTTTTATACTCACACATGAATGGTTCCCGTGTCTGATAGAATGCATTGATGCGTTGAGGAGTTAACTCAACCATCTTTCCTCTAACAAGCACATACTCAGTCTCAGTCCAGGGTAAAGTCAAATTGAATTCTCGAACAACTCTCATAACAGCATTCGCAGTGAAATAAAAAAATCTTTCCCAGTTTTGCTCTGCAATTAATTGTTCTACAAATCTGTCAGGACTATCAAAAGCTCGATCCTGGATACACTTCTTGTTGTGAAGGATACAGTTATAGCGAAATTGGGCTTTGATATTGACAAATCTCTCCTCATTAAAATCTTATTTCCTCTTCTCCTTCGGAGCCATGTGAATTTCTAAAATTTGTGAAAAAATTCCAATAAATCCCAAATTCACAATGTATCAACTCGAAACACTATCTTAAATAAGTAAGAGCAAATTTCATCATAAAAATCTCAAAATCTTTCTAAAACTCAAAAAATTCCACAATAAGCAATGTGAGAGATTTCCATGGTGAAAATCCAAAAAATTAACTTAAAATGAAGCTTTTACAAAGAGAAGTACAAATTCGGTGTCAAAAAACCTTGAAAACTCCTTAAATCCGGGATCTAGCAAGCCCTAAATCTTTAAAATCGCGAAAATGGAGGAAGAAGATGAAGGAAATGGAAAAATATGCAGGTCCTAGAGGAAAAATCGTGAAATCGAGGGTTTATGACCTATTTCTAAGTTCGGGCGCCGGCGGTGCTCGATAAGGCACCGGCGGCACCAGTCCAAAATATTTTCTACGTCCTAAAATTTTTTCGTAATTTCGGTCATTTTGAGGCCCACAATGATGTTTAACACTTCAATAAGTATTTACATCATCCCATAAGCAATAATTAACACAATTCTTCACACAAACAACACACAATAATCTTATATATATAAAATCTATGTTACATTAAACACACCAAATAAGTTAATTCAAACCAACTATTCTTTGATATTTAGTGCAGCAAGTACTCTGCGATAGGCAAGAACCAATATCTAAGCACACAATAAAAATAAATATATCCAAATCCAAGTTCGAAGCAAAGCAAATACTACACAAACCAAACATAACTAAGCAAAACAAACTAAACACACAAGAAACATAAGTAGAATCCATCAAATTACTCCATGTTAGTTTCAAAATTATCCTCTATTCTAATGTCTCCAATTGATTGCTGATGCACAAAAAAGTTATAGAAGGGATGAAATGGAAATTTATCAGATGATTCCTCAGCAATCACAGTGTTCTTCTTCATCAGATTGATCAATCCCATCTCAATTCGACCAGTGTGATCGAACTGCTCTTTCATTCTCTAATCTATATGATCGAATAAATCAGAAATGTTATTGATCGCGTTCATAATGTTTCGTACCTCTTTCTCCAATTGCTTGATCCTCTGCAAAATAATTCTGGAACCTTCCTGAAAGTAGGGTTGAATTAGCTGTGAATTCTGCGTTGGTTGATCAGTATGTAGATTCATGTCATCCTCATCTCCAACTGTCTGGTAGTCGTAGAGATTGGCTGAATCAATTGGTCTCCATGGAAGTATATCCTTTTCTCAACTTTCATATGGAACATGTGACTGACTACATAACAAGAAAATGGTGGACGGGTGTCTGAGCCCATATTTAGATCCATGCACAATTAGTCCAAGTACTGATTTCACATTAAGTTTACCAATGTCAACCGGCCTTCCAATTTGAACGTATAAATTCAAAATGGAATTTTCCTTGGTCACATCGCTTATCTTCAACATCGGAAGCAATTTTGTTGAAATGAAGTAATGCTACTGCTTCGATACTGGATTGAGAGATGCAGATGGGAAACTCTTGTATCCATTCTCCTTGATTTCCCATTCCTCAATCTCATTCGTCAAATATCGATACACTTCATTCATAATATCCTTCGTGGCATTGAAATTAAAATAATGGCAAATAGGAATGTTTTTAATCATTATAAGATCATTGATTCTTGTAGAATTGAATTGCACGAATCTACCACGGACAAATACGAACCCTTGGTTGATCCCGTGAAGATTCGCATAGAATTCTTTCACGACAGGAACAAAAACAGTAGTGGTAGTGACACAAAGGACTTCCCAACGTCTCTCCTTAATAATTTCTTCAGTTCTAGTTGTAGGATTATCCATACCTCTATTTATGAATCCCCTTTCCTTGATAATCCGACTTTTCATCATCACATTGTTGAACAAACGCTACGCTTCGAAACTTATGAACTTCCTTCTATTGTAAATGCGGGATTGAGAGGTTTCAATGGCATAGGAACCATAGGAATCGAATTGGCATTGGTATTTTTCATTTTTCTGGAGTTATAAAGTCAAAAATGGAGTTTGCGGAGTTATAAGGACAAAGATCGTGCCAAAAACCACCAAAACTCATGTTTTGAAACTTAAAAACCGTTAAGCAAAATTTAGACGCCGGTGGCGCTTGACAGGGCGCCGACGACACTCGATAGGGCACCGACAGCGCTCAAACAGACATGTTCAGTAGAGTAAAAACAATAGGGCGCCGGCAGCGCCAGTGGTCTAAAACTTTTATCGAACTTTGTTTGATCCAAAATATTCCAATATCTTGATTTGATCCATCATTTATCAACTTTTTAAGTATTTAGGAGTAATTAAGATTCAGAAAGAACTATCTAAAAAGCATAACTAAAACAAACAAGCAAACATACTACAAACATACATATGGGTTGCCTCACGTAAAGCGCTTGGTTTAACGTCGTCAGCCCGACAAACCATTCAATTAATCGAGACGACTCAACATTAAAACCTCTTTGAAATTAGGTTGGAACCCGTCAAAGTAAGGCTTTAATCGATGCCCATTAACCTTGAAAATCATTCCAGTTTTAGATTCTTGATTATCAATAGCTCCAAAAGAGTAAACTTTTACAACTGTAAAATGTCCTAACCATTTTGACTTGAGCTTTCCTCCAAATAACTTCAATCTTGTGTTGTATAATGAAACTTTTTATCCAGATTCCAAGTTCTTTTTCAATATCTTTCAATCATGGCATAATTTCATTCTCTCTTTATAAATCTTGTCATTGTGATAAGATGCATTTCTAATCTCTTCCAATTCATTTAATTGCATAAATCTTTTCTCTCCAGCATTTTTCAAATTAAAATTTAACTCTTTTATCACCCATTATGCTTTATGCTCCAATTTAACTGGTAAATGACAAGTCTTACTAAAAACTAGTTTATAAGGAGACATTCCTATAGGAGTTTAAAAGCAATTCTATAAGCTCATAAAGCAGTATCTAATCGAGCAGACCAATCTAATTTATTGTTATCCACGATTTTCTCCAAAATTCTTTTAATTTCACGATTAAATACCTCTGCTAAACCACTAGTCTGGGGATGATAAGCAGTAGAGATTCTATGAATAATATTATACTTCTCACTTAATCTATTAATTAGATTATTCCTGAAATGGGATCCACTATCAGTTATGATCACTCTCGGCATTCCGTATCTTGTAAATATATTTTTCTTGAAAAATTTCAAAACACTCTGAGCATCACATCTTGGTAAAGCAACATCAATCCATTTCGAGACATAACCAACAACAACCAATATATATAGATTTCCAAATGAAGGAGTAAATGGTCCCATGAAATATAATCCCCATACATCAAAATTTTCAAATTCCAAATTACCTACTCTCTGACATGAATCACGTGATTTAATATATCTATAAACATCTCTAAATAGAGTAGACCAACAAAATCCAGATTGTAAAATCTTAAAAACAATTTTATCTACACCAAAATGACCTCCATATTCAGAATCACGATATTGTTGAATAATCAAATTTGTTTCTTCTTGTGGCACACATTTCCTAATTATCAGATCCTTACACTATTTATATAGATAGAGCTCATCACAAAAATAGAATTTTGTATCATATTTAAATTTCTTTTGTCGTTGCCTTGTTAAATTAGGTGGTACAATATCACTTACAATATAATACACAATATCAGCATACCAAGACAAATTTCTTTCCATAATAGTATAAAGTTGCTCATCAGAGAAACTTTTTATAATCTCTTTTTCAAATTCAAATAATTTATTATTTTCTATTCTGGACAAATGTTCAGCTATTTGGTTATCAGTTCTCTCCTATCAACTATCATAAAATCAAATTCTTGCAAGAGAAGTATCCATCTAATGAGTCTAGGTTTTGCATCATTCTTTGCTTTAAATATTTGATAGCTGAAAGGTCTGTATGCACAATACTTTTAGTTCCAATTAAATAAGTTCTAAATTTTTCAAAAGAAAATACTATAGCTAATAATTCTCTTTCTGTTGTGGTATAATTAATTTGATCCTCATTAAGAGTTTTACTAACATAGTAAATAACTTTGAAAACTTTATCATGCCTTTGCCCCAATGCTAGTCCGATTGCATAATCACTAGCATCACACATTAGTTCGAATGTTTTCTCCAAATCGGGTGAAACAATTATAGGTGCAGTGATTATCTTGTCTTTTAAAAATTTGAAAGCTCTTAAGCATTCATCATTAAAATCAAACTTTCTATCAATTTCTAAAAGTTGGCATGAAGGTTTAGTAATTTTAGAAAAATCTTTAATATATCGCCTGTAAAATCCAGCGTGTCCTAAGAAACTCCTCAACTCTCTCACAGTAGTGGGTGGCGGTAATCTCTCAATCACTCTAATTTTAGCAGGATCGACCTCCAAACAATGTTCAAAAATTTTATGCCCAAGCATAATTCCTCCTGCAACCATAAATTGACATTTCTCCCAATTCAGAACTAGATTTGTTTTCTCATGAAGCTCCAAAACTTTTGCTAAGTTTCCCAAACAAATTTCAAATGAAGTCCCAAATACAGAGGAATCATCCATAAAAACTTCTAATCCATTTTCCGTCATACTACTGAAGATAGACATCATACATCTTTGAAATGTTGTAGGTGCATTAGACAGTCGAAAAAGCATTCTTCAAAAAGAAAAGGTTACATAAGGGCTAGTAAATGTTATCTTTTCTTGATCCTCAGGAGCAATAGGTATTTGGTGGTAACCAGTATATCCATCCAGAAAAAAGTAGTACTTGTGTCCAGGAAGTCTATATAACATTTGATCGAGAAAAGGAAGTGGAAAGAGATCTTTTCTGGTGGCGGCATTTAATTTCCTATAGTCAATACAAATTTGCCATCCATTAATTTGTCTTGTGGATAAAATTTCATTATATTCATCTACTTCAATAGTCACTCCTCCGTTTTTCGGTACACAATGTATTCGACTTACCCAAGCACTATCCAAAAAAGGATAAATAATTCCAGCATCCAACCATTTTAAAATCTCCTTCTTAACTACTTCTTTCATTATAGGATTCAATCTCCTTTGTGGATCAACTCTCGGTTTATGTTCTTCATCTAATAAAATTTTTTGCATACAAATCGAAGGACTAACTCCTTTAATATCTGCCAAAGTCCATCGAAAAGCTTTCTTGTATCTTTTTAAAGTTTCCAAAAGTTTCTGTTCTTGATAATCATTTAACTCCGAAGATACTATAACTTGCAAAGTAGAAGATTCCCCTAAAAACAATACTTTAAAATATTAGGGAGAATTTTCATCTCAAGTTCAGGAGGTTTAATGATGGACGGAATTAAGCTTTTATTTCCACCTTCCATAGTTTCTAATTTTTCGAATCTCTCCTGAACATACTCCAAATCTTCATTCTTCTCATTATCTGAATTTTCATCATTTTAATTTCCTCTTCAAATATTTTTTAATATTCTTCTTATTTTTCAAATATATTTTTGAAATGATCGTTTCTCAGATAATCACAGACATCCATACAAAAACATTCATTATCTTTTTCCATTGAGGGATACTTCATTGATTTTAAAATATTAAAAGTCACCTCTTAATCATTAACTCTCATAGTAAATTCTCCTTTATGAACATCAATTACCGCTCTTCCAGTAGTAAGGAATGGTCATCCCAAAATGATTGGAATTTCTTTATCATCCTCCATATCGAATACAATAAAATCCACAGGAAAGATAAATTTATCCACTTTCACTAACACATCTTCCACCACTCCTTTAGGGTAAGTAATGGAATGATCGGACATCTGAAGAGTCACAGATATAGGAGAAATTTCTCATATTCCCCACCTTTTGAAATTTGATAAAGGCATAAGATTAGTACTCACTCCCAGATCACATAAAGCCTTTCCGAAAAAATTTTCACCTATAGCACACGGAATAGTGAAACTACCAGGATCTTTTAATTTTTCAGGAAGCTTCTTTTAAATTATTGCACTACACTCTCCGCTAAGTGCAACAGTTTCATGATCTGCAAACTTTCTATTCTTTCTCAAAATATCCTTCATAATCTTGGCATAGTCAGACATCTGTTCTAATGCTTCAACAAAAGGAATATTTATCGTTAATTTCTTAAGGATTTCCAAAAATTTTCCAAATCTGTTATCCCTATTTTGTTTCTTTAATCTTTGAGGAAATGGAGGTGTGGTTTTTCAACATTTATCTTCATTGGCTCAAGAGGACAATCCACGTCGGGATAAATGTTGTTTAAACCTTTTTCAATTTCCACCTTCTCCTTTTTTATTTGTACTCCTTTTTGAACTCTAGTTTCCAATTCCTATCCACTCCTTAAATGAATAGCCTTAAGTTGTTCTTTGTTTTGATCTTTTGGATTGATCTCCACATTGCTTGGATGTGTTCCAGAAGGTCTATTATTAAGTGCAGTGAAAATATGTCCTAATTGATTTTTAATATTTTTCATAGCAACACCTTGAGCTTGTAATTGATTTCCCATATTCAGAATCATTTCTTCTGTAGACAACTTCTTAACCATAAATTGTGGGTTACTATTGAATCTAGGGGGATAAGATGGTCTAAATTTAGTATTTCCTTAATTGTTTGAATTTCTAATTGGATTCATAGAATTGTTAGCCCAGTGCGGGTTAACATTAGCATTGATATTATTCCAATTGAAATTTAGATGATTCTTTCAAACATGATTATTAGAATTTGAATAAGGATTGTTAGGTCTATTAATAGAATTTAAAGTTGCATAAGGCGTTTGAGATTCAATTATCTGTCCAAATGAATTTTCCTCCAACACTTGAGGTGGTTTAGAATAATTCATTCCATACTGATCTAATTTTTTAGAAAGGGCTGCAATTTGAGAAACTACCATAGTCATCATATCTCAATCATGAACACTAGCTACTCTCTTAGAATTTACTTGTTCAGAGGCTCATTGAAAATTATTAGTAGCCATTTCTACAATTAATGCGTATGCTTCATCAAAAGGTTTTGACATCAATGATCTACCAATAGCACCATCTACAATAGATCTTAATGATCCCTCTAATCCATTATAAAATGTTTAAATTATTAACTAATCTGGTAAAGCATGATGTGGGCACTTCCTAAGAAGATCTTTAAATCCCTCCCAAGCTTCATATATTACCTCTCCTTCAAACTGACAAAAAGATGTAATACCATTTCTTAGCTTAGCAGTCTTTTATGGAGGGAAATATTTTGATAGAAACTTTTGACATAATTCTCCCCAAGTTCTAATAGATCCAGGTGCTAACGAGTTTAACCATGCCTTAGCTTTATCCCTTAACGAGAAAGGAAAAAGTCTAAGTCTGACAGCGTAACTAAATACTCTATCATATTTAAAAGTAGCGCATAGTTCCAAAATACTAGCGAGATGTAAATTTGGATCCTCGTTAGGTGTTCCTCTGAATTGATTATTTTGTACCATTTAGATAATAGCAGTTTAAGTTCAAATGAATTAGCAGCAACATCAGAATTTTGAATAGTTATATGAATTTCATCTGATGTTGGGTTAGCATAATCTTTTATAGGTCTTGGCAAATTTCCAATATCATTTCTTTGATTAACATGAATATTCGCCATATCACAATGATTTTTGATTTGTTTTTTTTGTTTTCTAATCTTTCTAACAGTACGCTCTAACTTTGAATCGAAGGGCACTAAACCTATAGATCCACTACTACGCTTATATAATAACACAAATACTTTTTTTTACTTTTTACTTTTTACCTTGACTTTGTTACCTCCCTGGCAACGGTGCCAAAAACTTGACACATAGGGACTTTAATCTTATATAATTAAATGCAAGAATTTGTTACCACTGTAAGAAGATTTTAAGCTTCAGTAATGGCACCTAAAACTTGATCGTGAGGGGCTTATATATATGCAATAATTTATGAACTCAAATTTATATATTTAAAATGATTTTGTAAAGTCAACGTACTCAACGCAAGTATACGTATCGTATCAAGTAATACAGGTCTCCAGTGGAGTTCTGGTTATCTATCCCACAGGGAGGTTTTAAGTTGAAGTAAATTAAAAGTTTCACAGGTTATAATAAATCACCGAAATCCTATACTGTAATTACATTTAAAGATAAACACTTACTTCTACTACTACTATGCAGAAACAGTAACAACTAACTAAACTACAATTACTTCTAATAGCTCGAAAATAGAATTATCTAACAGACACACTAAACTAAGTATTTGAAAGGTTTTTGATATATATGAGAAAACTACCTTTCTTCTTGCAATGAGAATATGATGTGCAGATTGATATGAATCAGTTATCTAATATATTGTGCCAAATAGGAACATAGATTATTCTTTACCTTTAGATGAGTACCCCCGCCTCTAAATAAGAAAAGAACATTGACATATTCTAAGTTTAGTCATTAACTCTAGGGCTAGGCTGAGAGGATACCGCGCTCACTTCGGAGCTCCCACTCACCCTTCACCTGAAGGCTAACCTTTGATATTAATTACTAATCTTAGAACCAATTTGGGGATTTCTGCCCCCACATTGAAGTCCTTCAAAACACATTTCCTTATTTATTTGCGCGCAATTCCCATGAACTATGCAATTCATCTATGGAAATTGAATGGATCTTTCATTATTGTTGTAGGACATTACATCCTTTAATACTTAATGTTCAACAACATATTTTAACATTTCAATTGGCGAAATCGAAAGTAAATTAAGTTCTAACTGAAAAACCATCACAATCTCTTCAATACATTAAAAGCACATCAAATCCACATCAAACCATCATCGCATCTCAAGGTAAGAAGAAAGACACAGAAGACTACTCAGAATTCATGGAGAAGATATAATAAAACATGGATTTTATATGTAAAAAAAAGTCATACAAACAACAAAAGAAAATACAACTTATCTCTTTCTCTTCCCCAATGCAATCCCTTTGATGTTCCTTTGAATCCTCTTCTCTCTTCTTTACAAGACTTGATTCTCTCTTTAGAATGGAAAGGAAGAAGCAATCACTCACTTTACTTCTTCTCCTTCACTCCTTAGAGAACAATTTCTCTCAAATCCTCACTTCTACACACTAATCTACTAAACCCTAACACTTAACACACACTAGAACACTAAGAGAGAGCAATAGAATGCAAGAGAGCCCCCCTCTCTCGTCCAAAATCAGTTATTTAAGAGTTATGGACGAAATTCCAAATGTTTCCAAAGGCATCCCTTCATAATTATGCCAAAACTCTCAAATTTTGAATTCCACAGACTTTGGGCGCCGGCGGAGCGCTATCGTGTCAATTAATTGCTGGAGTCTCTGGATTTAGGCGCCGGCGATGCCAGAACACTTTTTCACCATTTTGCTCCTTTTTGCTCCCTTTTGCTCAGAATTTATTCCTTTTTACATCTTTCATTACAATCACCTAAAATCATCATACCTGCTATAAATCATAAAAAATACCTTTCTTTAAAGTGCAATATCACCAAAAATGGGTAAAATTAGATAGCAAAAACCGTATATATTTTTGGTGCATCAACCTCTACAAAGACTTTCTTGTTTGTACCGAAGATTTATCTTAAAAGATCTGGTACACCAAAAATATGTTTAATTTTTCATATATATTTTGTACTCATTTTTGGAAACATTGCTCTTTAAAGAAACGTATTATTCATGTTTTGCTGCAGGTATGTTGATTTTAGGCAATTGGTGCAAAAAGAAACAATAAGGTACGAATTTGGAGAAATAAGTGCAAAAATCAAGTTTTTTATGTTTTGGCACCGACTGCGCCCAAACGGGCACCGATGCTAATTTTTTCCAGAGAGCAATATATTAAATGTCACAATAGGCCGCCAACGGTGCTCAATAGGCTACTGACGGCGCCCAATATTAGTGGAGGCCAAATTCAATGTATTTGGATGACTTTTGGAGGGATTTTCAAGGCATCTCTTGTAAAAATTGTCCCTTAGCTATTTTAACATGATTTTGACTCCACAATTAGAGGGAGAGACTAAAAGGAAAGTGTGTGTGCGTCTACTTAGTGGAGAAATTATGAGATTGTATTTTAGGGTTTAGTGTTTTAGTGTTGTTTGTGAGGGATTCTTCTTAAGAGAGTTGTAGGAGGAGAGGGAAAATGAGAGATTTCTTCTTCCCTATTATTCCAAGTGAGAATTTAGTATATTGTGAAGAGAAAAGGAGATTCAATGGAACTTCAAGGGATTTTCTTGGGGAGGAAGTTGAGATAAGTTGTATTTACTTCTTATTGTTTGTGTGATGTTGCTTTTATATATAAAATCGATGTTTCGTCATATCTTCCCCATGAATTCTGAGTAGATTTCTTTCTCTTTCTCCTTGCAATTATAAATGGTGATTTGATAGTTTAGATTAGATGTTCCATAGAAATACTTAGAAATTGTGATGATTTTTCACTTCGAACCTCATTTTCTTTTCGATCTGGCCAATTGAATTGTTAAAATGTGTTGTAAAATATATGTTCCGAAAGAATTATGCTTTCAACAACAAAAGTGATGACCGCATTCAAATTCCATGGATGGTGAAGTCCATGGGGGTTGGATGCAAATAAAAAAGGAAACATGTTTTTAGTAACTAAAGCGAGAGTTAGCCTTCAAGCGAAGGGAAGTGGGAGCTATGGAGTGATAGCCAGTATCCTCCTAGCTTAACCACAAATTTAGGGACTAAACCTTGGATTAGCAATGTTCTTTATAACACTCGGAAGAGGGTAAAGAATAGGTATGCTCTTATTTGGCACTATGAGAATCTTACTAATCTTTATCTTTCACTCACCTTAATATCATCGCAAGGGGATGACACTTTCTCTAAACATGAACCTTGCATTACAAAATTTATTATTGTAGTACTTACTTTAATTTAAAACATAAAAAGTAATTTAGTGAACTTTTAAATCTCTAGCATCGTTAAGCTTTAGAATCTTTATTATACATTAAGTGCTTTGCAAATTGAAATGATTTATGTGCTACGCTTTAAGGTTTGCTTCCTCCTTATTGGTTGGATAACCATGACTCCGCTAGAGCCATGTATTACTTGAACGATAAGTATACTTGCGCATAGATTAGTTGCCATCTTATTAAACTTATTATATTATGTTTATGAATGGAAACTATTAGCTAAAATTTATTACTTTGTATTTGTAGCCATCGCATCAAGATTCCCATGGAACAATTCACATTTGAGGAAATGGAATAAGAAGTTGATCGAAAAGGAAAGAAATTTTGTATTAATTAAACATGAGATATTTTATCACCATCTGTCAATGAAGTTGGATCATTTTCCAAAACTGTGCTGCTAACACGTACCAAATGAAGAAATAGAGCACTTTATCTTAAGAGAAAAAAAAAGAAGTGGGATGAAGAAAATAATTTTGATACATCTAAACTTAAGGAATGTGTATAAAGGAAACCAAGTTTTACTAGTATCTGTCGAGTATGAGGATAATTCATTTCAATCTTTTCAAGAAGAAGATTCTCCATTAATACAAACAATATATTATGTATTCAGAAGACTTGCATGAAAAGACAGATGTTTAATCTCTCGACTTTTAGAAAAATTGGAATATGTAGTTTCTACGACTATATCGCACAGGAGGCTCATATCGGTGAAGAAATAGATTAACAAATCCCACTGGAAAGTCAATATGCATGGGTACCAGTTAAAGTCTGTTTAGGGCCAAGAAAAAAAGATATAACTATCTAAAAATACAAAACAAAACATGAAAAATTATTATTTGAAGCAAAAGAGACATATGTTGAATATGAAATCTCTTGTCCAGTTCTGACATGATGGAGACCATTCTTACTCACAACACGATGATGTACTTCTTATATTATCTCGTCCTATACTCAAAAATAATTTATGGAAACGTTAGTTATCGGATGGAATCTCTGACGTTGTGAGTAATCATGTAGACAGTTTCCTGGAAAATACTTGTGAAAAACATCCTATCAAGTCATTTGAGGAAAGACTAAAAAATTTAAAATCTGATATTAAAAAATTCACAATACAGAAAAAGAAAATTCTTAAAATAGTCCAAGTAAAGAATTTGCAAAAATAAATATGGTAGAGACGCGAACTACCTCCTCAGCACGAAAATTAATCAATGAGAATGTGACAGAAGAATTACAAAATATTATCTGACAACAAGATGAACTGATTAATCGTTTCAAACAAAAGATTGAAGAAATGATGGTAGCCATACAAAATCTGCCACAAAACAATCCCATTGTGTGATGTTGAAATTAGAGGCAATACACATTCTAAAAAATAGAAGAGAACTAGTAGAAATTAAAGAAAGCAATCAAAAGAAAAAGAATTCCTTCAAGATTGAAATTCTTAAAAAAAAATTACACAACTTGTGGAACAAAAAATAAAAGATAAATTTGCTCAAGTGAGGGTCAGATCATTAATTACAATGGGTAGACCTTATCTAGAGGAATTTGTTTACGTCCAATACCACATAAGCTTTGTTCCACCTCTCTTGAAAATGTTTAATGGGGATAGTAACCCTCGTTGGAATCTTGCCTACTTCAGAGCGAGTTGCTGCAACACGAGAGGAAGCGATACTCTTCTTTTCCACCAATTCGTTAATAGCCCAATAGGGGTTGCTTTCGATTAGTTTGAAGAGCTTCCCAATGGTTAAAACTTTTGTAGAAGTTAAGAATCTCATCATTCAATGATTTGCTAGAGCACAACATCATATAATAGTTGGAGACCTGGTAGTGGAGAGACAAAAACTAGGACAAACTCTTGAGGATTTCTTCTTGCGATAGAGAAATCTTAACATGAAATGTGAACAGCATGTTCAAATACAACATTTAGTTGAAATCCTGTTTAAGAATATTCGTGGTCCTATATTATTCATGCTTAAAGGATTTACAATAAAGACATTTGAAAAATTTCTCTGTATAGCTACCAATCTTCAGGAAGAAGCTAAGCAGATGAGTGTAATAGAAAAGACAAAAAAGATAAGGCTAGTTAAGACATTTGAAAAGAAATTGAGAAATGTTAGAGAAACAGGTAAGCAAATGATGCAAGTGCAACCCGAGCAGAAGAAACAACGACAAAATATGAGTCGACCATTACAACAATCATCTTCACTACAACTTCAAATATTAACTCCATTATCAACAGACTAGAACTCAATGTCTGAAAGGATAAACAAAGAATATCCATTCAAGACAGAAGCTGTTGGAAAGATATTTTGTAGCTTGTTAAATGTGCCAGAGTTCAAATTTCTTGAGGCTAAGAAAGGGAGAAGTTGATATGAAAGATCATCCTAACTATTATCCTTATCATAGGATGCTCGAACATAAAATTGAAGAATGTTTTATCTTCAAATACTAGTTGGAACGCAAATTCAAAGTAGAAATTATAGTAATCACAAAAGAATATTAGAAAGAACCTTAAAAAGGTTCAGTCAACATGATTTCGGTTGATCAACTTATTCCTAATAATCATTCCGACAATGAAGATAAAGAGAATGCTGCTCAAGGTAAATCTCTTAAGAAAACCTTTGTAGACTTACAAATTTCAAAATCTTCCAAGAATGAAAAGAAAATGAAAAATAAGGAACCATAAAGGGTTAGAGGTCTTCTAGATATAGGAACTACTGTTTCTTTTGTATCTTCTAGTTCTTGTACTCCTTTAACTTCTACTAGAATTGTTGCCTTGGACGAAGGAAGGAAATCCCTCGAGTCACAGACTTTGTACGACTTCCTTTTTATCCCTACTATGAATATTTATGCTTCCAGTTCTATTTACATTTTATCTATTTCTAATGCCACTTCTGAAAATGATCAACCTAATTACGATCCTATAGACAATACTTAAATCGTACACAATCTCAATAAGCCTAATGACAACCAAAATGATAATGATAGCAACGAAAACTCTAGTAATGATGAAAATAAAGACAACACTATTACACTTGAACTACAGGGAATATCAATTTCTATAGAATTGGAGCCCTCCGACTTAGAGACAAAAGAGTTAGATGATAAACCGGAAGAAAAATTTGAAGTCAAGTTACAAAGTAGAAGAGTTATACCTCCAAGAATGGCTCTTATAGAAAAAGAAAAAAATATAGTTGCACCAGAAGAGATCATTCCTCCAGTACATCAACAATTTCTGAAAGAAGTGAAGAAAACCTCCATAATAAAGTGGACTACAACGTGCTAGCCAATTCAAGAAAATTACTGGCAAAGTTGAGTATCTACGATGTCGTTATGCATTCTAAAGAAATGAGGGAATCATTAATAAAAGATCTTTTAAATCCAGAAATCTATTTAGCTCAACTCGCTAGTATTACCTCAAATGTATATTATTCACTAAAAGAACAGACTAATATAACTTTCTCTGACACTGACTTGTTGCTCAGTACGACTGAACAAAATCATGCATTGTACATTACAGTGAATATAAACGACACTACACTTCCAAAGGTGCTTATTGACTCTGGTGCCTAGATTAACATTATGAATTTAAGAACTCTTGCTTATTTGGACATTCAGACTTGCAGGCTAATGAGGGATGAAATGATGTTACGAGGATTCAACCAATAATGAGAGCTGCATATTATGCTCCAAAAAAAAAACAATATTCACTAGTGAAGTAGTGGTGAATGAAAAAGAAAAAGATAAGGAAAGGAAAATAAATGATAAAGACTATTCAAAAGAAAATCAAATAAATTGAAATTCCTCTTCAGCACAGAAAAGGGTGATAATTCTCGTCAAATTCGCACCTGAGGTCAAGGTCAGAGACAAGGGTGGGAAAACCCAATTGTCAAAATGAAAATGCCATTAAAGTTCAGAATTCTTTTGGACTCTGAAAAGGAAAGAGGAAAAGATTAGACAACATCGGTGATTCCAAAAGATCCACAGTTCAAAATATCTCTTAAAGGAAAAGATAAAGAAAAATAATTTGAGTTCTATGTATGACCAAATTAATCACTATATACACGCTATGACCCTAACTCCAATCTATACATCTAGAATTGAGAATTTAGTGGTAAAACAAGTATATGGTCATGATAAAAGGTCTATCAAGTTTAGACTTGGTTCTACTTCTTCTAGTTATGAAATAAATGTAAAACTAGAACAGGAAAATCTAATGAAGTCAATGAACATCCCTTTTGAATCTTAAATAATAATAATAAATTAATTAATTAATAAAATCCCCAGCTGTTGAAGATGCAGGTCCGTAAATGCCAAAATAAACACTTAAAATTTAGAATGACATTTATTCTCTCTCATATTATTGGATGTAAGACCTTCCTGACAAAAAAATTTGACTTTCCTCTAGCACTTATTTTGGGATAGAATATAATTCTCGTAGCATTCCATCCCAAAACTGACAGTACTAACATTGGTCATCTCTGAGACATGGCAAAAGACCTCCTTTATTGGAGTATTGCATCTACTCTCTCTCCTGCGATTAGATGTAAGGCCTTCCTGACATAGCATTATGGCTTTCCTCTAGAATTTCTTTTGGAATAGGATATAAGTCTCCTAGCATTCTTTCCAAAAACCAAACATACTGCATTTGACATCTCTGAGAGATGGAAATAAACTCCTTTAATAGAGTATGACATCTATTCTCTCTCCTATTATTGGATGTGAGACCTTCTTAACATGGAATTACAACTTTTCTTTAACACTTCTTTTGAGATTGGATATAAGTCTCCTAGCATTCCTTCCTAAAACCTGATAATAACGACATTTGAAATCTCTGGGAGATGGTATAAGAGCTCCTTTAATGAAGTATGAAATCCACTCTCTCTCATGTTACTGGATGTAAGACCTTCCTGACATAGAATTATGGCTTTCTATAGCACTTCCTAAAGGATATGATATATGTCTTCTAGCATTCCACTCCAAAACCAACAATGCGGACATTTGACATCTCTGAGAGATGTTGTAAGACCTCTTTCAATTTAGGTTTATGGTTTGACCAATTTAGGTCTATAGTAGACCTGCGATTAGATGTAAGGCCTTCCTGACATAGCATTATGGCTTTCTTCTAGAATTTCTTTTGGGATAGGATATAAGTCTCCTAGCACTCTTTCCAAAAATGAAAAATACTGACATTTGACATCTCTGAGAGATGGAATACAACCTCCTTTAATAGAGTATGACATCTCTTCTCTCTCCTATTATTGGATGTGAGACCATCCTAACACGGAATTACATCTTTCCTTTAACACTTCTTTTGAGATTGGATATAACTCTCCTAGCATTCCTTCCCAAAATCTGACAATACCGACATTTGAAATCTCTGGGAGATGGTATATGACCTACTTTAATGAATTATGAAATCCACTCTCTCTCATGTTACTGGATGTAAGACCTTCCTGACATAGAATTATGGCTTTCGATAGCACTTCCTAAAGGATATGATATATGTCTTCTAGCATTTTACTCCAAAACCAACAATACCGACATTTGACATCTTTGAGAGATGTTGTAAGACCTATTTTCATGGAGTATGGCACCCACCTTTTTTTTTCCTATTGAATATAAGCCTTTTCTGAAAAGGAATCATGGCTTTCTCATAGTTTTATCACTCCTCTGTCCAATAAAATACCTAACATGATATAACCTTATCTTTTTCAAAACTACCGACAAACTAACAATTTGTTGTATCTACATTATTTTGGTGAACGCCAATATGTGTGACATACTTATTCAGTATCCCAAACATATTGGGAGCACATTTGTTGGCCTCACTTTTTATGAGGACCCCAAATTAACACACACAGTCATCTACACTGGTTTAAGAGCCCCAAAACCTTATTAAAGAACTAATGATCATCATGATCACTAAATTCATCATAGGAGGAGGTCTACCAATATTGAGCCCTTTGAACTCATCTAGGGTTTCTTTAAACCCTAACAAATTGGATTAACCCGCTACACCCTTTTAGGATCAAAACTTGATAACATTCAAAAATGGTCAGATCAGTAAAAACAGACCATGATTTGGTCAACCCTTAACCCAAAAGTCACCATATGGACCACTTAGTCAACACTAAGACTAAATTGGTCAAGCATGGTCAAAATGGTAAATTTTGGACCCAATGACCACCACATTGACCATCTGGTAAACCATAGACCTAAATTGGTCTAACTTGATCAAATGAGTCATTTTGGACCCAATGACCACTACTTTCACCATTTGGCCAACCCTAAGTCCAAAATGGTCAAACTTGGTCAAAATGGCCAATTTTGAACTCAATGACCACAACATTGACCATTTGGTCAACCATGGATCTTAATTGGTCAAACATGGTCAAAAGATTAATTTTGGGCCCAAGAACTACCACATTGACAATCCAGTCAACCATAAACCTAAATTGGTCTAACTTGGTCAAAATAGTCAATTATGGACCCAATGACCATGACATTGACCATTTGGTCAACTATAGACCTAAATTGGTCAAATTTGATCAAAATGACAAAATTTGAACCCAATTACCACCACATTGACCATTTCGTCAACCATAGACCTAAATTGGTCAAACTTGGTCAGAATAATAAATTTTAAGCCCAATGACCATCACATTGACCATCTGGTTAACTGTCAACCAAAATTGGTCAAACTTGGTCAAAATAGCCAATTTTGGACCGAGTGACAATGACATTCATCATTTTGTCAACCATGGGCTAAATTGGTCAAACTTATTCAAAATGATCTGTTTTGAACTCGATGACCACCACATTGACCATTTGGTCGACCATGGACCTAAATTCATCAAACCTGGTCAAAATGATCAATTTTGGACCCAATGACTACCTCATTAACCATTTAGTCAACCCATACATCAAATTGGTCAAAATTGACACCTTTATCATTTCAAACCACCAAAAATGATCAAACATGACCATTTTGTCAACACAAACACTAAAATTGGTCAAACCTAACCATTTGATCAAATCAAGCTATCCAATAACCCTCCATGATTCACTTATTCATCTGCTGGTCGAGTGAGTCACCCAAGTCAAACTTGAACTTAAAATGGTCAACCATGTTTAAACTTGGTTAAACTAGGCCATCTTTAACATTTTTTTGTCAAAATTTGGTCTTTTAATTAAATTATTTTATTCACTTATTTAATTAACCATTTAATTTATTAAAAAGAATGAAATTAAAGTTTATTAGACCTAGGATTTAAATTTAAAATTATAGTTTAATCCCATGGCAAGACAAACCCTTGGCCACCTTAAACTCATGCTTTGTACGTAAATCCTAAAACCAATTCATGACCTTTTTATATTGGGTCATGCACAACCCATTAAATACTCAACATTACATGAATGACCTATTAACTAACCTACAAGCCACTATTGTTGACCAAATCAAAGTTCATCATGATGGGAGGTATATGTGCCAATCCTCCCAAAATTTAATGCATGACTTGTATGCTTACGTGTAGAGGAGGATAACCCACCTCACTCCCTATCCAATGGAAGAGAAACCTTACTCCACTCTTTCTCCTCACTATAATCAAGCTCAAGATGAATTAGCCATCGAAGTGAGGAATGAGAAAGCTTATGTGTCATTCCTCCCAAATTCTTTTGACAATACTTGGGCTGAGGAGGATAGGATCAAGCCAATTCATCCATGGATCCCCTCACCACGTCACCATCTCCCCAATGGAGGAGAGCCAAAACCAAAATCTGAACTTTTCCTTAATGAAGGCTCATTATGGAAGACTTGGGAAGCTTTCCCATGGTTCTCTCAAGCAAGGAAACTTAGCCTCATGCCATCATGAGGTTCACACCTTCTTCCTCACGCAGACCAAAGCATGGTAATGGCAATTCATGCTCATATAGAAGGCTAACCCAAGAGCTCCCATAGAGAGGAGAGACCTACCCACAGTCCATAATTTCCAAAACCCTCATTACCAAACTTGCTCCTCGAACCCTAAGGAGTTGATTCCCCATAGATTCAGCTTTTGAAACCCACTGACCTGCTCTAATTTCATGCCCAAAAAATAAGATAAGTTTTTGGGTTGACATAAAAACCTCTCCAAAGTCCAATTAATCTTTTCCTACACCATCTATGAGCTATATAAAGAATTTTCCAGTCAAAATTGGATTGTCTCGTGAACTCTAACCCATTGCAAGATCAAGCTATGGGCCCATTTCATGTGAAGTCATACCTCCTCATGATTTCACCTTAAATTGAGCACACTAGGAGCTTCGCAAGGATCCAGCGATTTTTCTGTCAAGCTTGATAAAGGCTACACCTGATCAGGACCAGGTATAAACATTTTACCCTATTTTTTTCTTGGGCTTGAAACATTATGAAGAAGATCATTTAAAAAGAACCACAAAACCATATGGATGTGATCTCCTTACTTCGACGAAGCTTTAGAAACAAATTTCGTTAAAATCTATTAATAAACTACATAGATCTTAGGGTTTTAAAATGAATGGCTCACTTGATACATGAGGTTGGGGTAGACAACTGAAGGTCATCCATTTCCATGTATTGAAAATGGATTGCTATGATCCAGTTGAACCATGAATCCATCTATATGAAATGGACGGAATCATGGGCCACGCAAGCTGCCACATGTAAACCCTCACCTATCGGACAACACCACATGGAAATTTGACATCTCCGAGGTTGCGCTGGTGCTTAGTCAGGCAAGTAAGAAATTAGGAACTTAAAAAATTCAAAAATGTTTAAAACCTTTGAAAATTCATAACTTAATAAAGAAAAAATCATATAAATATGATAAAAATACCCATGGATTCAAGAGAACAAGGAGAAAATTAAGTAAAGAAAAATTAGAACTAATTAATTAAATTTAATTTTCAATTAATTAATTATAAATCTAAATGTTTTGAAATTTTTACAGATTGATCCTTTCATCCTTGGGGATATTCAGTGATTATTCCATGTATAGGGGAAGCCTCTAGCACGTGTTATCCAATTTTCAACCTTGCTTTGTAATTATTTTAAAAAAAATTACAATAATTAAAAAATTGGAAGATAAAATTTCAAAATTATTAGAAACCTTAGGGTGATGAATTTGAACCCCAAAATGAGATTTTCTAATCATTGGAAAATATGAAATAACATTTGATGCTTTTTAGAGAAAAAATTGTAAAATTAGAAAATTATAAATTAAAACCTAAAAATTCTATCTTTTATAAAAAAGAAAATTAGGATTAACTAATTCCTAATATCTAAGTTTAAATCACTTTAAACATAAGATGAATCACTAAGTTTTAGTTAAGTTAGGTTTAAATATAACTTAAACCTTTAAAAACCCTAATTAAGCTTAATCACCTTAAACCTTAATAACATTTGGTTTAAGTCAACTCAAACCATAGTTTGTTCTAATCTTTTATTAGGCCTAATCAACAATTTTTAACCTAAGACGTTAGGTTTAAGTCAAATTAACCATAATTACGACCATCTTTATTAACGTTTAATTAATCCAATTAAAGCTTACCAAAATTAGGTTTAATTAACCCTAAACTATAATTTGACCTAACCCTATTAAGGGCTTATTAATCTAATTAAACCTTACCTAAATCAGGTTTAATTAACATTAAAATATAATTAGACCTAACCTTTCTTAGGTCTAATTAATCTAATAAATAATGCCTAAATCAAGTTTAATTAACGTTGGATTATAATTAGACCTAACCCTAATTAGTTTTAATTAATCAAATAAAATCTTAGATAAACTAAGTTTAAGTAATCGTAAACTATAAAATGGCGTAACAATAATTAGGTCTAATTAATCCAATTAAACCTTACCTAAATCAGGTTTAATTAATCCTTAATCATATGTCAGCCTAACCCTAATTATGTCTAATTAACCTAATTAAACCATATCTAAATTAGGTTTTCTTAATCTTAAACTATAATTAGACCTATCTCTAAGAAGGTCTAATTAATCCAATTAAACCTCACCAAAATTAGGTTTAATTAAATCTAAGCCAACTCTGAACCATAATAAGGCCTAACCTTTATTAGGTTGAATTGTTTTAATTAAACCTAACCTAAATCAGGTTTAATTAACCTTAAACTATAATTAGACCTAGCCCTAAATAGGTCTAATTAATCTAATTAAGCCTTTCATAAATTAGTTTTAATTAACCATAAACTATAATATGGCCTAACCCTAAATAGGTCTAATTAATCCAATTAAACCTTACCAATATTAGGTTTAATTAATCCTAAACCATAGTTATTCATAAGTCTAATTAGGTCTAATTAATCATATTAAATCTACCTAAATTAAGTTTGATTAACTTTAAACCATAATTAGGCCTAACCCTATTAGGTATAATTAATCTAGTTAAACCTTATCTAAATTAGGTTTAATTAACCCACACCATAATTAGGCCAAACCCTAACTAGGTCTAATTAGTCCAATTAAAACTTACCAAAATTAGGTTTAATTAACCATAAACTAAAATTAGGCCTTACCCAATTAGGCCTTACCCAATTAGGCCAAATTAATCCAATTAAATCTCTCCTAAATTTGGTTAATTAACTCTAAACTATAATTTGGCCTAACCCTAATTAAGTCTGATTAACTTAATCAAATCTTACCTAAATTACGTTTAATTAACCTTAAATTATAGTTTGACCTAACACAAATTAGGTATAATTAATCCAATTAAACCATACCTAAATTAGGTTTAATTAATCCTAACCTATAAATAGATCTAGCACTAATTTTGTCTAAATAATCTAATTAAACCTTACTTAAAATAGGATTAATTAACCTTAAATCATAATTAGGTCTAGCCATAATTAAATCTAATTAGCCTTATTAAGTATTATTTATGTAAGACTTAAACCTTACTTAAGCTCATCCAAAGATAGACTTAAATACCCATGAACCAACCCTCACTTAGGTTTAAACTATGTTAGACTTAAATACTTAATAACATTAAACAAGACCAAATAACCTATACCCTAGGTTCAACCTATATTGAACCTAAGTCAACAGATACTTTAGGTTCAACCTACTGATACACCAAAAAAGTGTTTGATTTTTCATATACATTTAATGCTCATGTTTTTGGTATTATTACAATTTAAAGAAAGGTATTTTGATCATTTGTAGCAAATATATTGATTTTAAGCTTTTGAAGCAAAAAAATAGAAAAAAGGAAGAAATTTAGAGTTAGAAAGAGCATTTGCAAAATGTACTAACGATGTTAGCGCTAAATCGACGGTGCCAGATTTGGCGCCAACGTCGCCAAATTTTAGAGAATACCAATTCAAAAACAAATATGGCTCCAAGTAAGCTAGCATAGGTGATGATGGTGCCCTAATTAATAGAGACAATGTTTTGGCACCGACGGAGCAAGAATGAGCGCCGACGGTGCCCTAATATGGAAAGACCCAAGATTTGGTGCCGACGGCTCCAGATTTCAGTGTCAACGATGCCAAAGATGGTTATTCCCAAAAAATTCATTGAATTGGGACAATTATTGGTGAGTTGTTTGAGGAAACCCTTAGGAAAATTTGTACTAAACATAAAATAGAATGATTTTAAGTTAGAAAGGAGGGGGACAAAATAGAGAGTTGGACGAAGTGTGGTGTATGTGTTGAGAGATGGGATTTTCTCAAAGAGTTGTAGGATAACAAAAAAATTTAGAGATTTCTTCATCCTTACCTTTCTATGAAACAATTCAGTGGCATTGTAAAGAGAAAGTCAAAGGAACTTTAAGGAATTTGTGTGTGGAAAAGTTTGAGATAAATTGTGTTTTATACTTTTTGTCTTGTATGAACTTGTCATTATATAATAAATTCCATGTTTTGCTATAATTTCCTCATGAATTTAAAGTAGGATTTTTTGTCCTTTTCCTTGTAATGAGATATGGTAGTATGATGAATCAAAATTATTGTGCATCAAAATTTGATAAAAATTTTGATGATTTAAACTTGGATCTTCATTTACTTTTCGATCCGACCAATTGAAATGTTAAAATTTGTGTGAAACATACAATCTGAAATAGCTATGCATTCAAAAACAAAGTGAGAATCAAATTCATTGTCATGGATGAGAATGTAGTCCATTAGGTTGAGTACAAATAAATAAGGAAATATACTTTGATGGGTGTAGAATTGGAGATTTTAGGGTGACAGAGTAAAATTCCTAATTTGGTCCATGTGTTTGAAAACTAAAGTGAGTGTTAGCCCTCAAGTGAGGGAGAAGTGGGAGCTCTGAAGTGAAAGCCACTATCCTCCTAACCTAGCCACAGATTTAAGGACTAAACCTTGAATTAGCCAATGTTCTTTATGCATTTGAGAGAGGATAAAGAATTATAATGCTCCTATTTCGCATAATATATATCTAAAAATTTTTGATTTATTCACTAAACACAACCTCATTGCAAGGGGAAGGATATTTTGTCAAATTTGAACCTTTAGTTACAAAAACTTAATTTAGAGTTAGAAAATTTCACTTTAATCTTTAGAAATTAGTTTAGTCAACTTAGTATTTCTTATTACATTAAACATTATCTACTTAAATTTATTACTTAAGTTTTATTAGTTTCAACATCGTGTGTTGTGCTACCATTATAAGTTTATCTCCACCGTGTGGGATTGATACTTTGGACTCAATTAGAGCCCTTTATTACCTAAGCTATATGTATCCTTGCGTTTGTGACCTAGTGAAACAATTTAGTAATCATAATAACCTTTTAGCTCACTATGGGTGGCAGCTTTGTGAAGTGATTGTGATTTATAATAATTTCCAAATTAGTTGCCTTGTGTGTTATAGCATTGAAAGAAATTTACAGCATATAGAAATTAGACCTGTTGACCACCAACGTGACATAAATCACCCGCATTAAGTTTTTGGTGTCATTGCCTGAGAGGTAATGATAAATTAAGGTAGTAATTAAAAACCTTGTTTGAACTATAAAACGTATATTTAAGAGAAGCTTAGTAGATTTCTGTGCTTCTGTTTTTTTGTATGTGTAGATTAGGAGCCGAAGGTTTAGTACCATACGATTCTGAGTTATAACATAATATTAGAAAATTTTGAAAAATAAAAAAAATTATAAAAATTTGAACTAAATGTTGAACAACTTAGATAATTAAAGGATTGAAAATGATCATCATAAAAGACCTTTAAAAGGTTATGCTAGTCCTACAGTTGATGAAATTCATTTGAGTATACAAAACCATGTTGTAGCTGCTAATTCTTTTGAGCTTAAACCAGGTATTATTCAAATGTTACAAAATAAACAGTTTGGGGGATAACCAACTGAAGACCCTAATTTACATCTTACTAGTTTTCTAGAATTATGCGCTACATTTTAAAATGAAGTAGTGTGAGAAGATGTTGTAAGACTTAGACATTTTTATTTTTGATTAAGGGATAAACCTAATATGTAGTTAAATTCATTAGTACCTAGATCTATTAGAACATGGGCAGATTTATTTTAGAAATTCGTAGAAAAAAATTTTCCACCATCAATAACTGCGAAGGTTAGAATTTGTATTAAATTTTTTTTTTCAGTTTGAAGGGAAATCTATATACAAAGCTTGGGAACAATTTAAGGAACTTCTTAGAAAGTGTCCACATCAAGCATTACCAGATTGGTTAATAATTCAAACATATATAATATATTAGTGTGATCTCTTAGATCAATTATTGACATTGCTGCTGGAGGATCGTTGATGTTTAAACCATCATTAATCAAAGAAATGCCTACTAAAAATTTTCAATGGCCAACAGAAAGGGCATAGAGTAGCTAGTATTCATGATTCTGATGCTATATCTATTTTGGCTACTCAAATTGTTGCAATATCAAGAAGATTGATCAATTTAGAATAAATTATTCTCAATCACCTCAAGTGATTGACGAAGATTCAATAGGACAATTGATAGATCCACAAACTTCATCTTATATAAATTTGAATACAATACATAATCAATCTAGTAATCCTTATTCTAATTATTATAATTCTGGTTGGAAAAATCACCCAAACATAAGTTGGAATAATAATAACTCTAATGTGGTGAATCCAATGAGAAATGCAAACAATCAGGGTTAGACCTTCTTATCCACCTGGTTTTAACACCAACTCTCAATTTAAGGAAAAGAAATTATTTATGGAAGAATTTGTATTAAAGCTAGGTAATCAATTGTAAAGTCAAGAAGCACAATTGCAAAGTCAAGGAGAAAAATTGCAAAGTAAAGGGGCTTGAATCAAAAATATTGAAGATCAATTAAGACAGATTGCTGCTACACTTAGCATTAGACCCCCAAGAACTCTACTAAGTAATGTTGAAATTAATCTAAAAGATAAGAATAAAGAGCAAATTAAGGCTATTCAATTGAAACGTTGAAGAGAATTGGAAACAAAATTTCAAAAAGTTACTGAAGTTGAAAAAGAAGGGGTGGAAATTGAAAAGTTTGACAAAGATACTTATGAAACTTAGAGTATCATATTAAACCAATGAAAATTACTTTATAAAAACCCCCTCCTCCATTTCCTCAAAGATTGAAATAACAAAATAATGATAAAAATTTTACAAAATTTATGGAAATACTGAAGAAGTTAACTATAAACAATCCATTTGTTGAAGCCTTGGAGAAAATGCTAAGTTATGTAAAATTTATGAAGGATATAATTAATAAAAAAAGGATGTTTACTAACAATGAGACCGTTGCACTTAGTGAGGAGTGCAGCGCAATTATTCATAAAAAGCTTTCTGAAAAGCTTAAGGATTCTATAAGTTTTACTATTCCTTATGCTATTGGTGAAAGATTTTTCGGAAGAGCTTTATGTAATTTGGGAGCTAGTATTAATCTTATGTCTCTTTCTATTTCTAGAAGGTTGGATTTAGCAAATATTTCTCCCAATACTATAACACATTAGTTAGCTGATCATTCTATTACTTATCCGAAGGGATTTGTAGAAGATGTGTTAGTTAAGATTGATGAGTTTATTTTCCCTGTATATTTCATTGTTTTAGATTTGAAAGAAGATAAAGAGATTCATATTATTCTCGGAAGACCATTTCTTGCAACTAGGAGAGCTATGATAGATGTTCAGAAAGGAGAATTAACCATGAGAGTCAATGATTAGGAGGTTACGTTTACTATATTTAAATCTATGAAATATCCCACAAAAGGAAAAGATGATGAATGTTTTTGAATGAAAAATTGAGATTATTTAAGTAATGAGCATTTTAAGGAAAATCAAAGATCACAAAGAACTTTAATCTGAAAGTGATGATGAAATACAAGAAAGGTTTATTGAAATGGATAATGAGAGCTTAGTCTATGTTCATGAAATATTTATAATATTAGATATTATTAAAAATAATAATAAAAGTTTTGATACATCAATTACAAAACCGCCTGAAGTGG
Source organism: Papilionanthe hookeriana x Papilionanthe teres (assembly GCA_022702705.1). Classification (NCBI taxonomy): domain Eukaryota; kingdom Viridiplantae; phylum Streptophyta; class Magnoliopsida; order Asparagales; family Orchidaceae; genus Papilionanthe; species Papilionanthe hookeriana x Papilionanthe teres. Next base: position 106,923,888 of record CM040429.1, on the reverse strand, counting down.
AAATGAAAATATTTCGAACACATTTAAAATATGTCTTTTTGGGAGATTTATCTACATTACCTGTTATTGTATCCTGAGAATTAAATGACTCACAAGACAAAAGAGTAGTGGAAACATTGAGAAAGTATAAAAAAGCCTTTGAATGGACATTAGCTGATATAAATGGAATCCATCCTTTAATCTGTATGCATAGAATTTTATTGGATGAACATTATGAACCTAAGGCTGATCCTCAAAGAAGATTGAATCCAGTAATGATAGAAGTGGTTAAGATAGAAATATTGAAATGGTTAGATGCTGAAATAATATATCCAATTTTAGATAGTGCTTGGGTAAGTCCAATTCATTGTGTTCCAAAGAAAGGGAGAGTGACTGTAGAAGTGAATGAGAAAAATAAATTAATACCATTAAGACAAGTCACCGGTTGGCAAATCTGTATCGACTATAGAAAATTGAATTCAGCTAGCAGGAAAGATCATTTTCCTCTACCATTTCTCGATCAAATGCTAGATAGGTTTTCTAGACACAAATATTTTTTCTTTTTGGATGGATATACTGGATATCATCAAATTCCAATTGCTCTTGAGGATCAGGAGAATATAACATTTACTAGTTTTTATAGCACATTTTCTTTTAGACAAATGCCCATTGGATTATGTAATGCACCTGCAATATTTAAATGATGTATGATGTCAATTTTCTATCATTTAATTGAAAAAGAATTTGAAGTTTTTATGGATGATTTTTTGTGTTCGAAACTTCATTTGAATCTTGTTTAAATCATTTGTAGAAAGTTCTACAACTTCGTCAAAAGACGAACTTAGTTCTAATTTGGAAAAAGATGTCAGTTTATGGTTTCAAGAGAAATTACACGTATGTATAAAATTTCTGAAAAATGGCATGGAAGTAGATCTGACAAAAATTCAAGTTATTTCGAAATTACCTCCTCTTACCACAGTAAGAGGAGTTAGAAGCTTTTTAGAACATATTGGTTTATACAGACGGTATATAAATGATTTTTCAAAAATTACTAAGCTTCTATGCCAACTTTTAGAAAAATATGTAAAATTTGATTTTAATGAAGAATGTCTTCGTGCCTTCGACTTATTTAAAGAAAATTTAATCACTGCACCTATAATTTTTTCACCTGATTGGGAAAAACTATTTGAATTAATGTGTGAAGCTGGTGATTATGCTATTGAAAGTTGTCTTAGGACAGAGATATGAAAAAGTTTTTAAAATTATATATTATGCTAGTAAAACTCTGAATGAGGCTTAAATTAATTACACTAGCACTTAAAATGAGTTATTAACAATTGTTTATGCTTTTGATAAGTTTAGATCATATTTAATAGGGACTAAATGTATTGTTCATACAAACCATTCTACTATTAGATATTGGATTCAAAAGAGGGATTCAAAACCAAGATTGATCAGATGGGTTCTTCTGATGCAGGAATTTGATTTTCATATATCAGATAGAAAAGGAACTGATAATCAAATAAATGATCATTTATCAATATTAGAACAGGAAGAATCAGCTGATTTTGAATGGGTAATAAATGAAACCTTCCCAGATAAACAAATGTATATTATTAATGAATATCATGTCATATAGTATGCAAATATTGTCAACTTTGTTGTATGTGATATTTTACCAAATGAACTGCCAAAGCAACAATAGAGAAATTTCATTCATGATGCAAAATTTTACTTATTGGATGACCCATATTTGTATAACCAATGTAAAGATTTAGTTATTCAAAGATGTGTACCTTATGAAAAACTAAAGAAATCATCCAAAAAGTGTCGTAATTCTAAATTTGGAAGTCATTTTGGAATCGATAGAACTGCACATAAAATATTGCAATATGGGCTTTATTGGCTTACACTTTTTAATGGTGTTAATGCTTATATTAAAACAAGTGATAGGTGTCAGCAAGTGTAGACCTTACATTTGTGAGGATGCATTATGAAGAACATTCATAATCTAACTTCAAATGAGTCTACCAAAACTGATTTTCTGAATATATCCAATGTCCCCTAAACCGTAAAATTTAGGGTAAAACTAAATTACGCCCTTTTGAGCCCAAATTCTGGAAACATCCCAAATGAACTAACCAGTGACAATAAACCCTACTTTGGGGACTGATGCGCACCAGACTTTAATATTTCAAGAACTTATGAACTCAAATTTAGATATTTATATAATGATTTTGTAAAGTCCATGCATTCAGCGCAAGTATACGTATCATATCAAGTAATACAAAGCTCTAATGGAGTCCTGGTTTTTGATCCCACAGGGAAGGATGAATCTTATTATTGATAATGTAATACTGAATTTCAATACTCAAATTGCGATTAAAGATTGAAGCTTACTTCTACTACCAAGATGCAGAAAACAGTAACAAATAAGCAAACTACAATTACTTCTAATATCTTTAAAAAAAAATTAACTAACAGACACACTAAACTATATATTTGAAAGGTTTTGATATATGAGAAAACTATCTTTCCTCTTGCAACAAGAATATGATGTGTGAATGATATGGAATGATTATTTATGGTATTGTGCCAAATTGGAGCATAATTGTTTCTTTACCCTTAAAAGAGTACCCCCTCTTACAAGCTTAAAAAGAACATAGACATATCCTAAATTTAGTTACTGAATCTAAGGCTGGGCTGGGAGGATACCGGCTGTCACTACGGAGCTCCCACTCTCCCTTCACCTGAAGGCTAACCTTCAAGTTTAGTCACTAATCTAAGGACCAAATTTAGGAATCTCAGCCTGTCACCCTGAAACCTCCAATTTTACGTTTATCAAAACACATTTCCCTCTTTATTTGCATTCAATTCCCATGACCTACGCAATTCATCCATGGAAATTGAATGGGTTCTTTATTGTTGTTGTAAGACACTAAATCTTTTCAGAGTTAATGTTCAACAACATATTTTAACAATTCAATTGGCCAGATCAAAAGTAAATTAAGTTCGAAATGAAAAACCATCAAAATTTCTTCAATACTTTAAAAATACTTCAAATCCACATCAACACATCATCACATCTCTATGCAAGAAGAAAAATAAAGGAGACTACTCAAAATTCATAGAGAAGACACAATAAAACATGAATTTTATATATGAAAGAAACGTCATACAAACCACAAAATAAAATACAACTTACCTCTTTCTCTTCCCCAATGCAATTCCCTTGAAGTTCCTTTGAATCCTTTTCTCTCTTCTTTGCAACACTCAATTCCCTCTTTAAAATAGAAAGGAAGAAATTATCTCTCACTTTACTCCATCTCCATCACTCCTTAGAGAAGAATCTCTCTCAAATTATCACTTCTACACTCTTCTCTCCTAAGCCCAAACACTCAAAACACACTAGACTCTCTAGAACACACAGAACACACACTATTTTTTGCCCAAAAACAGTTACTTATAAGTTAGGAATGAAATCTCAAGAGTTTCCATAGTCATCCCTTCAAAAAGTCACCAAACCTCTTCAAATTTGAAATCCACCGACAATGGGAGCCAGTGGTGCCCGATAAGGTACTGATGGTGCTCTATTGTCGAATTAATTGTAGAGCTCTTGAAAAAATGGCGCCGGCGGTGCCCATTCTAGCGCCGGCAGCGGCAAAATCTGTTTTCCTCCTTTTTTGCTCCTTTTTGCTCTGAATTCGTTCTTTTTCTCTTCTCTTCGCTTTAATCACCTAAAATGATCATACCTGTAACAAATCATGAAAACTACCTTTCTTTAATGTGCAATATCACCAAATATGGATAAAATTATGTAGCAAAAATAACATATATTTTTAGCGCATCAAAATCCCCCAAACATAACTATTACTTGTCCTCAAGTAATCCTTTTACTACATAGAAATATAACTCTAGGCAATGCACTATTCACCTGTAAGATACTAAAATTTATCATTCAAAAGAATATATTGGTTAGATTTTTAGGAAGAAATTTAGTAACTCTGGTCAACACTACAGGTATAAGAATATTCAACAATCAAGCCTAAGGGTTCTAGTCTTCTACTTATTTCAAGATAAACTACAATTTGTCACATAAAAAGCGCCTTGAAAGACTATGTGAAATAGGAGTTCATGTAAAGTTCATGAGAATGTAGGCCAATACTTAAAATATAAATTCAAGAATGAAATCATGTTCTCCCTTTAGGGAGACTCAAGTGAAGCTAATTTTTGATTAGGCATCTCCTCAAGCTTCTCCTCATAAATATATTTTTCTTTCTTTTTCTTTCTTTTCTTTTGGGATTGTTTTTGAATCCTTCTTTTCTTTTCTTCTTCTTTTTCACTATTTTTTTAATGAGGATTACTATATCCAGATAGCCTATAAGGATTTTGAAATTCACTCGCCTCTTTCTAAAGTTCAAACTTGAAATACCTCCTTACTTTATTATTAAGTATGAGCTTTATTACTTATCATAAAGTCACAATCTCTTCTTAACATGCAATACTTTAAGTCTCTTAACATTTCAAAATTACAGTTTTCTTTACATTAAATAGTTAACTATAATCAAATTCTTCCATACCAAATATCTTACCTTTATTAAATTAACCTTTGTAACTAAAAACTTTCATCCAATCCTTCCATAATATTCAACTAAAATAAAAAGTTTTAGTTACATACAGTGAGGTTCAACTGCCAAAAGTTATGCTAATAATTTTTGAATATATAATAATTGAGAACAAACAAGAGTTAATCTTTTTCTGCCCTCCCCCAAACTTAAATTTTTCAATAAATTAGAAATAGTAGAGAGTAAAAGAAACTAACCTTTTTATGCTGGGATCTTGAAATCTTCAACATCTATCTGGTATTAGTCAAAATTTACAACTAGCAGGCATGAAACAGTTAGTAACAGTGATATATAAATATTTTAAACATTTGCATGGATAAAGAGAAATTAACTTTAGACATGTAAGCATTCAACAAAACACCACAATACTAAATAACAATCACATCATTACACATTTCATTTAACAATTTCAACATAACAGTACATCAACAGGTTTACACATCACATGAAAGGAAATAACTACTACATCACACAATACAACACACCACACAATAAGAAAAAAAAAGAAACAAAAACAAACAAACTACCAATCTTCACCACCAGGTTCTTCAGCAGGGTCAGCATGGTCAGGTCTATAAGCTGTATAGTTAGGGTAGGTAGGAAATATCACATCAGTCTCCCCCCTTATGAATCTGACCTGAGCATCATGATAAGCAATATCAAACTCAACTCTTCTTCTCATAGAATCTTCATTCACATCACTTCTGGCCTCATACACATCCATCCTACCATGGAGTCTATCCACACTAGCACTTTGTAGTCTCAGCTGCTCCATAATATCAGATAATGTAGGGGGCTCAGATGTAGATGGAATGTCATAACTCGTAGTAGGAATATCAGTACTCCTACTCTCAACTCGGGCTCCTACACGAGACTCTTAAGTACAAATAATAGTCTTTTTAATCGGTCTCAGCAGAGTACTTATCTCTTCAGAACTGCTGAACTCCACTCCAGACTGAACAAACAAGGCATGAACTAGGGCAGGATGTCCTAATCCTCTAGTGGTCTCGCCTCTAGCAATAGTCTGAATGTTCTTAAAGACAATAGCTCCAATATCAATCTTCTTCATCTTCTGAATACAATAGTTCAGAATTGTTATATCACTTGTAACTTCACTGTGGTGATAAGAAGGTAACAGTCTTGTTGAGATGAAATAGTGCCATGCTTTTCATGCAACATTTAACTTGGAAGCAGGGAAATTAATCTTCTATTTTTGACTTATTTTCCATTCCCCTCTTCCATCCGTCAGAAAACCAATCATTTCTTTCATATTTGCCTCGCGAGTGTCAAATTTTTCATATTCACAAACAAATGGTTCCTGAGTCTGATAAAAAGCATTCATACGCTGAGGAGTAAATTCAACCATCTTTTCCTCTAACTAACACATACTCAGTTTCAGTTAAGGGCACATTTTAATAGAACTCTCTAACAACTCCCAAAATAGCATTTGCAGTAAAATATCAAAATTGTTCCCAGTTCTGTTCGGCGATTAACTGTTCTACAGATCCATCAAGATTATCAAAAGCTCGATCTTGAATACACTTCTTTTTTTAAAGGTAAGAGTTAAAGAGAAATTGCGCTTTAACATTAACAAACATTTCTTCATCTAAATCCAATTTTTTCTTCCATTTACTCATCCTTGGAGCCATGTGAATTTTAAGAGAAGTGTAGATACGGTCTTGAAAAGCTTTGAAATCACTTCAAATCTGAAAAATAGCAAGCCCTAGGTCTTTAAAATCATGAAAATGGAGGAGGAAGACTATAACAATGGAAAAAACAGCGAGTCCCAGGGTCAAAATCGCAAAATAAAGTGTTCTCGGCCTTTTCCTGTATTCGGACGCCGGTGGCGCTCGATAGGGCACATTTGAATAGAACTCTCTAACAACTCCCATAATAGCATTTGCTGTAAAATATAAAAATGGTTCCCAGTTCTATTCAGTAATTAACTGTTCTACATATCCATCAAGATTATCAAAAGCTCGATCCTGAACACACTTCTTATTGTAAAGGTAAGAGTTAAAGCGAAATTGCGCTTTAACATTAACAAACATTTCTTCATCAGAATCCAATTTTCTTTTTTGTTTACTCATCCTTGGAGCCATGTGAATTTTAAGAGAAGTGTAGATACGGTCTTGAAAAGCTTTGAAATCACTTCAAATCCAAAAAATATCAAGCCCTAGGTCTTTAAAATCGCGAAAATGGAGGAGGAAGACGATAGCAATGGAAAACAGTGGGTCCCAGGGTCAAAATCGCAAAATAAAGTGCTTTCGGCCTTTTCCTGCATTCGGACGTCGGCGGCGATCGATAGGGCACCGACAGCGTTCGATAAGGCGGCGACAGCTCTCTATTTATTTAAAATGACAAAACTCTTTAGATTTGGCGCCGGCGGTGCCAGTCCAAAATTTTTTCTGGGTCTGAAAATTTTTTCGTAATTTCAATCGTTTCGACCTCCACAATGACATTTAACACTTCATTAAGCATCAATTTCTTCACACAAGCAATAACTAACACAATTTTTACTCAAAGAATACAAAAAATACTTCTATATATAAAATCCACGTTACATTATAAACACTAGATATGTTCATCAAATAAAACCAACAATTCTTTAGATTTTTAGTGTTGCAAGTATGCTACGATAAGGAAACACTTAAATCTAAGCACGCACAACGAAATTAAGCATAGCAAATCCTAATTCAAATTACAAAGCAAAGCAAAGTAAATACTAAACACAACAAACAAAATTAAGCAAACTAAACTAAACAGAGATCAAACATAAGCACAATCCAATAATCACTCCACATCGGTTTCAGAACTTTCTTCCTCTCTAATATCTCCAATAGATTACATATGCACGAACAAATTGTAGAAGGGATGGAATGGGAATTCATTAGATGAATCATCAGCAATCACCGCGTTCTTCTTCATCAGATTAATCGAGCCCATCTCAATCTTACCGGTATGATTAAATTGTTCCTTCATCCGCCAATATATATGATCAAATAAATCGAAAATATTATTGATTGCATTCATAAGATTATGTACTTCTTTCTCCAACTTTTTGATCCTCTTCAGTATCATTCTAGAACTTTCAGGAAAATAGGGTTGAATCGGTTGTGAAGTCTGAGTTGGTTGATTAGCAAGCAAATTTATATCATCTTCATCTCTTACTATTTGGTAGTCATAAATATTAGTTGGATCAATAGGCCTCCAGGGAAGAAAAACATTTTCCCATCTCTCGTATGAAACTTTTGATTGACTACATAATAGAAATATGGTGGACGGGTATCCAAGCCCATATTTAGATCCATGAACAATTAATCCCAAAACTGATTTCACAATTATATTACCAATATCAATCGGCCTCGCAGTTTGAATGTAGAAATTCAAAATGACACTTTCCTTTGTTACCTTGCTAATCTTTAAAGTTGCAAATAACTTTGACAAAATAAAGTAATGCCACTACTTTGACACCAGATTTAAAGATGCAAAAGGGAAACTAATATATCCATTTTCTCTAACTTCCCAATCTTCATTCTCATCCATCAAATAACGATATACATCATTCATATTATCACTTGTGGCATTGAAATTAACATAGTGGAAAATAAGTACATTCTTAAACATAAAGAGATCATTAATTCTCGCAGAAGTGAATTGTAAAAACCTACCTCGCACAAAGATGAATCCTTGGTTGATCCAGTGTAGATTTGCATAGAATTCCTTCACAATCGGAACGGCTGCGGCAACGGTAGTGTAACATAACACTTCCCAATGCCTTTCCTTAATTATATCTTCAATTCTTGTTGTAGTATTATCTATACCTCGATTTATAAAGCCTTTTTCCTTGATAATCATCCTCCTCATCATCACTTTGTTGAACAATCACTGCGCCTCAAAACTTATAAACTTCCTTTGGTTGTAAATGTGAGATTGAGAGGTTTCTACGGAGGAGGAATCCATGGGATACGACTTAGGATTGGAAGTTTTCGTTTTTCTGGAGTTTGGAAGTCTAAAGTGGAGTTTAGGGCGTTATAAGGACGAAGATCCCACTCAAAACCACCAAAATTCACATTTCAAAACTCCAATAATCGTCAACAAGTATTTGGCTTCGGCAGCATTCGATAGGGCGTCGGCGACGCTCAAACCCAAAATTCAGCAATTCTTCACTATGATTGTGCACCGGCGGCGTCCATTCTGGCTCTGGCGGCGCCAGTTGTAAAAAGTTGCACTGAACTTTGTTTGGCCTAAAATATTACAATATCACAATTCAATCCAGTATTTATCAATTTTAAAAGTATTTAGGAGCGATTAGGATTCACAAATAACTATTTAAAAAGCACAACTACAACAGACAAGCAAAACACACCACAAAGATACATATGAGTTGCCTCCCATAAAGCATTTGGTTTAACGTCGTCAGCCTGATAAACCATTTAGTTAATCGAGATGACTTAGTATTAAATCCTCTTTAAAGTCAGGTTGAAATTCGTCAAAGTAAGGCTTTAATCGATGCCCATTAACTTTAAAAATCTTTCCAGTATCAGAATCTTTAATATCAACAGCTCCAAAAGGATGAACTTTTACAACTATAAAAGGTCTCAACCATCTAGACTTGAGCTTTCCAGGAAATAACTTCAATCTTGTGTTGTATAACAAAAATTTTTGTCCAAATTCCAATTTCTTCTTCAATATCTTCCAATCATGCCCCAATTTCATTCTCTCTTTGTAGATCCTGTCATTGTGATAAGATGCATTTCTAGTCTCTTCTAATTCTTTCAATTGCATAAATCTCTTCTCTCCAGCATTTTTCAAATTAAAATTCAACTCTTTTATCGCCCAATATGCTTTATGCTCCAATTCAACCGGTAAGTGGCAAGTCTTACCAAACACTAGTCTATAAGGAGACATTCCAATAGAGGTTTTAAAAGCAGTCCTATAAGCCCATAATGCAGTATCTAATCGAGCAGACCAATCTAATTTTTTATTATCCATAATTTTCTCCAAAATTCTTTTAATTTCACGATTATACACTTCTGCTAAACCACTAGTCTGGGGATGATAAGCAGTATAGATTCTATGAATAATATTATATTTCTCAATCAATCTCTTAATTTGATTATTCCTGAAATGGGATCCACCATCAGTTATAATCACTCTCAGCTTTCCATATCTGGTAAATATATTTTTCTTTAAAAATTTTGAAACACTCCAAGCATCACATTTAGGTAAAGCAACAAATCAATCCATTTTGAGACATAATTAACTGCAACCAGTATATATAAATTCTCAAAGGATGGGGTAAATGGTTCCATAAAATCTAATCCCCATACATCAAAAATTTCAACTTCCAAATTATAATTTAGAGGCATTTCATTTCTTTCAGAGATATTACCTACTCTCTGACATTGATCACATGATTTAATATATTTGTAAGCATCCATAAAAAGAGTAGGCCAATAAAATCCAAATTTTAAAATCTTAAAAGTATTTTTATCAACAACAAAATGACCTCCAAATTCAGAATCATGACATCATTGAATAATTATATTCGTTTCTTCTTGTGGCACACATCTCCTAATAATCAGATCTTTACACTATTTATATAAATAGGGATCACCCCAAAAATAAAATCTTGCATCATATCTGAACTTCTTTTGTTGTTACCTTGTAAAATCAGGTCGTACAATATCAGTCACAATATAATTCACAATATCAGCATACCAAGTCAAATTTCTTCCCATAATAGTATAAAGTTGTTCATCAGGGAAAGTTTCTATAACTTCCTTCTGAAATTCAGATAATTTATCATACTCTAATCTTCACATATGATCAGCTATTTGGTTATCATATCCCTTCCTATCAACTATCATAAAATCAAATTCTTGTAGAAGAAGTATCCATCTAGTTAGTCTAGGTTTTGCATCCTTCTTTTGCATTAAATATTTGATAGTTGAATGGTCTGTACGCACAATAATTTTAGCTCTAATTAAATAACTTCTAAACTTTTAAAACAAATACTATTGCTAATAACTCTCTTTCAGTAGTGGTATAATTAATTTGAGCTTTTACCCGAACCACAATTACGCAGTAAATTAACTTCCAAAAAATGGCTAAAAACTTGACCCGATTTATAAATAGCGGCTAGCTTAAATGATATAAAATTTCGAAAATGTTTTACACACTAGGGGTACTACGCAAGTATACGTATCGTTTCAAGTAATATAGAGTTTTCTTTAAAAACCCTAGTATCGATCCCACGAGGAAGTGAAGTAAGAGGTCTTTAGTTAAATTCTAGTCTACTACAATTACTCCTTAGGTTGGAATGTCGATTAAAATTGTGTTTTATCTAGCAACAACTCCTAAATGTAAGTGTTAAATATAAGGATAGTAACTATAACTAAATGCAAATATTAATTCTAAAGAAAACCCTTTTTGGATTAATTGGTTTGGAGAATTTTAAGATACTAAAAACTACAATTCTTATGTAATAAAATAGATAATGTATAGGAATGAGATGCATTAAATATTGTATGTGCCAAATAGGAATAATCTTATTCTTTACCCTTTGGTCCAGGGACAAAGAACATTAACTAATCCTATGCTTAGTTACTGAATCTGCGGCTAGGCTGGGAGGATACCAGCTCTCACTTCGGAGCTCCTACGTTCCCCTCGCCTGAGGACTAACAATCTACACTTCAGCACCTAAACGATAGGACCGAATTGAGGATTTTAGCCTGTCACTCTGAAATCTTCAATTCTACGCCCGATTAATTTTGTTTCCCTATTTATTTGCATTCATATCCCATGAACTTCACCATCTATGAAATTTGAATGTGGTTCTACTTTGTTGAGAATTACACCGCCCTTTCAGGTCGATGCAATTACAACGAATTTTAACACTACAATGGGCCCTTATTGCAATGTAAATGAAGTGCAAGTAAAAACCATCACATTTATAATTAAATTCACTTCTATCATGCATCACAAAATCCTAAACATGATTTCCACTCATTATAATAGAAAAGTAAATTGAAAATAATGGCATAATCTTCGCATGTCACTATTTTCAAAGAAGGAGAAATAGTAAGAGAGATGCATTACAAAGCACGAAGAAAACACAACAAAAACTTCATTTAACCAAAGCAAATCCACTAGCTAATTGTTTACAAAATTATAAGATAATAAAAAATAATACTTAGCTTTTTCCCCTAGAAAGAAAGATGAAGATCTCTCCCATAAAGTCTCCCGGCGATCCATGCAATGCTAGCGAAATCCCTTACAAATTCTCTCAAAATCTCCTCTCCAATCTCTTCAAAAGGGTAGAAATCTACATTTCTACTCTTAATCTAAGAATCATAAACATTCTCCAAGTTTTTCTTCACTTTTCTCCTCTTAAATTTTTTTCTCTCTTCGAACCTATATTCGCAATTTTAAAGAGTATGGATGAAGTTTGAAGAGTTTCCATAAGCACCCCTTCGAAAAAGCATCCAAATACGTCAAATTTAGGCCAAAAACAGCCAAAAGTCGATCCAGAACCTTCCGGGCGCTGTCGACAGGTTCGTGCTCGCTGTCGGCAAGCTTTTTGGGCACTTTTCGGTGTTTTCTGGAAAATCTCGCCGTCGGCGAGATCGAGGTCGCCGTCGGCAAGATGACTGCTGTGCAGCTCCATCGTTTTGCTCCGTTTGGCTCCGTTTTAGCTTCGATTCGCCCCGTTTCAGTTGCATTGCGTTCATAACAGATAATCCTACAAAATAAGCATAAAAACAACCTTTATTTAAAGTAAAATCTCATTCAAAAATATACAATAAGTGTAAAAGAGATTTAACATTAAAAGACTTATCGAAAGGTGTCAAGGCAAAATTTCATTTCTTGCTCGTTTTTGCTCCAAATTGCACCGTTTTTGCTTCCTTTTACTCCAATCACCATTTCTTATACCTAAAACCAAAATAAATACAAAATACCTTCCTTTAAAGCATAATATCATAAAAAATAAGTAAAATGATATAGAAAAAAACATATATATTTTAGGCGTGTCAAAATCCCCCAAACTTAACTGTTACTTGTCCTCAAGTAACACTTTTACTACATAAAAATATAACTCAGTTCAAGGTACTTTTCACCTGTAAGACACTAAAATTTCTCATTTAAAAGAATATATTGGTTAGACTTTTAGAAAGAAATTCAGTAACTCGGGTTAAAACTACAAGTATAAGAATATTCAACAATCAAGTCTAAGGGTTCTAGTCTTCTATTTATTTCAAGATAAATCATAATTTGTCACATTAAGAGTGCCTTGAAAAATTATGTGAAAAAGGAGTTCATGTAAACTTCATCAGAATGTAGGCCAATACTTTAAATATAAATTCAAAAATGAAATCAAGTTTTTCCTTTAGAGTGACTCAAGTGAAACCAATTTTTTATTATGCATCCCCTCAAGCTTCTCCTTATAAATAATTTTCTTTCTTTCTTTTTTCTCTTTTCTTTCGGGATCATTTTCAATCCCCTTTTTTTGCACTCTCTTTTCTTTTTCTCTCTTTTTTTTTAAATGAGGATTACTATGTCTGGAGAGCCTGTAATGATTTTGAACTTCACTCTCCTCTTTCTAAAGTTCAAACTTGAAACACATCCTTACTTTATAATTAGGTATGAGCCTTATTATTCATCATAAAGTCACAATCTCTTCTTAACACACAATACTTTAAGTGTCTTCACATTTCAAAAATACAGTTTTCTTTACTTTAAATAGTTAACTATAATCAAATTCTTTCATACCAAATATCTTACCCTTATAAAATTAACCTTTATTACTAAAAACTTTCATTCAATCCTTCCATAATACTCATCAAAAATAAAAAGTTTTAGTTATCTCAAGCGAGGTTCAATTGCCAGAAGTTATGCTAATAATTTTTTAAAATATAATAATTGAGAACAAATAAGAGTTAATATTTTTCTTCCCCCCAAACTTAAATTTTAAAATATTTTGCAACTAATTCCATAAAATGTAGCAAGAAGAAAAAGTAAAGGTTGAATATACTTACTACTACAACATCTTATCAAATTCATATCATGCATAATCAGGTTAGAAAGACTGTAGGAGAAAGTAAAGCTAACCTAAAACATGCTTGTAATAAAATTACACTAAAAGGAAGTATTTTGACTTTAAAATTTTGTTTTTCTTCCTACCCCCAAATTTAATTTTTAACAGATATAACATTCAGTACAGAAAATATAAGCAGGAAGAAAAACAATTTAGAAATTCTATCTACCACAAATGTCTATCAAAACCATTTACAAGTATTCATTAGGATAGAACAATATGCAGCAGAAAATAAATCTAAACTAATCATGTCAGAATGAAATTAACTAAACCAAAGTCTAACTAGCATAGCAGGTATCAGCAAGGGAATATAAAAATGTTCTTCAAGACCTAAATAAAGTTGTAACACAAACATAAGCACACATATGATAAATGAGGTCAAATCTTCCTTTAACTCATCGCATCTCACTAATTTACATCCAATTTCTAACGGAATCACTACACTAGTAAATTAGGCACTTCAAAAAATTTTATAGATTATAATCCCAAAGATGAGATTATCCCTAATAAATTGGTTTCCGGACACCAATTTTAAGCATCATCTAATCCCTATAACTAAGCAACTCTAACTGTTATATAGATAGTGTAAGATCATCTTAATGGTATTCAACAATTAGGTTCGACTCCTACCAAATGAAAATAGAGTTGCAGAAAGGAAGTAACAATTTAGGATGGAACTATCAATGTTCGAAATTCATGATTTCTTTTGTAAAGCTCAAGTCTGGGTGAGACCCAAGTCACAGTGGACTCGTTAATCCAACTACTACAAGAGATCAAGTCTAGCCATAATAAGAAGTTAAGGAATCACCTCCCTCATGACACACAAAGATCAAATCAAACTACTAACAATCCAAACATTTACCAATTAACAATCAAACTGATCAATCCATAATGACACATAACCATCAATTCAATCCACTCTAATGCAAACACCAACACTAACAATCATGACTCTTAAGCACACTAAATCAAAGCACACTGATAACTATGGGTTGCCTCCCATAAAGAGCTTGGTTTTAACGTCGCGGGCCCGACAAATGATTCCACCTGGATCAAAATTCCAATTAAGTAATCCTTGATCAATTGCCCAATCATTTCCAGATCTAGGGATTCCTATAAAATTCTCAGATTTTAATTTTTCATTCAGCTCTTCATTCTCAGATGAATTTATATCATTGTTCCTCATATTTCTTTCTAGATCCAATGTTCTTCTATTGATTTTTTCAATCCACATATTAATATCATCCTTGAAATTTATAAAAGATGGATCTTTATAAGATACTTCAATATCTCCCAAATTTTGGATTAGATTCTCTTTAGATAATTTAGATTATGGATCAAATTCTTCTATGTCACTCTTTTGTTTGAAAATATGTTCCAATTTTTCCCCTTTATAATTATTAAATGATTGAGGATCTATCTTAGTTGAGGAAATAGGTTTTTCTAATTTCTTAGGAATTTCTTCCAATGGTCTTCCAATATCCTTATCCTGTTTTCTCAACTCAAAGTTCATTTGAAATTTATCCTCAAATTCTCTTCCAAATCTTAGTTCAATAATTTTATATTGTTCATCATTTAATTCAAGTTTTCTTATGATTGAGTTGCATCTAAAGATATAAAGACTGGTTGTGTAGATTAATTCCCTAAATAGACAGGCTTTAAAATTGTATGGGATACATCCATCTTAAGTTCATGAGATTTTTCAACAAATGGAATAAAAAGTTTACTATTTTTGGTAGCATCCATCATTTCACACCTCTCCTGAACATACATACAGTCTTCTTTAAATAACCTTTTCGAATCATCATGAAAGTCTATATCAACCTCATCTGTTATCTCACCCTCAAAACTTTCTTGGAAATAGTCTTTACTTAGATAATGAATTTCATCCATCCATAATCAATCATCATCTTTTCTCTCAACTGGATTTTTCATAGTCTTTAATACATCAAAAGTAACTTCCTGGTCATTAATATTCATAGTCAACTCTCCTTTTTGCACATCTATCATAGCTTGTCCAGTAACAAGGAAAGGTCTCCCTAAAATAATTGGAATTTCTTTATCTTCCTCCAAATCTAATACAATAAAGTCCAACGGAAAGATAAATTTATCCACTTTAACAAGCACGTCTTCTATAACTCCTTTTGGATAAATGATAGATCGATCAGCTAATAGAAGAGTTACAGTAGTGGGAGAAATATCGATTAGACCTAACCTTCTAAATATAGATAGAGGCATCACATTATTGCTCACTCCTAAATCACATAAAGCTTTTCCACATAATTTTTCTCTAATTGCACAAGGAATTGTAAAGCTACAAGGATCTTTAAGTTTCCGAGGAAAATTTTTCTGAAGTATGACACTGCACTCCTCACTTGGTGCAACTGTCTCATAATCCCTAAATTTCCTTTTCTTGTTTAATATATCCTTTATAAACTTTTGCATAACTTGACATGTGTTCCAAAGCTTCAGTTAAAGGAATATTCATCGTTAACTTCTTAAGTACTTTCATAAATTTTTAAAATTTTTTATCCAACTCATGTTGTCTATGACTTTGAGGAAATAGAGGTGGTGGTCTTTCCAAACTGATTTTAGTTGGAGATATTAATTTTTCCAGATCCTTAGAAACATGTTATTCAGGTCTTTTAGTTTCCGTTGTTTCTCTCACAACATCTTTCTCTTTTCTAACCACATCCTCTATATCTCTTCCAATTTTTAATTGGACAGCTTCTATTTGTCATTAGTGTTCTCCTTAGGGTTGATCTCATTGTTGCTAGGAAGTGTTCCTTGGTGTCTTTTGCTAAGTGAATTAGCAATTTGTCCCAGTTGATTCTCTATGTTTCTAATCACAACATTTTGACTTTGCAACGGGTTTCCCATTTGCAACACCACTTCTTCCATAGACGTCTTCTTTTCCTTAAATTGTTTATCATTATTAGAGTCTGGTCAATATGAAGGTCTATAGTTTGTGTTACCCTGATTATTCCAACTTCTATTATGATTTGCATAATTATTTTCCCATTTTTGGTTTCCACCATCAGTAGTATGATTCCAGTTAAATTTAGGATGGTTCTCCCAATCTGGGCTGTAAAAGTTAGAGTACGGGTTGTTTATGGTATTTAAAGTCTCATATGATATTTTAGAATCAATTATAGGCCCTAATGAACTTTCCTCACTTACAGGAGTAAATTGAGGTTGGTTCATTCCAAATTGGTCTAATTTCTTGATATTGCGGCAACTTGCGATGCAAGAATTGTAATCATATCCGTACCATAAATACTAGCTACATTTTTATGATTTACCCTTTTAGAGGGCCATTGAAATTCATTTGTAGCCATTTTTTCAATTAATGCATACGTTTCATCAAATTGTTTTGACATTAATGATCCACTAGCGGCAGCATCAATTCTAGACCTAAGGGATCCTAGTAACCCATTATAAAAAGTCTGAATGATTAACCAATCGGGAAGAGCATGGTGTAGACACTTTCTTAGGAGTTCCTTAAATCTTTCCCAAGCTTCATATATTGATTCCCCTTCATACTGACAAAATGAGATAATATCGTTTGTAAGTTAAGTAGTCCTTGAAGATAAAAAATACTTTGTTAAGAATTTATGAGTTAACTCCTCCCAATTTTTAATAGAATCAGGTGCTAAGGAGTATAACCACATTTTTTACTTATCCCTTAGTGAGAAAGAAAAAAGCCTTAACCTAACAGCATCGTCTGACATACCGTTATAACGAAATGTAGCACAAAGTTCTAGAAAATTTGATAAGTGTAAATAAGGATTCTCCAAATGAGTTCCCCCAAACTGATTGTTCTGCACCAGTTGGATAATCTCAGGATTTATTTCAATCAAATTTGCTCTACGACAGGGATTTGTATACTAGAGTGAATTTCATCTGTCGTAGGATTTATGTAATCTCTCAATGATTTATGATGATTTTCCAAGTTATTATCTTGAAAATTTTCCAATTTCATTTCTAGTTTTTCGAGTCATTTCTGTATTTTTATTATTTTTTTATTTTTTTCAAACTCGAGATCATAAGGTACAAGTCCTGCAGATCCTTTATTTCGCATATGCAACATAACAAACAATACAATAACAATTAAACAAATAATAAATGAAATATATTCAACACAACAAAACATTTTCACGAACAGCTTATTTTTCACACAAATAGTTTTTTCACAACACTTTTTCATACAATGAAATATTTTTCACACAAAAATAGTTTTTACGACACTACAGTTTTCCAAGTCTAAGCCTAATAAATTCAACTAAAATTCTCCTAAAGTTCTTACAGAAGCTTCCCCGGCAATGGCGCCAAAAACTTCACCCGACCCGCAATTACACAGTAAATTAACTTCCAAAAGATGACCAAAAACTTGACCCGATTTATAAATAGCGGCTAGTGTGCAAAATCTTAAATGATATAAAAATTAGAAGATATTTTACACACTAGGGGTACTACGCAAGTATACGTATCGTTTCAAGTAATATAGAGTTTTCTTTAAAAACCCCAGTATCGATCCCATGAGGAAGTGAAGTAAGAGGTCTTTAGTCAAATTCTAGTCTACTACAATTACTCCTTAGGTTGGAATGTCGATTAAAATTATGTTTTATCTAGCAACTACTCCTAAATGCAAGTGTTAAATATAAAGATAGTAACTATAACGAAATGCAAATATTAATTCTAAAGATACACCTTTTTGGATGAATTGGTTTGGGGAATTTTGAGATACTAAAAACTACGATTCTCATGTAATGAAATAGATAATGTATAGGAATGAGATGCATTAAATATTGTATGTGCCAAATAGGAACAATCCTATTCTTTACCCTTTGGTCCAGGCATAAAGAACATTGACTAATCCTATGCTTAGTTACTAAATCTGCGGCTAGGCTCGGAGGATACCGGCTCTCACTTCGGAGCTCCCGTGTTTCCCTCACCTGAGGGCTAACAATCTACACTTCAGCACCCAAACGATAGGACCGAATTAAGGATTTTAGCCTGTCACTCTAAAATCTTCAATTCTACGCCCGATTAATTTTATTTCCCTATTTATTTGCATTCATATCCCATGAACTTCACCATCCATGAAATTTGAAAGTGGTTCCACTTTGTTGAGAATTACACCGCCCTTTCGGGTCGATGCAATTACAACGAATTTTAACACTACAATGGGCCCTTATTGCAATGTAAATGAAGTGCAAGTAAAAACCATCACATTTATAATTAAATTCACTTCTATCATGCATCACAGAATCCTAAACATGATTTCTACTCATTATAAATGAAAAGTAAAATGAAAATAATGGCATAATCTTCTCATGTCACTATTTTCAAAGAAGAAGAAATAGTAAGAGAGATGCGTTACAAAGTACGAAGAAAACGCAATATAAACTTCATTTAACCAAAGCAAATCCACTAGGTAATTGTTTACAAAATTATAAGATAATGAAGAACAATACTTACAAATTCTCTCAAAATCTCCTCTCCGATCTCTCCAAAAGGCTAGAAATCTACATTTTAACTCTTAATTTAAGAATCCTAAACATTCTCCAAGTTTTTCTTCACTTTTCTCTTCTTAAATTTTTTTCTCTCTTCTAACCTATATTCGCAATTTTAAAGAGTATGGACGAAGTTTGAAGAGTTTCCATGAGCACCACTTCAGAAATTTTATGCCAAGCACAATTCCTCCTGCAACCATAAATTGACATTTCTCCCAATTCAGAACTAAATTTATTTTCTCACAAAGCTCCATAACTTTTTCTATGTTTTCTAAACAGATTTCAAATGAAGTCCCGAATATAGAGAAATCATCCATGAAAACTTCTATTTGATTATCTATCATACTACAGAAGATAAACATCATACATCTCTGAAATGTTGGAGGTGCATTACACAGTCTAAAAGGCATTCTTCTAAAAGCAAAGGTTTCGTAAGGGCTAGTAAATGTTGTTTTTTCTTGATCTTCAGGAGCAATAGATATTCGATGGTAACTAGTATATCCATCCAGAAAGCAATAGTACTTGTGTTCAGCAAGTCTATCCAGCATTTGATCGAGAAAAGGAAGAGGAATGTAATCTTTTCAGGTGGCGGCATTTAATTTCCTATAGTCAATACAAATTTGCCATCCATTAATTTGTCTTGTGGTTATAATTTCATTACATTCATTCACTTCCACAGTCACTCCTCCCTTTTTCGGTACACAATGTATTGGACTCACCCAAGCACTATTCAAAATTGGATAAATAATTCTAGCATCCAGCCATTTTAAAATTTCCTTCTTAACTACTTCTTTCATTAGTGGATTTAATCTTTTCTGCTGATCAACTCTCAGTTTATGTTCTTCATCTAATTAAATTCTATGCATACAAATCGAAGGATTGATTCCCTTAATATCTGTTAAAGTCCATCCAAAAATTTTCTTGTATCTTTTTACAATTTCCAACAACTTATGTTCTTGATAATCGTTTAACTCCAAAGATACAATAACTGGCAGGGTAGATGATTCTCCTAAAAACATATATTTCAAATGATTAGGGAGAATTTTTATCTCAAGTTTAGGAGGTTTTATTATAGATGGAATGAAGCTTTTATTTCCACCTTCAATAGTGTCTAATACTTCAAATCTCTCCTCAACATACTCCAAATCTTCATTCTTCTTACTATCTGAATTTTCTTCATTTTCAATTTCTTCTTCAAACTTATTTTTAAAATGATCGTTTCTCAAATATTCATTAACCTCCATTCTAAAACATTCATTATCTTTTTCCATTGAGGGATACTTCATAGATTTCAATATATTAAAGGTCACCTCTTGATCATGAACTCTAAAAGTTAATTCTCCTTTTTGAACATCAATCACTGCTCTCCCAGTAATAAGGAATGGTCTTCCCAAAATAATTGGAATTTCTTTATCTTCCTCCATATCAAGTACAATAAAATCCACAGGAAATATAAATTTATCAAATTTCACTACCACATCTTCCACCACTCATTTCGGGTAAGTAATGGAATGATCGGCTAATTGAAGAGTCACAGATGTAGGAGAAATGTCTCCTATTCCCAACTTTTTGAAAGTTGATAAAGGCATAAGTTTAAAAGTAGCTCCAAGATCACATAAGGCTCTTCCAACACAATTTTCTCTTATAGCACACGGGATAGTGAAACTACCAGTATCTTTAAGTTTTTCCAGAAGCTTCTTTTGAATAATTGTACTAATCTATCCGCTGAGTGCAACAGTTTCATGATCTATAAACTTTCTTTTCTTTTTCATAATATCCTTCATAAACTTAACGTAATCAGGCATCTTCTCTAATGCTTCAACAAAAGAAATATTTATCGTTAATTTCTTAAGGATCTCCAAAAATTTTCCAAATCTATTATCTTTGTTTAGTTGCTTCAATCTTTGAGGAAATGGAGGCGGTGGTTTTTCAACAGTAATCTTCATTGATTCAAGAGGATAATCCAAATCTAGATAAATCTTGTTTGAACCTTTTTCAAAATTCACCTTCTCCTTTTCTATTTCAACTTCTTTTTGCACTCTTGTTTCCAATACCTTTCCACTCCTTAATTGAATAGCCTTAAGTTGTTCATTGTTTTGATCTTTTGGATTGTTCCCAACATTACTTGAAAGCGTTCCAGAAGGTCTATTATTAAGTGCAGTGAAAATATGCCCCAATTGATTTTCAATATTTTTCATCGCAACGCCTTGAGCTTGTAATTGATTTCCTATATTCAGAATCATTTCTTCAGTAAACAACTTCCTATCCTTAAACTGCAGGTTACTAGTAAATCTTGGAGGACAAGATGGTCTAAAATTGGTATTTAATTGATTGTTCGAATTTCCAACTGGATGTGTAGAATTGTTACCCCAATGTGGGTTACATTAGCATTGCTATTATTCCAGTTGAAGTTTGGGTGATTCTTCCAACCAAGATTATAATAACTTGAATAAGAATTTTTAGATCTATTAATAGCATTCAAAGTCTCAAAAGGTGTGTGAGATTTTGTTATCTGTCCAAATGAATTTTCCTCTAACACTTGGGGTGGTTGAGAATAATTCATTCCATATTAATCTATTTTCTTAGAAGGGGCTGCAATTTAAGAAACTATCATAGTCATCATATCTGAATCATGAACACTAGCTACACTTTTAGGATTTACCCATTCAGAGGGCCATTGAAAACTACTAGTAGTCATTTCTTCAATTAATGTGTATGCTTCATCAAAAGGTTTTGACATTAACGATCCACCAGCAGCATCTATAATCGATCTCAATGATCCCACTAATCCATTATAAAATGTTTGTATTATTAACTTATCTGGTAAAGCATGACGTGGGCACTTCCTAAGAAGATCTTTAAATCTCTTGCAAGCTTCATATATTGAGTCCCCTTCAAACTGACCAAAAGATGTGATATCATTTCTCAGCTTAGCAGTATTTGATGGAAGAAAATATTTTGATAGAAACTTTTGAGGTATTTCTCCCCAAGTTCTAATAGATCTAGGTGATAACGAATTTAACCACGCCTTAGCTTTATCCCTTAATGAAAAAGGAAAAATTCTAAGTCCTACACATCACTCGACACTCCGTCATATTTAAAAGTAGCACACAGTTCTAGAAAACTAGCAAGATGTAAATTTGGATCCTGATTAGGTGTTCCTCTAAATTGATTGTTTTGTACCATTTGGAAAATACCAGTTTAAGTTTAAATGAATTAGCAGCAACATCAAGATTTTAAATAGTTATATGAATTTCATTAGCTATTGGGTTAGCATAATCTCTTAAAGGTCTTGGCAAATTTCCAATATCATTTCTCTGATTATCTTGATTATTCGCCATTTCACAAGGATTTTCAGTTTGTTTTTGTTGTTTTTTAATTTTTCTAACAGTACGCTCTAACTCTGAATCATATGGTACTAAACCTATAGATCCATTAAGATGCATGTAAAAACACACAAATTCATTAAAAAGTAAACAAACACAAACAATTACACAGTACAAAGTAAAGGTTTTCAGTTACTATATTTTCAATAGATTTTATATTTTGATTCATTCCTTCCCCGGCAACGGCGCCAACAACTTGATGCAGACTGGACTTTAATATTGCAAGAACTTATGAACTCAAATTTATATATATTTATAATGATTTTTTATAGTCCACGTATTCAAAGCAAGCATACGTATTGTATCAAGTAATACAAGGCTGTAATGGAGTCCTGGTTATCGATCTTACAGGGAAGGATGAATCTTACTATAGATAATGTTATAATGCATTCCAATACTCAAATTGCGATTAAAGTTTGATGTTGACTTCTACTACCAAGATGCAGAAAATAGTAACAATTAAGAAAACAACAATTACTTCTAATATCTTTAAAATAGAATTAACTAACAAACACACACTAAGCTATATATTTGAAAGGTTTTGATAGATGGGAAAAGTATCTTTCCACTTGCAACGACAATATGATGTGTGGATGATATGGAATGATTATCTATGGTATTTTGCCAAATAGGAGCATAATTGTTTCTTTACCCTTAAAAGAGTATCCCCTCTTATAAGCATGAAAAGAACATTGAGATATCCTAAGTCTAGTTACTAAATCTAAGACTAGGCTGGGAGGATACTGGCTGTGACATTAGAGCTCCCACTCTCCTTTCACCCGAAGGCTAACCTTCGAGTTTTGTTACTAATCTTAAGACTAAATTGGGGAATCTCAGACTGTCAACCAGAAACCTCCAATTTGACGTCAATCAAAACATATTTTCCTATTTATTTGCACTTAATTCCCATGAATTATGCAATTCATCCATGGAAATTGAATGAGTTCTTCATTTTTGTTGTAAGACACTAAATCCTTTAATAGTTAATGTTCAACAACATATTTTAACAATTCAATTGGCATATCGAAAGGTAAATTACGTTCAAAATGAAAAAACATCACAATTTCCTCAATACTTTCAAAACACTTCGAATCCACATCAACACATCATCACATCTCTATGCAAGAAGAAAGAAAAAGGAGAATACTCAGAATTCATAGAGAAGACACAATAAAACATGGATTTTATATATAAAAGAAAAGTCATACAAACCACAAAATAAAATACAACTTATCTCTTTCTCTTCCCCAATGCAATTCCCTTGAAGTTCCTTTGAATTTTTTTCTTTCTTCTTTGCAACACTCAATTCCCTCTTTAGAATGGAAAGGAAGAAACAATATCTCACTTTACTCCTTCTCCTTCACTCCTTAGAGAAGAATCCCTCTCAAATTTGAACTTCTACACTCTTCTCTCCTAAGCCCTAACACTCAAAACACACTAGACTCTCTAGAACACACATGACACACACTATCTTTCGTCCAAAAAAAGTTACTTATAAGTTAGGAATGAAATCCCCAGAGTTTCCATAAGCATCCCTTCATAAAGTCGCCAAAACTCTTCAAATTTAAAATTCATCGACATTGGACGTCGGCTGCGCCTAATAGGGAGCCGGCGGCGCTCTATCATCGAATTAATTGCAAAGCACTCAGGAAAATAGCGCCAGCGGTGCCAGAATCTGTTTTCCTCCTTTTTTCTCCTTTTTGTTCCTTTTGCTCCGAATTCATTCCTTTTCACTTTTTTCTCTCCAATCACCTAAAATCATCATACCTACAACAAATCATGAAAAATACCTTTCTTTAAAGTGCAATATCACCAAAAATGGGTAAAATTATATAGCAAAAACAACATATATTTTTGTGCATCAGGGACACATGGATCAACTGTTCAACAACAAACCTAAATTGGTCAAACTTAGTCAAAATGGTCAACATTAGACCCAATGATCCGTTCATATGGAACTCCTGTTATGCAGTGCTTGGCCACATCTGCACCATTTCCTTATAGTAGGAGGACAGAGCCTACCGGTAAAGGTATCTCCACTGGCCCTCAAAATTCTCTGGGGCTGACTATCCGGAGTTCCGTCCCAAACATAATGTTGCATTGGTTGATGAAGGAAACAGTACAAAAGGGTCTCCCAAAATCATGGTGGTCTATGTGAGGTGGAATGCAGTCTCCTACAGCATAAATGTTGATTATGCAGCTATTTGGCATGCAATCAGCAGGTAAGACTCGCCAAGCCACCATCCTCTTTATCATTTTCTTAATCAGTATCGCGGCAGTGGATACACTTCATTGTAGCGTAGTATCCCTGGTGGATTTCCTTTCTTGTCATCAGCAAAGTTGTAACAACATCCTAATTGGATTGTAATCCTCCCCTTGCCTCGTTTCCACTTCTTCGGCTCGGAGTAGGTCTTTCTTCGGTGCCGTCCTGCACGACCCTGTTTATTCTGCTCGTCGACATAGTCCACAATCTCACTCTGCTCGTAGTGAGAGATGACATCCGTATGCAACTCTAATCCTTTCAGGATGTTGACATATCTGCCTCGGATTCTCTGAAAATATTCAAAATTCTGTTTCCACACCCTCTGGATCATCTCTAACTCGTACTCTGAAATTATCTAGAGCTGTCAAGGTCTAGTGACGTACTGTGGGATGTACGGCTCCACGCCAGCATGCTCTCCTGGAATCATCACTATCTCAGGTGCAGGCTCTATAGTAACCTCCTCTGGAACAGCCTCTGCTATGGCGCTCCTGAGGGTTGGCCTCCTTGGGATGACTGTTGTGGTCGTTAGGGTATCTTCCTTATTTTGTTCTTCTATGAATTTCTTCAGCATCTTGTGGATACGATAGTTCTTGTTTCTTTTTTGTGTTGGGGTCAAAGTGGTTCTCCTCCCCCCCTGGACTACAGTAGGGACGGTACTGACAAGTTTCTCTCCTGCGGCAGTTATTACTGATTTCATTTTGTGATCATCAGTCGTGTTGATCTTCCTTTTTTTATTTTCAGTATGTTGAAATTTCTCGCTGAGTTTCATCACTGTTTTCCCATGGGATTGCCCGAAGTCTACAGTAGTCCAAGCAGTCTCTTCATACTCTAGCTTCAGCTGTGCAAAGTCTGAGTCAACCTCGATTACGGCACCAGCTTTCAGCTCTTCTTCGTTAAGTGCAAGACTTACACCATCCTTAAAGTTCAGAACCAAATACCCGTTCGACATTTCCCTGCGAAAAAAGCAAGGAAAGGATCAGGGGCTGTACTTAGAACGAGAAAAATAAGAAAACTTACTTATTAATGAAAAATTCTTATTCACTTATTTTTTCAAATTTTAATAAAAGTAGGAAAAGATGGAGAAAGATCAGGAGTGAGCTGATTTGAAAGGAAGGATCAAAATTTTATTATTATGGTTTCACATATTTTGTTTTTAACACATTTTTTTATTAATAATTTTATCATTAATTTTTATATTTTTGGGTTCGAACCCAGTTACAAATGATTATTCCACCCGTGCTTCTAGGAATGAGACTTCATTTTAAAGTTCATCCTTTGAAACATCAGGTTGCGTAATACTTCTTCAAATATCGTCCATTGATTGGAAGCATAGATCGTTCTCCACAGCAATTCACAAGTTGGTAGAAACCTCCATACTAGACTGTCTCGACTATGAACGGTGCCTTCCAAGTAGGTTCAAATTTACCTCCTATCTTGCGGTGTGCAAGAATAGGTTTCTTGAGAACTAGAACTAAGTCACCGACTTTGAATGTCCTTGGGCGGACCAGCTTGTCGTGGGCCTGGATCATCTTGGCTTGATACAATTCCAGATTCTGCTATGCTGAAAGTCGTCTTCCTTCCAAGCTTTCCAATTCTTCTAGTCGAGTTCTGGCTTTTTCTTCTGTAGTAATCTTGTTCGCGACTGCAACTCTGAGAGATGGAAGCTAAACCTCTAAGAGTAAGACGGCCTCGGACCCGTACACTAGAGCGTAAGGCGTTGACTGAGTAGGAGTTCTGAAAGTCGTTCTGTATGCCCATAAGGCTTCTAATAACGTCTCGTGCCAATTTCTCTTGTTGTCGTCCAAAGTTTTCTTTAAGTTTCGGATGAGAGTTTTATTAAAAGCCTCGGCCAAGCAGTTTGGTCTTGGGTAGTAGATCGTCGAATTGCGCTAGTCGATCCCGTGTCTTCTGACAAAATTGTTGATTTTCGTACTTCTGAATGCGGACCCGTTATCTGAGATAATTATGCGCGGTACCCCGAAACGGTAGATGACTTGATTCTTGAAGAACTGTAGCATGTGATGTGCTTTCACTTCTCTGGTCGGTAATGCTTCTGCCCACTTCAAAAAGTAATTTGTAGCTGCGAGAATAAAGTAATGTCCTCCTGAAGAAGGTGGTTCTATCGGACCCATAATGTTCGTGCCCCAACACTCAAACGGCTAAGACGATTTTGTCGGATGTAGCACATTTGGAGGTTGATGTAGAACCACTCCATGCACTTGGCACTGGTGACAGCTTTTGGCAACTTTCATTCAGTTGGTCATCATCGAGGGCTAGTAGTACGCTAATGGTCAAATCTGACACAATGACCTTTTGACCTAAAAGTCAACATTGGTCAAAATGGTCAAATCTGACTCAATGACCAACCCTGTTGACCCCATAGGTCAACCTTTTGACCTAAAAAGTCAACTTTGGTCAAAATGGTCAAAACAGACCCAATGACCAACCCTGTTGATCCCATAGGTCACCCTTTTGACCTAAAAAGTCAAATTTGGTCAAAATGGTCGAACCAGACCCAATGACCAACCCTGTTGACCCCATAGGTCACCATTTTGACCAACCTGAAAAGTCAACTTTGGTCAAAATGGTTAAACCAGACCCAATGACCAACCCTGTCGACCCCATAGGTCACCCTTTTGACCAAAAAAGTCAACATTGGTCAAAATGGTCAAACTGCACCTAATGACTGACTCTGTTGACCCCATAAATCAACTTTTTGACCTAAAAGTCAACTTTGGTCAAAATGGTCAAACCAGACCCAATGACCAACCCTGTTGACCCCATAGGTCAACCTTTTGACCTAAAAAGTCAACTTTGATCAAAATGGTCAAACCAGACCACTGACCAACCCTGTTGACCCCATAGATCAACCTTTTGACCAAAAAAGTCAACTTTGGTCAAAAAGGTCAAACCAGGCCCAATGACCAACCCTGTTGACCCCATAGGTCAACCTTTTGACCTAAAAAGTCAACATTGGTCAAAATGGTCAAACCATACATACTGACCAACCCTGTTGACCCCATAGGTCAACCTTTTGACCTAAAAAGTCAACATTGGTCAAAATGGTCAAATCTGACCCAATGACTAACCCTGTTGACCCCATAGGTCAACCTTTTGACCTAAAATGTCAACTTTGGTCAAAATGGTCAAACTGCACCTAATGACCAACCCAGTTGACCCCATAGGTCACCCTTTTGACCTAAAAAGTCAACTTTGGTCAAAATGGTCAAACCAGATCAATGACCAACCTTGTTGACCCCATAGGTCAACCTTTTGACCTAAAAAGTCAACTTTGGTCAAAATGGTCAAACCATGCCCAATGACCAACCCTATTGACCACATAGGTCAACCTTCTGACCTAAAAAGTCAACATTGGTCAAAATGGTCAAACCAGACCAATGACCTACCCTGTTGACCCCATAGGTTAACCTTTTGACCTAAAAAGTTAACATTGGTCAAAATGGTCAAATCTGACCCAATGACCAACAGTGTTGACCCCATAGGTCAAACTTTTGACCTAAAAATTCAACTTTGGTTAAAATGGTCAAACCAGACCCAATGACCAACCCAGTTGACCCCATAGGTCACCCTTTTGACCTAAAAAGTTAACTTTGGTCATAATGGTCAAACCACACCCAATGTCCAACCCTGTTAACCCCATAGGTCACCCATTTCACCTAAAAAGTCAACTTTGGTCAAAATGGTCAAACCAGACCCAACGACCAACCCTGTTGACCCCATAGGGCAACCATTTGACCTAAAAAGTCAATATTGGTCAAAATGGTCAAATCTGACCCAATGACCAACCCTGTTTACCCCATATGTCAACCTTTTGACCTAAAAAGTCAACTTTGGTCAAAATGGTCAAACGAGACCCAATGACCAACCCAGTTGACCCCATAGGTCACTCTTTTGACCTAAAAAGTCAACTTTGCTCAAAATGGTCAAACCATACCAATGACCAACCCTGTTGACCGCATAGGTCAATCTTTTGAACTAAAAAGTTAACTTTGGTCAAAATGGTCAAACCAGGCCCAATGATCAACCTTGTTGATCCCAATAGGTCAACCTTTTGACCTAAAAAATCAACCTTGGTTAAAATGGTCAAACCAGACCCAATGACCAACCCAGTTGACACCATAGGTTACCCTTTTGACCTAAAAAGTCAACTTTAGTCAAAATAGTCAAACCAGACCCAATGAACAACCTTGTTGACCCCATAGGTCACCCTTTTGACTTAAAAAGTCAACTTTGGTCAAAATGGTCAAACCAGACCCAATGACCAACCCTGTTGACCCCATAAGTCAACCTTTTGGCCTAAAATGTCAATATTGGTCAAAATGGTCAAACCTGACCCATTGACCAACCCTGTTGACCCCATAGGTCAACCTTTTGACCTAAAAAGTCAACTTTGGTCAAAATGGTCAAACCACACCCAATGATCAACCCAGTTGACCCCATAGGTCACCCTTTTGATCTAAAAGTCAACTTTGGTAAAAATGTTCAAATCTGACCCAATGACTAACCCTGTTGACCCCATAGATCAATCTTGTGACCTAAAAAGTCAACTTTGGTCAAAAATGGTTAAACCAGACCCAATGACCAACCCTGTTGACCCCGTTGGTCAACCTTTTGACCTAAAAAGTAAACTTTGGTCAAAATGGTCAAACCAGGGCCAATGACCAACCCTGTTGACCCCATAGGTCAACCTTTTGACCTAAAAAGTCAACATTGGTCAAAATGGTTAAACCAGACCCAATGACCTACCCTGTTGACCCCATAGGTCAACCATTTAACCTAAAAAGTCAACATTGGTCAAAATGGTCAAATCTGACACAATGACCAACACTGTTGACCCCATAGGTCAACCTTTTGACCTAAAAAGTCAACTTTGGTGAAAATGGTCAAACCGGACCCAATGACTAACCCAATTGACCCCATAGGTCACCCTTTTGACTTAAAAAGTTAACTTTGGTCAAAATGGTCAAACCGCACCTAATGACTAACCCTGTTGACTCGATAGGTCACCCTTTTCGACCTAAAAAGTCAACTTTGGTCAAAATGGTCAAACCAGACCTAATGACCAACCCTGTTGACCCCATAGGTTATCCTTTTGACCTAAAAAGTCAACATTGGTCAAAATGGTTAAATCTGACCCAATGACCAGCCCTGTTGACCCCATAGGTCAACCTTTTGACCTAAAAAGTCAACTTTGGTCAAAATCGTCAAACCAGACCCAATGACCAACCCAGTTGACCTCATAGGTTACCCTTTTGACCTAAAAAGTCAACTTTGGTCAAAATGGTCAAACCAGACCAATGACCAACCCTGTTGACCCCATAGGTCAATCATTTAACCTAAAAAGTCAACTTTGGTCAAAATGGTCAAACCAGTCCCAATGATCAACCCTGTTGACCCCATTGGTCAACCTTTTGACTTAAAAGTCAACGTTGGTCAAAATGGTCAAACCAGACCGAATGACCTACCCTGTTGACCCCATAGGTCAACCTTTTGACCTAAAAAGTCAACTTTGGTCAAAATGGTCAAACTAGACCTAATGACCAACCATGTTGACCCCATAGGTCAACCTTTTGACCTAAAAAGTCAACATTGGTCAAAATGGTCTAATCTGACCCAATGATCAACCCTATTGACCTCATAGGTCAACATTTTGACCTAAAAAGTCAACTATGGTCAAAATGGTCAAAGCAGACCCAATGACCAACCCTGTTGACCCCATAGTTCAGCCTTTTGACCTAAAAAGTCAACTTTGGTCAAAATGGTCAAATCTGACCCAATGACCAACCCTGTTGACCCCATAGGTCAACCTTTTGACCTAAAAAGTCAACTTTGATCAAAATGATCAAACTAGACCCAATGACCAACTCTGTTGACCCCATTGACCTAAAAAGTCAACTTTGGTCAAAATAGTCAAACTAGACCCAATGACCAATCCTGTTGACCCCATAAGTCAATCCTTTGATCGAATAACATGTTTAAAACCCCACAATGACAAAACTACAAATATTGTGATCAAATCAACCATGACAAGTTAAAAAAGGTTACATTAGACATTTCAAATTAAATTGATCAATATAGGCTCACTTGGGTCCACCCAGGTAAAAATTGATCAATATTTATCTATTTTAGTCAAAGTAGATAAAAATGAAATAAAAACAACAAAATTAATCAAATAATTAATTTCAAAATTATTTTGATTAATTAAAATGATTAATGATTTAATTTTCAATATTTTAA
This sequence comes from Papilionanthe hookeriana x Papilionanthe teres, assembly GCA_022702705.1. Classification (NCBI taxonomy): domain Eukaryota; kingdom Viridiplantae; phylum Streptophyta; class Magnoliopsida; order Asparagales; family Orchidaceae; genus Papilionanthe; species Papilionanthe hookeriana x Papilionanthe teres. The sequence goes on along the minus strand of CM040429.1, from coordinate 106,892,761 downwards.
CTAAATGACATAATTAATGAAAATGAAAATTAAATTAAAATCATAAAATAACAAAAATAAAAAAAATAACAAAATTAATCAATTAATTAATTTGAAATTATTTTCAATTAACAAATTGATTAATAAAATAATTTCTAACAATTTTAATTAATAACCTAATGGAAATTAAAAGACATAAAATGACACATAGTCTTCCCATGATTTATTAGGCTAAAATCAAATTAAATCCATCTTGAGACATAATTAACACATGATATGACCAAGCTTAAAACCATTTAACCATGGGTTAACACCCATCATGATGGGTAAAGTTAGGTGTCTCTTCCCCCATCACCCTAAGCCATGACTCACCCTTACTTAGCCATGAGGTGGTCGGCCAACTCTAAGCCTCATCTCCCACCTCCCAAGCTAGCCAATGGAGGGAGAACCAAACTTAAACCCACCCCTTACCATGGTTAAATGGAATCATGAGAGGAGAGCATACGTGTCACCATTTGCTAAGGCTAGAGGGTGATGTGTAAGCTCATAAGGAGGAGAAGTTACAGCTCATTTTACACCTCTTGCATGACCCAATGGAAGAGAGCCAAAGCAATGAGCTCATGATGGAAAGCTTAGGAGAAAACACCATGGCTATCCTCTCAGCTGAATTTCTCCTCCAATGGGTTAATAGGGGAGATAACTACTCCCCTAGAACAACCTAAGCTAAGCCATGGCCTCCCCTTGGCTATAAATAGAGCCCAAACCGAGCCTAGTAGGAAGAGAAGAAAAAAGTTAGAAATACATATAGGTTGCTCAAATCTCCTTGCTCCCAACATAAAAACTCTTCCTAAGAGTCTTAGCAATCCATTAGGATCAAATCCAAGCCATAGATTGAGCCCAATCGAGCCAATTTGATCAAATTTCAAAAACAGCCCAAAACAGCCACCTCTTCAAAATTCTCCTTTAAGCCCGACTTCTGGATCAAATTGCTGCCGCAATAATCTTCCATTGGGGTCCTAGAAGACAACTACAAGGTCTGATCTAGCTTGATTTGCTTGTGGCAAAGGTATGAAATTATTTTTCACAAAATAATTCATAGTTTTGAAATATCATGTGTTATACTAGCCAAGAAATGTTACATCACCGTATGGATATATTCTACATGTTTAGATGATTCCATAGGTTCAAAATCACTCAATTTCATCAAGAAATGAGTGAGCTATTAAGCTTTGAAGTTTAACGGTTTAAAATAATTCGAGTTTTTTTTTTGAATTATCTCCGCCGTCTGTTCCCGTGTTTCGGAACGGACGGCGCTGATCGAACCTTCCCGTGTACGCTGTTCCACGCCGCACACAGGATCGTCCCACCCGTTCGACGCGTACGAGGACACGCGTCGACGTCGGGAATTTCTGAATTTATAAAATTTCAGAAAACCTTAAAAACTTCAAAAATTGATATCTTTTTATCTAAAGGTCAAAAAAATATAATAAAAATACATCTGGAAAGCTCTTGAAGAGGAGAAAATTATGAAATAATTAAATACTCTCTAGAGTGTTTTAATTATTAAAAATTATTTATAAATCAAAAAAATATGAAACATTTTGGCATTTATCTTTATGCTCTTATGGATCTTTCATGATTTTTCCAAGGACAGAAAACGTGACTATGACACTTTTCTCTAATTTTCAAGACATCATGTAATTATTTCAAATAATAATTATAAAAATTGAAACTTAAGAAAAATAAAAATGGAAATGACCAGAAATGTTAGGGCAACAGAAAATAACCCTAATAAAATCATTTCTAAGTCATAAAAATAACTTTAAGTGACATTTTAAAATTTAGGATTAAGATTCTTCATTAATTAAATAATTTTTAATCCTAAAAATAACCTTTTTATAAACTTAGCTTATTTTTCTTAATATTCTAAGTTTGAAATGATCTAGTCTATGATAGGCTAATGGAACACTTTAATTAAGTTTATAAATGACAAAATTATACTTAATTAAGTTTAAAAGATCATTTAAACCTATTTAATCTTAAATTTAATAAATTAAGTCTAAAATGACAAAATTAGACTTAATTAGATTTAAAACATCATTTAAACCTATTAAACCTTAAATTTAATAAATTAAGTCTAAAATGACAAAATTAGACTTATTTAGGTTTAAAACATCATTTAAACCTATTTAACCTTGAATTTAATTAATTAAGTTTAAAATGACAAAATTAGACTTAATTAAGTTTAAAACATCATTTAAACCTATTTAATCTTAAATTTAATTAATTACGTCTAAAATGACAAAATTAGACTTAATTAGGTTTAAAACATCATTTAAACCTATTTAATCTTAAATTTAATTAATTAAGTTTAAAATGACAAAATTAGACTTAATTAGGTTTAAAATATCATTTAAACCTATAAAACCCAAAATTCAATTAATTAAGTCCAAAATGATAAAATTAGACTTAATTAAGTTTAGAATATCATTTAAACCCATTTAATTAATCAATTAAACCTTACCTAAATTAGGTTTAATTAACCTTAAATAATTAGACTTAACCCATAATAAGTCTAATTAATCAATTAAACCTTACCTAAATTAGGTTTAATTAACCTTAAATAATTAGACTTAACCCATAATAAGTATAATTAATCAGTTAAACCTTACCTAAATTAGGTTTAATTAATCTTATATAATTAGACTTAACCCATAATAAGTCTAATTAATCAATTAAACCTTACCTAAATGAGGTTTAATTAACCTTAAATAATTAGACTTAACCCATAATAAGTCTAATTAATCAATTAAACCTTACGTAATTTAGGTTTAATTAACCTTAAATAATTAGACTTAACCCACAATAAGTCTAATTAATCAATTAAACCTTACCTAAATTAGGTTTAATTAACCTTAAATAATTAGACATAACCCATAATAAGTCTAATTAATCAATTAAACCTTATCTAAATTAGGTTTAATTAACCTTAAATAACTAGACTTAACCCATAATAAGTCTAATTAATCAATTGAACCTTACCAAAATTAGGTTTAATTAACCTTAAATAATTATACTTAACCCATAATAAGTCTAATTAATTAATTAAACCTTATCAAAATTAGGTTTAGTTAACCTTAAATAATAAAACCTAAATCTAACTTAGGTTTAACCTACACTAGGCTTAAGTCAAACCAAATTTAGGTTCAACCCAACATAAACCTAAGTCAAAACTAAATCTAACTTTGGTCTAACCTATACTAAACTTAAGTTAAACTAAACTTAGATTCAACCTGACATGAATCTAAGTCTAACCCAAACACAACTTAAGTCTAACCAATGTTAGACTTAAGTCAAACTAAACTTAGATTCAACCTGACATGAATCAAAGTCTAACCCAAACATAACTTAAGTAAAACCCATGTTAAACTTAAGTCAAATTAATCTTAGGTTCAACCCGACATGAACTTATGTCTGACCTAAATTCAATGTAAGTTCAGTCCATATTGAACTCAAGCCAAGTTTAAATATAGGTTCAAATTAAACTTAAGTTAAATCTTAACTTAAGGCCAAACTATATTAAACTTTTAATCTAACTTAATTCAAACCTAAATTCAACATAAAATTTTAATTAAGTCTAACATCCTAGACTTAATAAAATCATCAAGCAATTGAGATTTAAAACAACAAATTATGAACCTAAGTCTAATTTATTTGACTTAATGTGTCAATAAACTACAGCTAAATAGAATTAATTAAAACTTAAGCCTTATCTAAAAGGATTTAGATTGTCTGCAATTCTAATTAAGTCTAATTTATTAGGCTTGATTAACCTTTAGGTCCTATTTAAACAAGGCTTAAAATTTAATTAAGTCTATTCTAAGTTAAATCTTTTAACTTAAGTTCAGACAGACATGAACTTAAGTTAATTAGATTCAATCAACATTTAATCTAACTTAGGTTCAACCAGACATGAACCCAAGTTAATTCAATTAATATTGAATCTAAATTTAAACCTTTTAACTTAAGTTCATATAGACAAGAACTCGAGTTAATTGGATTCAATCAATATTGATTTTAACTTAAGTTCAACCAGATAAGACACCAAGTTAATTCAATCAATATTGAATCTAACTTTCAACCTTTTAACTTAAGTTCAGACAGACATGAACTCAAGTTAATCTAAACCAAACCTTTTAACTTAGGTTCAAACAGACATGAACTCAAGTTAATTAGATTCAATCAACATTGAATTTAACTTAGGTTCAACCAGACGTGAGCTCAAGTTAATTCAATCAATATTGAATCTAATTTTTAACCTTTTAACTTAAGTTCAGACAGACATGAGCTCAAGTTAATCTAAACCAAACCTTTTTAACTTAAGTTCAAACAGACATGAACTCAAGTTAATTAGATTCAATCAACATTGAATTTAACTTAGGTTCAACCAGACATGCGCTCAAGTTAATTCAATCAATATTGAATCTAATTTTTAACCTTTTAACATAAGTTCAGACAGACATGAACTCAAGTTAATTTAAACCAAACCTTTTAACTTAAGTTTAGACAGATATGAACTCAAGTTAATCTAACCCGACTTTCAACTCAAATTCAAACAGACATAAATTCAAAATTCAAGTTTAAACTTAAATCAAGACATAAATTCGACATTTCAAACCAAAATCGACATAACCGACATAAATTCGACATTTCAAAACATAAATCGACATAACCGACATAAATTCGACATTTCAAACATAACCGACATAAATTCGACATTTTAAACCAAAATCGATATAACAGACATAAATTTGACATTTCAAACAAAAATTGACATAACCGACATAAATTTGACATTTCAAACCAAAATCGACATAATCGACATAAAATTGACATTTCAAATATAAATTTGACACATATCGATATAAAATTAATCCTATATTTCGATAAAATTAAACATTAATCAATATAATTTGACATAAACTGACATCCAGGACATGTTAAATCAAAACAATGAACATGACATTATTTTCTGACAATCATTTCTTTGCAGGGTGAAGACAAAAAGTTTTATTTAGATTTTCTTTGCATGTTATAGGATGTGCTAACTCTGTTTTGCAGGATGACATTCTAGACAAACAACAACAAAACCAAAACTTTTTAGGATAGCCACCAAACATAATATTTTCAAAATGAAACAAAACAATGACATGGACAAACAAAAACAAAACTTTTAGGATAGTCACCAAAAAAAAACAAAAACAACGGCATGGAAAACAACAACAAAACTTTTAAGATAACGACATGAAAAACAAAATCAAACCATCAAAATAATAAATATGACATGACATTTAGGAGTGATAGTGGGTACATCTCTCCTTAAAAATAAAATTTTAGAAAACAAATGATTGACATTAATCAGAAGTTTTCTTAGCAATTAAAAATTTTTTAAGATGTAATTAACTATAGAAGCTTGCTTTTATAGGAGATCCAAAAGGACCCACAATAGAAATCTCTGGTTTTCTATGATTTTCTTTGTATGAAAATTCTAGGATATTCTTCTATAAGGATTGTCATAGACATCCTTTTCTACTATTCGCCCTAAATTCCTCAAATCTTTCATGGGATTTATAGGAATAAAATTAGGCTAATATTAGATGGAGACTCCTCAATATCGACACACACACCAAATCTCTTTCCATTCGTCGACAAAAGATTCAGTGCCGACTCCACTGGCAAAATTCTTTCTTCTCATCTTTTGTCATCATTTGTTTTCATTTCGAATTTTAAAATAAGCTCCCAGTTTATAAATAAGTCAATAATATTCGTTTTTTTTGAAATTTCAGAAAAGTTGCAACGGATTCTCTGAATTCAATCTTTTCTTATTTTCAAGACTTTGACATACCACTGGAGGAAAATCCTCCCTTTTATCAAAATGATTATAGATTATTTAGTGAAACAGAATTCATATTAGATAATCCATATCAAACTGATACACAATATTTTCAAGAATTTGACTTACAACCTTATGAAGACTTTCTGAATTTTACAGAAAATTTACCTGAATATATACCTGAAGAACCTAATATCTTTGAGGAAATGAAGAGACAAGCAGATAGGAAAGGAAAACAAGTTTACAAGGAAGATGATGCTCCACCATCATCTATGTATGAGATTGGATCTTGTTCAAAGAATATTCATAAAACTCCTTCATTCAAAAGAAAGAAAAGGTGGAACGAAAATGATAATTTTGAAACACCTGAATTTCAACAAAATATTTTTGGAAACCCTTCCTTTTTAGAAGAAAATCAATATAATCTGATTCCTGTTGAATACACTGATAATTCCTTTCAACCTAAAAGCTCTCCTCCGTTTCGTGCTATATATTCAGTGTTTAAAGATACTTCTGATAGTTCCAATGAAAATGTTGCCAGTGTTAAGATGGTAGAAACACGATCTACTTCCTTAACACGAGAATCAAATGAAGAGGAGGCAACCAATGAATTGCGAGCCGTGATACGACAACGTGATGAACAAATTATTCATCTTGAACAAAAAATGGAAGAATATGTAGCAACTTTGCAAAATCCACCAACGAACCCATCTCCAGCCATTGAAATCATCAGACCGGAGGCTATTCATATCCTTGAAAATAAAGAAAAATCAATAGATTTTGAGGAAAGCACTCAAAAGAAAAATAATTCCCCTCATAAAGAGATTCCAGAAAAGGATATTACAAAACTTGTGGAACAAAAAATTAAAGAAACAATGGCTCAAGTGAAAGCTGGAGTATTAACTCCAAAGGTTAGACCATACCCAGAGGAATTTGATTCTGTCCAATACCCTAAAGGTTTTGTTCCTCCTGTCTTTAAGATGTTTGATGGAACGGGTAATTCCTGACAACATCTTACACATTTTAGAGCGAGCTGCTGTAATGCTGGAGGAAGTGATGCTCTCCTATTTTGACAATTTGTTAACAATCTCACAGGAGTTGCCTTCGACTGGTATGCAGAACTTCCCAATGGATCTGTCAAAACCTTTGTGGATCTTGAAAGCCTCTTTATTCAATGTTTTGCAGGAGCACAACATCACACCACTGTTGGTTATTTGGTGGTAGAAAAACAAAAACCGAGAGAAAGTTTAGTGGATTATATTTTACGCTGGAGAAATCTCAGCATGAAATGTGAACCACAACTACAAGAACAACACGCTGTTGGAATATTTCTTAAAAATATCCATGGTCCTATAGCATTTATGCTCAAAGGATTCATAATAAAGACATTTAAAAAATTACTCAGTAAGGCTGCTAATCTCCATGAAAAACAAAACAAATGTGTAACAGAGAAAATTGAAAAAACAAAAACTATCAAAATATTTGAAAAGAAACCTGGAAATGTTGTAGTAAAAGGTAAACAGGTGATGCAGATTCAAACAGAACAAAAGAAACAACAATGACAGAATCCTTCGACATCACAAACATCACCTCAATTACAACTTCAACAACCAATCCCGATACCAACAGAAAAGAAAACAATGGCTGAAAGAATGGATAAAGAATATTCATTTAAAACAGAAGCTATTAGTAAAATATTTCGTAGTCTGCTTAAAATGCCTGAATTTAATCTACCAAAAGCTAAAAGGCCAGCAGAAATTGACACGAAAGACAATCCTAATTACTGTCCTTATCACAGAATGCTTGGACATAAAATTGAAGACTGTTTTGTCTTCAAAGACTGGTTGGAGCGTAATTTTAAAGACAGAAACATAATAATCCCAAAAGAATATTTGAAAGAACTTGAAAAAGGATCAGTCAATATAATTTCGATAGAGAAACTCAATCCTGGAAACAAAGACAGTACTTCTGAAGAAATCTTTACTAAATATCAAATCACAAAATTTACCAAGAAAGAAAAGAAAAAGAAAATCAAGAAACCAAAAAAGATCAAAGGTCTTCCAAGTATAGGGGATGCAACTACTTTTGTACCTTCTAGTTCATTTTCCTCTTATACTAGGATAGTTATGTCGGGTGAAGGACGAAAAATCCTCGAACCGATAACTTTGTATGACTTCCTTTTTACTATCATGAATAATAACAATCCTAGTTTTGCTTATATTTTGTCTATTTTGGGTGATGTTTCTGAGAATAATCATTTGAATTCTAACCCTATAGATGATACTCAAATCGTATATGATCAATCTAAAGACAACCAAAATAATGAAAATACAGATGAAAAATCTGACAATGATGAAAATGAAAATGACATTGCTACACTCCAACTATGAGGAACTCCGATTTCCATAGAATTAGAATCCTCAGACTCGAAGACAAAAGAGTCGGATAATCAACTTGAAGAAACAGTTGAAATTAATTTAAGGAGTGGAAAAATCTAACCTCCTAGGATGACTCCACAAGAAAAAGAAAGACAAATAATCACACCAGACAAGAAAATTCCTCCAATGCATCCCCAAACCCCTAAAAGAAATAAGGACGATCTTCATAACAAAGTGGATTATAACGTACTAGCTCATTTAAGAAAATTACCTGCGAAGTTAAGCATCTATGATGCTCTCATACTTTCCAAAGAAATGAGAGAATCTTTAATAAAGGCCCTTTCAGTTCCAGATATTTGCTTAACTCATCTTGCTAGTATTACCAAAAATGAAGCTTACCAATTAGAGGAATCAATGAAGATTACCTTCTCTGACAATGACTTGTTGCTTGGAACAACTGAATACAATCGTCCATTGTATATTACGGTGAACATAAATGATACAATACTTTTAAGAGTTCTTATTGACCTAGGTGCTTCAATCAACATTATGCATTTGAGAACTCTTGCATTTTTGGAAATTGATGCCTCTCAACTATCAAGGGATACAATGATGCTAAGAGGATTTAATCAACAAGGAGAACGGACCCTTGGATCAATAACATTACTCTTGAAAATAGCTGACTTGGCAACGACAGCAAAATTTCATATTATTGATTCATACACCTCTTTTAATGCCTGACTTGGTAGACCTTGGCTTCATGAGGGGTAGGAATGTCGTATTAGAGGAGATCTGCAACCGTTTTCAATTCATGAAATCGGTTTACATGAAGATGCAGCATATTATGCTCCTATAAATAAAACAATGTCTTCCAAAGAAACAATGGTGGATGTGAAGAAAAGATCAAAGAAAATAAAATAAATGAAAAGAATTCTTCTTCAATTAATACAAGAGGAACTAATTCCCATCAAACTCATACTCGAGGACGAGGACGAGGGAAAGAAGATCCGATTATTACAATAAAGAAACCACTGAAATTCAAAATCCACTTGGACTCTGAAGAAGAAACGACATCTGTGATTGCAAAGAAGAAACGACATCTGTGATTGTGAAGAAACGTCAATTCAAAATATCTTTGGAAGAAGAAGATAAAGAAAGACAATTTGAATCTATGTATGACAAAATTAATCATTATATACATTCTATGACTTTGACTCCAATCTCCACTGCTAAGATTGAGAATCTAATAGTCAAAGAAGTATATAATGATGACAAAAAGCCAATTAAGTTTAGACATGGCTCTACTTCTTCTTGTACTAAAGATGATGCAAAAATAGAAGATGAAAATCTTCCACAATCAATGAAATTCCTTTTGAGTTGTATTCTCCTTGGGCACAAAAATTTATTCAAAATAGTTTAATGCTCAAACAATGATCTTTAAAACAACCACATTTCATTGAACAAATGTGGAATAATAATAAATGAAATTCTAACTCCAAAGAAGGTATTGGATTTGGAACTCTAGGACCATTAGATGACACAGAATTTTGTCTGACCATCACCGAAGAATATAATTTTGAATCATTACCCGATCTTCCAATTGAAGATGCTCCTCCAGAATTGGAAGAAGAAATTAAATCAACATTTGATGAACTAAAAGAAATAAATTTAGGAACTTGTGAAAATCCAAAACCAACTTTTATTAGTTCATTCCTTAATGATGAGGAAGCAAAGGACATAACTCAACTGTTGATAGAATATAAAGACTGTTTCGCTTGGACTTACGACGAGATGCCTGGCTTATCTCCAGAAGTCGCAGTCCATAAACTTGGGATAAATCAAATCACAATCCCAGTTAAACAAGCTCCGAGAAGGATGCGTGTCGAAATAGAGCAACAAGTCATTGCAGAAATCAAGAAATTGATAGAAGCTGACTTCATATGAGAAGAGAATTATCCGACATGGTTAGCCAATGTGGTGCCAGTTAAAAAGAAAAATGGACAGATAAGGGTCTGTATAGACTTCGGGGACTTGAACAAAGCATGTCCAAAAGATGAATTTCCTTTGCCAATTCCTGAATTAATGGTTGATATAGCATCAAAACATGCAATATTCTCCTTTATGGATGGATCATCAGGATATAACCAAATAAAAATGTTTTCGGAGGACGAAGCGAATACAGCTTTCTGAACACCCATGGGGATATGTTGTTATAAGGTTATGCCATTTGGACTAAAAAATGCTAGTGCAACCTATCAAAGAGACATGACACGGATTTTTGATGAATTAATACATAATCAAGTCGAATGTTACGTCGAAGATCTGGTTGTCAATAGTAAACAAAAAGATGATCATATATACGATTTGAGACTTGTATTTGAACGACTACGACAATACAATCTTAAAATGAATCCCTTAAAGTGCGCCTTCAGTGTCACTTAAGGAAAATTTTTAGGATTTGTAGTTCAGCATTGTGGGATAGAAATTGATCCTCTCAAAATTGAAGCTATCTTGAATATGCCTCCTTCTAAAAATCTAACCCATTGAGATCCTTTTAAGGAAAATTAGCGTATATACGCCGTTTCATTTCCAATCTATCGGGTAGATGTCAACCTCTCGTTGCCCTTACTAGAAAGGATACCAAATTTGTGTGGGATGAAAAATGTCAGCACGCCTTTGAAAACATCAAACAACATCTGACAACCCCTCCGGTCTTAGCAGCCCCTGTATTAGGAAGACCTCTAATCCTTTACACCGCAGTGTTGGACAATTCACTTGGAGCTTTACTAGCACAAGTAAATGATGAGGGAAAAGAAAGTGCATTGTACTAGTTAAGTCGTTGTTTAGTTCCAACAGAAATAAAATTCCCGACAATTGAGAAGCATTGTTTAGCCTTAATCTTCGCAGTTCAAAAACTAAGGCATTATATGCTTTCTCATAAGGGAACTCTTATTTCAAGAGTTAACCAATTATAATATTTAATAACACGACCAACACTTTCTGGGAGATTAGCAAGATGGGCAATGATCTTACTCCAATTTGATATAACATTTGTACCGTTATGTGCTGTCAAAGGACAAATCCTGGTAGATTTCTTAGCAGCACATCCAATTCCAACTAAATCACCCCTTAATGACGATTTACCTGATGAACAAATATCAGAAATAAAAAATTCCAATGTGCAACGTTGGGAACTCTACTTTGATGGAGCATCATCTGCATGGAATGACAAAGACAAACAAACAATTATACCAGGCAAAGCTGGAGTAGGATTGATTTTCATTACTCCAGACAAAACGATGATGTTTTTTTCCTATCATTTGACAGAGCCATGCACAAATAATGAAGCCGAATATGAAGCGCTCATAACCGGTCTAGAATTAACAATATTGATGGAATTTAAAAATATTGACATCTACGGGGATTCCCAGTTGATTATTAATCAAATTGCTGGCAAATACAAAACTTTGAAACCACGACTTGAACAATATTCCCATTACACTCTGAAATTGCTTCAAAGAAATTCCTAACGTAACATTCTTCTTAATCCCATGACGAGACAACTCTCTAGCAGACGCTTTGGCAAAACTTGCAAAGGAGTTTGCCTGTCCAGAAGAAGACGACATACCGGTCTCTATAAGAGAACGACAAGTTCTTTCTCAAAATTGATATTGATAATTTACATAAAATCGATGAAAATATGACAATGACAATAAATGACGAAAATGATGATTGGCGACAACCAATCATCCAATATTTACAAACTGGAAAATTACCTGAAAATATTTCCATTGCCAACCAAATTAAACGAAGTGCATTATCATATGCTCTAATAAATGATATTCTTTACAAACAATCTTTTGATCAAATGTGGTTAAGATGCTTAAACCAAGTTGAAGCTCAAGAGATTGTTAAGGAAGTTCATTCAGGTTTATGTGGTGCACATCAATCTGGACCCAAAATGAAAATAAAAAGAATGGGTTATTATTGGCCGACAATGATGACCGATTGCCTTGACATTGCAAAGAAATGCCATCAATGTCAAATACATGGGGTAGTTTTACATCAACCTCCAAATGTCCAACACTCAACTATTGCATCATGACCATTTGAATGTTAGGGTACCGACATAGTGGGCCCTATAGATCCTCCATCTTCCAAGGGTCATTAATTTATTCTGGCAGCCACTAACTATTTTTCCAAGTGGGAAGAAGCAACACCACTTAGAGAAGTTAAGGCAGAACAAGTTCTTCATTTCTTTAAAACACATATGGTTTATAGATTTGGAATTCCTCGAAAGGTCATGTCAGAAAACGGATTAGCCTTCAAAAACACGAAAATGAATAATTTTATCCAAAGACACGGGATTGATTGGAGGTACTCCACAATTTATTACCCTAAGGCCAATGGATTAGCCGAAGCTTTCAATAAAACATTGGTTCAAATCTTGAAAAAGACGTTGAATAACAGTACCGAGACGAGTGGCATGAACGATTAATAGAAGCTTTATGGGCTTATAGAACTACATACCGAACTCCAACACGATCTACACCATTTGCTTTGGTATATGGTTCGAAGCCATTTTACCACTCGAAGTCCAAATTCCTTCTCTCAGAATTGTGATAGCAAACAAAATAACTGAAGAAGAAAATGCTAGACTACGACTTGAAGAACTTGAAAGTTTAGAAGGCAAACGTTTTCAAGCCTAACAAAATCTCGAACTGTATCAAGCAAAAATGAAACGAGCTCACGACAAATTAGTTCACCCCAGAACCTTTCGAATCGGCAAATTAGTTTTGGTTCTTCGAAGACTTATACTAGCTCATCGAAAGATAGGTGGGAAATTTGAACCAATATGGGAAGGCCCATATGTAATTGAAAATACATATTCAGGAGGATCTTACCAACTGGTGGATTGTAAAGGAGAAAGAATCCTGCCTCCAATCAATGGGCGTTTTCTAAAGAAATACTATGCAACATAAAAAAAAAAATGAATAACGACTTATTTATAAACTGGGACAATAAATTCCTCTTTCCAAAATCATCTTTAATTTTTTCTTTATGACATCAGTTTCATTTGCTGAACAAATGTTTAAAAGGCTAAATGTTGTTTTATCTTTCTGTTTTAAGGAAAAATGCCTGAAAATAGGTTATTTTTCTCATTTCGAAACAACATGACTTTCGCCTTCGACCGTCGACATATAAACGAGAGGAACATAATTCATTTTAACTTTGACCTGTTGCAAGTCAAATCATTATATCATGGATCATTGCTTTATCTGGTGAATCATAGTGAAGTTAATCTACAAACACTTTTGATAGAATTCAAACTCTGACAACCCGAAGAATATGACTTCACAATCAGTGACAGCTGAGATGAGGGAGAATTCATGACTACTTCAGTACAAGGAGCATCCACATCGGGTACAAAAAATATGGCAACATGACTTACTAGATCACAAAGACTAAATCATAATAAACGACTGAAATGACAAAAAAAATTACAGGAAACACAAAACATGGAGGATATTAGTCAAATGAAATCTTGAACTATTAACACTCCATTTAAGGAAATAAACTCTGCCTCAGAAACGACAGATCTGGACCCTGCAAAGAAAAATGAAAATGGAAAAGCAGTTATCACTTCACCTGCTCAGAGTCTGAAGGTGTCAGATAAAAAGGTTGATGAAAAAAATCACTCAAGGGAAGAGGTGCGACAAATTCTCGCTATCGTGTGGAGAACTTTTGAACAATACAAACACATGAATAAAAGGACAATAAATATTTTGGATGGTCTTAAACAGTTTACCAGAATATTTGATGAAGCTGAACAAACTGCTATCATTGATCATATTACAAAAGCCCAAAATCAGGGTAGGGCTGGACTCCTTCAAAGGAAAACCTATTCTAAACCTAATAAATGGATTCGTGGCAAGGGTAAACAAACCCTACAATATGGGTGTTGCTACAATTATGCAAGATACAGAGAAGGAAATCTTCCCGGAATTTTGCGACACGAACAAGTCGATCCTTTACCCACTGTGATAATCCAAGCTATCAAACGACTTGTCACTTGAGGGATTTTACCTACAGACTGTATTCCTGACAGTTGCATCATCAATATATATGATAAAGGAGACTATATCCCTCCTCACATTAACAGCCATGATTTTGAGAGAGCGGTTTGCACCGTGTCACTAATGAACCGCTGTTCCGCTGTGTTTGGAAGGGAGATACAAATCTTGGGACCTGGAGAGTTTGAAGGTACGTGTCGTATTCTTTTAACTCGAGGATCGGTTCTCCTATTTCAAGAGAACGATGCAGATTTTGTAAAACACTGCATACCCAGTGTCAACAAGCCACGCATCTCAATTACTTTAGACGAATGAAGCCCGACAAACGACCTGTCGGATATAATGCTATACCAGAACTGAAGAATCTACAACCTTTGGAATTACCATAACCCCATAAATGTCTAAATACCTGAAACATGTTTGATAAATAATGTTTTGGAGTGTAGGACGTTTATGGACAGTCTGTTAATATCCAAAGCTATGTTATGACTTATAAGAACTTTTGACATGTGATAAATCTATAATTGTCGATGTGTGATATATCGGTAGCTGTTGGTATGTAAAATATCAGTAGTTTGTTGCAGCACACTATATGATATGTACACATATATGTACCGTTAGTTTTGCTTGCAATAATATGTACTGGTGACCTTTTTATGGAAATAAAATAAAATGTTGGAAAAATATTCCCCATTGTCTATCATATGTCGACAGGTCCTAAAAATAATAAAATAAATTTTAATGATGAAATAAATGAATTGTGATAACTAAACATGAGAATTATCATTCGACATATATAGGTCAAAACCAAACCCCAGCGGATATTCCCACCAAAATATTAGTGAGTTCGCCACTCTCTCCAGTTATTGGATGTAAGTCCTTTTCCTAACACGAAAATCATGGCTTTCCTCTAACTAAATCTTGACATTGACATTTTGAGGAAAACAGAAAAAGACATCTATTTTCTCTCTCAAGTTATTGGATGTAAGTCTTTTCCTGACACGGAAATCATGGCTTTCCTCTAACCAAATCTTGACATTGACATTTTGAGGAAAATAGAAAATGACATCTATTTTCTCTCTCTGGTAATTGGATATAAGTCCTTCCCTGACACGGAAATCATGGCTTTCCTCTAACCAAATCTTGACATTGACATTTTGAGGAAAATAGAAAATGACATCTATTTTCTCTCTCCGGTTATTGGATATAAGTCCTTTCATGACACGGAAATCATGGCTTTCCTCTAACGAAATTTTGACATTAAAATTTTGAGGAAAATAGAAAATGTCATCTATTTTCTCTCTCCGGTTATTGGATATAAGTCCTTTCCTGACACGGAAATCATGGCTTTCCTCTAACCAAATCTTGTCATTGACATTTTGAGGAAAATAGAAAGTGACATATATTTTCTCTCTCTGGTTATTGGATATAAGTCCTTTCCTGCCACGGAAATAATGGCTTTCCTCTAACCAAATCTTGACATTGACATTGACATTTTGAGAAAAATAGAAAATGACATCTATTTTCTCTCTCTGGTTATTGGATATAAGTCTTTTCCTGACACGGAAATTACGACTTTCCTTTAACCAAATTTTGACATTGACATCTTGAGAAATGGAAAACGACATCCATTTTCTTTCTCTCCAGTTATGGGATATAAGTCCTTTCCTGACAAGGAAATCATGACATTCCTTTAACAAAATATCGACATTGACATTTTTTTTAATTTGACATTCGTTTTCTCTCCCAGTGAATCCCTTCTCTAAACACAAGAAAAACATTCCTTCTCAGACCCGACAGACAAGACATCTGACATCCACTAGGAGCGGTATGACACCCACTTCTTTCCAGATTGTTATAAAACGTTTTCTAGACCATTTCGGTCAACACCAATATGTGCAGAATACTTATATAGTATTCTACACATATTTGGGGCCCTTTTGTTGACGTCATTTATAATGAGTCAATACCTTTTGACCTAAAAAGTCAACATTGGTCAAAATGGTCAAATCTGACCCAATGACCAACCCTGTTGACCCCATAGGTCAACCTTTTGAAATAAAAAGTCAACTTTGGTCAAAATGGTCAAACCAGATCAAAAGACCAACCCAGTTGACCCCATAGGTCACCTTTTTGACCTAAAAAGCCAACTTTGGTCAAAAAGGTCAAACCAGAGCCACTGACCAACCCTGTTGACCCCATAGGTCACCCTTTCGACCTAAAAAGTCAACGTTGGTCAAAATGGTCAAACCAGACCCAATGACCAACCCTGTTAACCCCATAGGTCACCCTTTTGACTTAAAAAGTCAACTTTGGTCAAAATGGTCAATCCAGACCCAATGACCAACCATGTTGACCCCATAGGTCACCCTTTTGACCTAAAAAGTCAACTTTAGTCAAAATGGTCAAACCAGACCCAATGACTAACCCTGTTGACCCCATAAATCATCTTTTTTGACCTAAAAAGTCAACTTTGGTCAAAATGGTCAAACCAGACACATTGACCAACCCTGTTGACCCCATAGGTCAACCTTTTGACCTAAAAAATCAACTTTGATCAAAATGGTCAAACCAGACCAATGACTAACCCTGTTGACCCCATAGGTCAACCTTTTGACCTAAAAAGTCAACTTTGGTCAAAATGGTTAAACCAGGCCCAATGACCAACCCTGTTGACCCTATAGCTCAACCTTTTGACCTAAAAAGTCAACATTGGTCAAAATGGTCAAATCTGACCCAATGACAAACCCTGTTAACCCCATAGGTCAACCTTTTGACCTAAAAGGTCAACATTGGTCAAAATGGGCAAACCAGACCCAATGACCAACCCTGTTGACCCCATAGGTCAACCTTTTAAACTAAAATGTCAACATTGGTCAAAATGGTCAAATCTGACCCAATGACCAACCCTGTTTACCCCGTAGGTCAACCTTTTACCTAAAAAGCCAACATTTGTCAAAATGGTCAAACCAGACCCAATGAACAACCCTGTTGACCCCAT
Source organism: Papilionanthe hookeriana x Papilionanthe teres (assembly GCA_022702705.1). Lineage (NCBI taxonomy): Eukaryota > Viridiplantae > Streptophyta > Magnoliopsida > Asparagales > Orchidaceae > Papilionanthe > Papilionanthe hookeriana x Papilionanthe teres. The sequence continues at coordinate 106,875,436 of CM040429.1, read as the reverse complement.
AGGTCAACCTTTTGAACTAAAAAGTCAACATTGGTCAAAATAGTCAAATCGGACCCAATGACCAACCCTGTTGACCCCATAGGTCAACCTTTTGACCTAAAAGTCAACTTTTGTCAAAATGGTCAAACCAGACCCAATGACCAACCCTGTTGACCCCATAGGTCAACCTTTTAACCTAAAAAGTCAACATTGGTCAAAATGGTCAAATTTGACCCAATGACCAACCTTGTTGACTCCATAGGTCAACCTTTTGACCAAAAAAGTCAACTTTGATCAAAATGGTCAAACCAGACCTAATGACCAACCCTGTCGACTCCATAGGTCAACATTTTAACCTAAAAAGTCGACATTGGTCAAAATGGTCAAACCAGACCTAATGACCAACCCTATTGACCCCATAGGTCAAACTTTTGACCTAAAAAGTCAACTTTGGTCAAAATGGTCAAACCAGACATAATGACCAACACTGTTGACCCCATAGGTCAACCTTTAGACCTAAGAAGTCAACATTGGTCAAAATGGTCAATTCTGACCCAATGACCAACCCTGTTGACCCCATAGGTCAACCTTTTGACCTGAAAGTCAACTTTGGTCAAAATGGTCAAACCAGACCCAATGACGAACCCTTTTGACCCCATAGGTCAACCTTTTGACCTAAAAAGTGAACTTTGGTCAAAATGGTCAAATCTGACCCAATGACCAACCCTGTTGACCTCATAGGTCAACCTTTTGACCTAAAAAGTCAACTTTTGTCAAAAGGGTCAAACCAGACCCAATGAACAACTTTGTTGACCCCATAGGTCAACCTTTTAACCTAAAAAGTCAACTTTGGTCAAAATAGTCAAACTAGACCCAATGACCAATCCTGTTGACCCCATAAGTCAATCCTTTGATCTAATAACATGTTTAAAACCCCACAATGACAAAACTACAAATATTGTGATCAAATCAACCATGACAAGGTTAAAAAGGTTACATTGGACATTTCAAATTAAATTGATCAATATAGGCTGACTTAGGTCAACCTAGGTTAAAATTGGTCAACACTTATCTATTTTAATCAAAGTAGATAAAAATGAAAAAAAATAACAAAATGAATCAAATAATTAATTTCAAAATTATTTTGATTAATTAAAATAATTGATTATTTAATTTTTAATATTTTAATTAAATGACATAAATAATTAAAATGAAAATTAAATTAAAATCATAAAATAACAAAAACAACAAAATTAATCAATGAATTAATTTGAAATTACTTTCAATTAACAAATTGATTAATAAAATAATTTCTAACAATTTTAATTAATAACCTAATGGAAATTAAAAGACATAAAATGACACATAGCCTTCCCATGATTAGGCTAAAATCAAATTAAATCCATCTTGATACATAATAAACACATAGTAAGACCAAGATTATAACCATTTAACCATGGGTTAACACCCATCCTGATGGGTAAAGTGAGGTGTCTCTTCCCCCTTCACCCTAAGCCATGACTCACCCTTACTTAGCCATGAGGTGGACGGCCAACACCAAGCCTCATCTCCCACCTCCCAAGCTAGCCAATGGAGAGAGAACCAAACTTAAACCCACCCCTCACCATGGTTAAATGGAATCATGAGAGGAGAGTATATGTGTCACCATTTGCTAAGGCTAGAGGGTGATGTGTAAGCTCATAAGGAGGAGAAGTTACAGCTCATTTCACACCTCTTGCATGACCCAATGGAAGAGAGCCAAAGCAATGAGCTCATGATGGAAAGCTTGGGAGAAACCACCAAAGCTATCCTCTCAGCCGAATTTCTTCTCCAATGGGTTAATAGAGGAGATAAAAACTCCTCTAGAACAACCTAAGCTAAGCCATGACCTCCCCTTGGCTATAAGTAGAGCCCAAACCGAGCCTAGTAGGAAGAGAAGAAAAAATTATAAATTCCTATAGGCTGCTCAAATCTCCTTGCTCCCAACATAAAACTCTTCCTAAGAGTCTCAGCAATCCATTAGGATGAAATCCAAGCCATAGGTTGAGCCCAATCGAGCCATTTTGATTAAATTTCAAAAACAGCCCAAACCAGCCACCTCTTCAAAATTCTCCTTTAAGCAAAAATTCTCCTTTGATCAAATTGCTGCAGCAATAATCTTCCATTAGGGTCCTAGAAGACAACTACAAGGTCTGATCTAGCTTGATTTGCCTGTGGAAAAGGTATGAAATTATTTTTCACAAAATAATTCGTATTTTTGAAATATCATGTGTTATACTAACCCATAAATGTTACATCACCGTATGAATATATTCTACATGTTTAGATGATTTCATAGGTTAAAAAATCACTCAATTTCATCAAGAAATGAGTGAGATATTAAGCTTTAAAGTTTAATGGTTTAAAATAATTTGATTTTTTTTTTTGAATTATCTCCGTCGTCCGTTCCCGTGTTTTGGAACGGACGGCGCTGATTGAACCTTCCCGTGTACGTTGTTCCGCGCAGTACACAGGATCGTCCCGCCCGTTCGACGCGTACGAGGACACGCGTCGACGGCGGGAATTTCTGAATTTATTAAATTTCAGAAAACCTTAAAAACTTCAAAAATTGATATCTTTTTATCTAGAGGTCATAAAAATAAAATAAAATTACCTCTGGAAAGCTCTTGAAGAGGAGAAAATTATGAAATAAAAATCATAATTTTTTTCCCATTATTTAATTTTTAAATAATTAAATACTCTCTGGAGTTTTTTAATTATTAAAAATTATTTATAAATCTAAAAAATATGAAACTTTGAGGCATTTATCTTTATGCTGTTAGGGATCTTTCATGAATTTTCCAAGGACAGAAAACATGTCTATGACACTTTTCTCTAATTTTCAAGACATCTTGTAATTATTTCAAATAATAATTATAAAAATTGAAAATTAAGAAAAATAAAAATGGAAATGACCAGAAATGTTAGGGCAACAGAAAATAACCCTAATAAAATCATTTCTAAGTCATAAAAATCACTTCAAGTTACATTTTAAAATTTAGGATTAAGATTCTTTATTAATTAAATAATTTTTAATCCTAAAAATAACCTCTTTATAAACTTAGCTTATTTTCCTTAATAATCTAAGTTTGAAATGAATCTAGTCTATGATAGGCTAATGGAAAACTTTAATTAAGTTTAAAATGACAAAATTAGACTTAATTATATTTAAAACATCATTTAAACCTTTTTAATCTTAAATTTAATAAATTAACTCTAAAATGACAAAATTAGACTTAATTAGGTTTAAAACATCATTTAAACGTATTAAACCTTAAATTTAATTAATTAAGTCTAAAATGATAAAATTAGACTTAATTAGGCTTAAAACATCATTTAAACCTATTTAACCTTAAATTTAATTAATTAAGTTTAAAATGACAAAATTAGACTTAATTAAGTTTAAAACATCATTTAAACCTATTTAATCTTAAATTTAATTAATTAAGTCTAAAATGATAAAATTAGACTTAATTAGGTTTAAAACATCATTTAAACCTATTTAATCTTAAATTTAATTAATTAAGTTTAAAATGACAAAATTAGACTAAATTAGGTTTAAAATATCATTTAAACCTCTTAAACCCAAAATTCAATTAATTAAGTCCAAAATGATAAAATTAGACTTAATTAAGTTTAGAATATCATTTAAACCTATTTAATTAATCAATTAAACCTTACCTAAATTTGGTTTAATAACCTTAAATAATTAGACTTAACCCATAATAAGTCTAATTAATCAATTATTCCTCACCTAAATTAGGTTTATTTAACCTTAAATAATTAGACTTAACCCATAATAAGTCTAATTAATCAATTAAACCTTACCTAAATTAGGTTTAATTAACCTTAAATAATTAGACTTAACCCATAATAAGTCTAATTAATCAATTAAGCCTTACCTAAATTAGGTTTAATTAAGCTTAAATAATTTAACTTAACCCATAATAAGTCTAATTAATCAATTAAACCTTACCTAAATTAGGTTTAATTAACCTTAAATAATTAGACTTAACCCATAATAAGTCTAATTAATTAATTAAACCTTACTTAAATTAGGTTTAATTAACCTTAAATAATTAGACTTAACCTATAATAACTCTAATTAATCAATTAAACCTTACCTAAATTAGGTTTAATTAACCTTAAATAATTAGACTTAACCCATAATAAGTCTAATAAATCAATTGAACCTTATCTAAATTATGTTAATTAACCTTAATTAATTAGACTTAACCCATAATAAGTCTAATTAATCAATTGAACCATACCTGAATTAGGTTTATTTAACCTTAAATAATTAGACATAACCCGTAATAAGTCTAATTAATTAATTAAACCTTATCTAAATTACGTTTAATTAACTTTAAATAATCAACCCTAAATCTAACTTAGGTCTAACCTACACTAGTCTTAAGTCAAACCAAACTTAGGTTCAACCCAACATAAACCTAAGTCAAACCAAAATCTAACTTAGGTCTAACCTATACTAAACTTAAGTCAAACTAAACTTAGATTTAACCTGACATGAATCTAAGTCTAACCCAAACACAACTTAAGTCTAACCCATGTAAGACTTAAGTCAAACTAAACTTAGATTCAACCTGACATGAATCTAAGTCTAACCCAAACATAAATTAAGTATAACCAATGTTAAACTTAAGTCAAACTAAACTTAGGTTCAACCCGACATGAACTTAAGTCTGACCTAAATTCAATGTAAGTTCAATCCATATTGAACTCAAGTCAACTTTAAATATAGGTTCTGCTTAAACTTAAGTTTAATCTTAACTTAAGACCAAACTATATTAAACTTTTAATCCAATTTAATTCAAATCTAAATTCAACATAAATTTTTAATTAAGTCTAACATCCTAGACTTAATTAAATCATCAAGCAATTGAGATTTAAAACAACAAATTATGAACCTAAGTCTAATTTATTAGACTTAATGTCTCAATAAACTACAGCTAAATAGACTTAATTAAAACTTAAGCCTTATCTAAAAGGATTTAGATGGTCTGCAATTCTAATTAAGTCTAATAAATTAGACTTGATTAACCTTTAGGTCCTATTTAAACAAGGCTTAAAACTTAATTAAGTCTATTCTAAGTTAAATCTTTTAACTTAAGTTCATACAGACATGAACTTAAGTTAATTAGATTCAACCAACATTGAATCTAACTTAGGTTCAACCAGACATGAACCCAAGTTAATTCAATTAAGATTGAATCTAAATTTAAACCTTTTAACTTAAGTTCAGACAGACATGAACTCGAGTTAATTGGATTCAATCAATATTGAATTTAACTTAAGTTCAACCAGACATGAGCCCAAGTTAATTCAATCAATATTGAATCTAACTTTCAACCTTTTAACTTAAGTTCAGACAGACATGAACTCAAGTTAATCTAAACCAAACCTTTTTAACTTAAGTTCAAACAGGCATGAACTCAAGTTAATTTGATTCAATCAACATTGAATTTAACATAGGTTCAACCAGACATGAGCTCAAGTTCATTCAATCAATATTGAATCTAATTTTTAACCTTTTAACTTAAGTTCAGACAGACATGAACTCAAGTTAATCTAAACCAAACCTTTTTAACTTTAGTTCAAACAGACACGACCTCAAGTTAATTAGATTCAATCAACATTGAATTTAACTTAGGTTCAACCAGACATAAGCTCAAGTTAATTCAATCAATATTGAATCTAATTTTTAACCTTTTAACTTAAGTTCAGACAGACATGAACTTAAGTTAATTTAAACCAAACCTTTTAACTTAAGTTCAGACACATATGAACTCAAGTTAATCTAACCCGACTTTCAACTCAAATTCAAACAGACATAAATTCAAAATTCAAGTTTAAACTTAAATCAAGACATAAATTCGACATTTCAAACCAAAATCGACATAACCGACATAAATTCGACATTTCAAACATAACCGACATAAATTCGACATTTCAAACCAAAATCGATATAACAGACAAAAATTTGACATTTCAAACCAAAATCGACATAACTGACATAAATTCGACATTTCAAACCAAAATCGACATAACCGACATAAAATTGACATTTCAAATATAAATTTGACAAATATCGATATAAAATTAATCCGATATTTTGATAAAATTAAACATCAATCAATATAATTTGACATAAACCGACATCCAGGACATGTTAAATCAAAACAATGAACATGACATTATTTTCTCACAAACTTTTCTTTGTAGGGTGAAGACAAAAAGTTTCGTTTAGATTTTCTTTGCATGTTATAGGATGTGCTAACTCTGTTTTGTAGGACAGCATTCTGGACAAACAACAACAAAACCAAAACTTTTTAGGATAGCCACCAAACATAATATTTTCAAAATGAAACAAAACAATGACATGGACAAACGAAAACAAAACCTTTAGGATAGTCACCAAAATAAAACAAAAACAACGGCATGGAAAACAACAACAAAACTTTTAAGATAACGACATGAAAAACAAAATCAAAACTTCAAAATAATAAATATGACATGACATTTAGGAGTGATAGTGGGTACATCTCTCCTTAAAAATAAAATTTTAGGAAACAAATGATTGACATTAATCAGAACTTTTCTTGAACAATTAAAAATTGTTTAAGATGTAATTAACTATAGAAGCTTGCTTCTATAGGTGATCCAAAAGAACCCACAATAGAAATCTCTGGTTTTCTATGATTTTATTTATATGAAAATTCTAGGATATATTATTCTAGGATATTCTTCTATAAGGCTTGTCATAAACATCCTTTTCTATTATTAGCCCTAAATTCCTCAAATCTTTCAGGGGATTTATAGGAATAAAATTAGGCTAATATTAGATGGCGGCTCCTCAATATCGGCACACACACCAAATCTCTTTCCATTCGTCCACAAGAGGATCTGTCGTCCCTGGACAGATATTTCAACTGACTCGTCCTGTAAGCAGGCAAATTCTTTTGCAAGGCGAGCTAGCGCGTCTGCAAGGGCATTTTCTCTTCTGGGAATCTTGTAGATCGTTACATTCAGAATCTGCTCCAACAACTTCATGGCATAATGAAAGTACTGTTCGAGTCTTGGTTTCAAAATTTTGTAATGTCCTGCGACCTGTTGTATGATCAACTGAGAATCCTCATAGATGTTGATGTCTGTTGTCCTCATCTGAATGGTCAACTCCAGTGCAGTTATAAGGGCTTCGTATTGTGCTTCGTTATTTGTGCACAGCTCTATTAGGTGGGAAGAGTATCTTAACATCCGCCGCTCCGGCGTTATAACTATTAGTCCGATTCCTGCCTTACTGGGCACTATCATTTACAATTCTTTATCCTACTGTATCGAAGATGCTCCGTCGAAGTACAGCTCCCAACGCTGATCATCAGGTTCTTGTAAGCTCATTATCCGCTCATCTAGTAAGTCGTCGTTGAGAGGCGACTCTGCCGGTAAAGGGTGCGCTGCGAGGAAATCTGCTAGGACTTGTCCCTTTATGGCACGAAGAGGAACGAAAGTTATATCGAATTGCAAGAGTATCATCGACCACCTGGCAAGTCTGCTAGAAAGCGTCGGACGGGTCATCAAATATTGCAATGGATTAAACTTCGAAATAAGGTTGATCTTATGAGAAAACATGTAAAGCCTGAGCTTTTGAGCGGCAAAAATCAGGGCCAAACAATGCTTCTCAATAAGTGGATACTTTACCTCCGTCGGGATCAGACGAAGACTCAGGTAATAGAGAGTGTTTTCTTTACCCTCGTCATTGACCTGGGCTATCAGGGCTCCGAGGGAATCTTCTAAAGTCGCGGTATAAAGTATCAACGGTCGACCCGAGACTGGGGCTACTAAGACAGGTGGTGTCATTAAATGCTGCTTAATGTCCTCGAAGGCCCGCTGACATTTTTCTTTCCAAACGAATTTGGCGTCCTTTTTAACTAATGCCAAGAAGGACTGACACCTACCTGACAAATTCAAGATAAAGCGTCGAAGATGTGCCAACTTCCCTTGAAAGGATCGTAGTTGTTTCAAAGCTTTGGGAGGCGGCATTTCTAAGATACCTTTAATCTTCTCCGCATCGATTTCAATTCTGCGATGTCAAACAACGAATCCTAATAATTTCCCAAAGGTGACACCGATTGCGCATTTTAAGGGATTTATCTTAAGGTTAAATTGTCTTAATCGCTCAAAAATAATTCTCAAATCATATAGGTGATCTTCCTTCAGTTTGCTCTTGATTACCACATCATCCACGTAGCACTCGACTTGGTTGTGAATGAGATCATCAAAAATTATTTTCATCACTCTTTGGTATGTTGCCCCTGCGTTCTTCAATCTGAAAGGCATTACTGTGTAGCAGTATACTCCGATTGGCGTTCTGAAGGCTGTGAGCTTTTCATCTTCTGGTGCCATCTTTATTTGGTTGTATCCTGATGATCCATCCATAAAAGAGAAGACTTCGTGTGTTGAAGCGATGTCGATCATTAATTCTGGAATTGGTAGTGGAAATTCATCTTTTGGGCATGCTTTATTCAAATCTTTGAAGTCCACACAAATTCTGATCTGACCGTTCTTCTTTCTGACTCGTACCACATTGGCTATCCAAGTTGGATATTGCTCTTCACAGATAAATTTAGCGTCGATGAGCTTCTTGACTTCAACTATTACTCATTGTTCAATCTCTAGATGCATTCTTCTCGGAGCATGTCTGACTGGAATGGTAGTGGGATCCACTCCTAGCCTGTGAACTGCAACTTTTGGAGCTAATCCTAGCATTTCTTCATAAATCCAAGCGAAATAGTCCTTGAATTCCATTAATAGCTTGATCATGTTTTTGGAGTCTTCTTTATTGAGTAAGGAGCTAATAAAGTTCAGCGTAGGCTCTTCGCTAGTACCTAAGTTAACTTCCATTAACTCGTCTATTGTAGACTTAATCTCTTCTTCGAATTGTGGTTGAGCGTCTCCGATTGGTAGATCCTCGAGATCATCTGAAGCTTCAAAGCAGTTTTCATTAGGCTCACAAGTGACAACCAAGTAAAATTTTGTATCATCAACTGGCGCTACTGTGCCGAATCCAAGACCATGCTTTGAATTGGGAGGCCGACCAACATTATTCCATAATTTTCAAAGCGCTGTGATTGAACTTTTGACCACTGTTTAGGTAAGACACCACACTGAATTAAATTTTGAACACAAGGAGAATACCACTCAAAAGGCAATTCCATTAATCCAGATGAAGTGACATCTTTAAATTGTACATCATTTTCAATTTTAGAAGAAGAAGCACCGCGGTAGAACTTAATCGGCTTAGCACCGCCATTATGCACTTCCTTAACCACCATACCCTCGACCTTACTAGGGTGGATCGGAGTTAAGGTCAAAGTATGTACATAATGATTAATCTTCTTGTACTTTACTTTGAATTCTTCATTCTTTTCGTCTTTGAGAGGGATCTTGAATTGGGGTTTGTTTTGATTTATCTTCATTGCTTCCTTCTTAGTTTCTTCTTCTTCGAAAGTGTTCTCCCAATCAACATTGATGACCGGTTTCTTTTGTTCAATTGTTCCACCGTCCTTGGCCTCGACCTCGAGTGCGAGTTCTGGAGAAACCTTCACCATCTCATCGTGAGGGAGTGGTGAGTATCCGTTGAACTAGAATTTCAGGTTCTTCGTCATCTCAGACTTCTTTTGCTTCATTTGGTATGGTATTTCTGGAAAAGATAGTTTTCTTTGGAGAACGGTTGCAAGTCACCTTTGATATACTGTTCTTGTCCTCCTTCATAATACTTTATGCACTGGTGCAGAGACGATGGTACCATCCAGTTTTCATGGATCCACGGCCGACCCAGTAGAGCTTTGAACGATGTCTCAAAATCAATTACATGGAATTTTGCAGTTGTCTTTGCCAAATCATCGATCTTCATTAATAGTGTTATCAATCCAAGAGCTCTTTCTCCTTCTTTATTGAAACCTCTCAGCATCATCCTGTCTGCTTTGAGATCACGGGCTAACTTTCGAAGGTTCATTATATTAATTGATGCTTCCGGATTAACTAACACCCTAGAGAGTGTGAATTTTCCAATACTAACTGAAATGTACAACGGTCGATTGTGATCAGTTGTTCCAAGTAGCAAATCATTATCCGTGAAGGTAACACCGCGCTTTTCTCTTAACGAGCAAACCTCGTTGAAGGAATTACCGGCCATTTGAGCAAAGCAAATTTCTGGATCAAGTAAAGCCTTGATCAGAGTTTCTCTCATCTCCTTTGATAGGATCAGAGCGTCTTAGATGCTCAGTTTGGCTGGAAGCTTCCTAAGGTGGGCTAGCACATTATAATCCACCTTATTACCAGGTTCTTCAATTTCTTCCCGAACGAGCAATTCTTCCGTTGGGGTTGGCTCTTCCTGAGCAACCACCTACTTTCCTTTATCCTTTGGACCCTTTTTCGAGGGTAAAACTTTTCCACTTCTTAGATTGACATTTATTATCTCTTCTGAATTTTGTGATGAATCTGCCAGTGTCTCCTCTTGAATCGGAACAACTGGCTCTTCTGGAGTTGTTTTGAAATCTGACAATTCTAATTCTATCGTGATCGGAGCACCTCGAAATTCACAAACGGACTCGTCGCTTCTTGAGCTTTTGTAGCCATTCTTGTGAATGTCTCCTCCTTCGTCAGGTTCATCGAGGTTGTGTATGATTTAAGAATCGCTATTCGTATCAAAATCGAGATCCGGATTAGGTTGGTTGTTGTTAGATATGTAATGGTTAGAGACAGTCAAGATGTACCCAACACCATAACTCTTATCATTATAAAATCTCGTTGGGGGGTGCAAATAATCATACAGAGTCAGAGGTTCTAGAAATTTCTCCCCCGAATCAGGAAACAATCATCCTAGGAAAAGCAGCCCCTACGCTACCCTTTGAAGCCTCGTTCTTTTCTTCTTCCACGATCTTCTCCTCCTCTTGGGGCGGTTCTTCAATTGCAAGAGATAGTGTCGGCATAACTGGTTTCAAACTTTGAGTTGAAGCGCGCATCGAAGCGGTCTGGATGTGATCGAAAATTTTTTTCGAAGACTTCGCCCAGACAGTACTCCATCTGAACAACAGGGTCTGTTGAAATAACATTGACGGAACCTCCTTTTTGGGGCTCCTTCATGTACTCCTTCGGGATCGTTATGTTCCCTTTCTGAAGATTATCCCCGAGCCAATTCTTGAAGGTAAAGCAGTCTTTTATCGTATGCCCGGGCATCCTATGGTAGGGATAGTAATTTGGATGGTCCTTCTTGTCGACTTCTTCTAGCCTCTTGGGCTCTAGCAGCTGAAAGTTAGGTGTCTTAATCAAACTATGAAACATCTTGGCCACTGCTTCAGTCTTGAAGGGGTATTCCTTATTCAAAAGTTCCTTCATGCTGTATAATGGGCGAGGCGGCAGTTGATCATGCTGTCGTGACTGATAACTCGGTCGAGGCTGTTGATAGCACTGTTGAGGTTACAAATAACTCTGCTGAGATTGTTGGTAAGTCCGTTGCGGTGGTTGATAACTTGGTTGTGGCCGCTCTGGCTATGTCTGTACCGGCTGTTTACCTTTATCCACTGCTGCGACGATTCTTGATTTCTTCTCGAAAGCTTTCACGTGCTTCTGCTTATCAATCTTGTCGATGAAACTTAGTTGTTTTGCTTACTCCTGTAAGCTCCCGGCCTTGCTAAGCAACTTCTCGAAAGTCTTAATTGTGAATCCTTTAAGGAGAAGTGCTATTGGGCTATGGATGCTCTTCAGTAGGATACCGACTGCATGCTGTTCCTGAAGCTGTGGTTCACACTTCATGCTTAAATTACTCCACCGAAGTATGTAATCGACCATGGTTTCATTTGGGTTCTTTTGCTCCACCACAAGATCACTGATAGCGATGTGGTGCCGGGCCCCAGTAAACGGCTTAACGATAAGGTTCTCCTATTGTAAAAAGGTCTTAATTGAACCATTCGACAGTTCTGCATACCAATCAAAGGCAATCTCTGACAAACTGCTGACGAACTGACTAAAGAGCAAAGCGTCGCTCCTACTGGCAATGCAGCAACTAGCACAAAAATGTGTGACATGCTGCAGGGGGTTTCCGTACCGTCAAAAGTCTTAAACAGAGGTGGTACGAAGCCCTTCGGGTATTGAACTGCATCAAATTCCTTAGGATAAGGTCTACCCATCTGAATATATGTTCCACTCTTAGAATAGGCTAAGGCTTCTCGCACTTGCTGTTTTACCATATTCTTAATATCCTTTTCAGGAATCGTGCTTTGCATTGAATCCTTCTATGGTCGTTTATCTCCGTTGATGGATGTAACTTCTTTTCTTCCATCTGCAACGTGAATAATATCTGGGGGTGCTTCCTTCTGAGGTTGATGCAGACTCTGGAGAGTGGCTAAAATGGCTGCCATCTCCTCCATCCTCTTTGCCATCTAAGAGATCGTGTCATCCCTTTCTTTAAGACGCACTCTCATTGCTTCTGGTTCATCTCTTTCTAAAGTTGATGGAGCTCCCTGCAGAGCTGATGAAGCTCGGGTCTCGACCTTATTGATATCAGTAAATTCTTCATCCATGAATCCACTTCATTTACCAATCCTTTTCGTCTTTCCCTTGCCAACCGTCAGATGTTGGTTCTTAGCTTTCCTATAGCATCCTCAAGTTGTCTTTTCCAAACGGTCTCACGGTTATCCGGTGACGACTGTCGAACTTCATTTTCAGGAGTTTCTTCTAAAGATGCTGCACTTTCTTTAGATTCAGGCTCTCTGGCGAGACTTCTCTTTCCAGAGCATTCTGTCGGTATCGGTTTGGCAATAATAGTTTGCCACACCATCCTCCTTGTAGTAGGTGACCTAAGACCAGATGGTCTGTCGGCTGTACGTTGGTAGGTGGTGTGTTCCCTAATATGGTGACCTGATATGGCAACAGGAGAACTCCTCTTACTAGCTCGCACTTTCTTCCTTGGTCTTTCTGTGGCAGTGACGGGGTCCACTCGTGGTCCGAGGTGATATTTAACTGGTACTCGTCCCATTCTTCTTAGAATCTCTAACATGGGGCATCCCTCTTTTCTAGCTAACTTCTCCACTACGGCTCGCAATCGGGTAAGTGGCGTAGCCTTGATCTTCTTCTTCTTACTATCGCTATAGTATGCAGGTAAAGGCAACATAGCGGCAATCTTTTGAGTTTCTTCCTCATCGGATGCAGCGGAGAGAGGGTGGAACCTACTCCCTTCCAAGAATGGTGAAATTTCAAGCAGTTCTTGTCCTCCCTCAGAAATCTCTTCAAGAAAAGTAGCTTCAGCAGCTTTGGTCTTTCTGATCCTGGCGATCTTTCTATTCCTATTCCTTCTTTATGTCAGAGTTAAGGGTACAAATTTTGAACTGGACCCTATCTCGAACACAGACGGTATTGCAAAGAAAGTCTAAACCCTCTACGGTAACAGCCTCATCACTGACTTGGATTTCTTTTCCTTTCAATTTGGCGGGAGCCGGGGTAGGTGCAAAGATGACCAGACCGGTGGGGGTGGAGATGACAGTCCTGGGGGTAGCAGCCAACCTCCTATGAACAACGCTATTCCCTTAACTGGGAACTTTCGCAGGGGAGGAAACTCTTGAGTTGACTTCAGATTGAACTCAATTATGAGCTCCTCAGTTTCTGGTACTTTAGCCATTAGCGCAAAGAGAGTAACATCGATGAAATTAATATCTGTATTGTCAAATCGCTGTCCAAAGCGAATGATCCCATTGTCAGGCAGCTCATCCTTGTAGACATTTAAGTCTATCCAGTTGGTAAAGGAGAAAATCTGCTTCGGTGCAGCCATCTTCTGCAGGATAGATTCTGAACGTCAGTCCCGAATTATGCTTCCTTCCATCACAAAACACTTTAGGACGAAAAAGAATTTCTTCGAAAAGAATCCGAACACATTTCCATTTATTTTTTTATTTTCTTAGTTTTATTTACAAGGTATTTTCATATCCTGTTTTATTCTTGCATTTGTGATTTTAAAAGAGTTTGTTAATTAAGGGGTTGTTTATTAGAAGGTTTACCCATTAAGAATGAAACAATTAAAGGAGGAAGGTTATAGAGAAGGTAAGGGACCCAAAACAGAATTGGAAAGGAAGAGAAAGTCTCGTAAGACTTCTCAACTCGAAGGACCGCTCCTAAGCTAACACCTATTGGGGTTCTAACTCACCTCTTTGGAGAGGTAATAAAAGGAACATTTCAGAGCCTCTCTGTATAGGGGTGTCTAAATAGTGGCTCCAAGATCCAAGAAGAGTTGACCATACCTGTTCAAGAAAGAAATGAACAAGATATGTCAATGGAAGAATGGTAGTTTTATCCACTAGGGGCATGGACTTACTACCGATTTATGAAAGCAAAACCATCTTATCGCGATGGAGAGAGGAACTAGTTCCCAGCGGAGTCGCTAGAAATTGTCGGCATATTTATAGGTTAGGTGTTGTGTTTTGAAAAGGGGTCATCAAAAAGAAATTGTCGGCGCATTTTTTATTTTAAATTTAATTTAAATATATATAATTTGGAAAGTAGCATTTGATTTTGAAAATAATTTTATGTTTGAAAATTTTAAGATATGAAATCAAATCGATCTCACATCCCAAATAGTTTATATAAAAGAGAACCACACCACAAACCGTGTATCTATTTCCTAAGAATAGACACACTCCTTGATGATGGGGCTCGATTAAATAAACTAAAAGATTTGTGACATCCGTTTGGTCTGCGAACCAATTTTTATAAGCTGACAAGTTCCTTTGCCTAATATAAAGAAATTCAGCAGGGTTTATATTACTTGGGTTCTTAAAAGTTCTCTATAAGGAAAAGCCCCTATATTCAATTACATCTTAAATGACGGGAATCATTTAAGAAAACTCTTGATAATGATCAGTGGTTTTGCTCTCAAGAATTTCAAAGTTTAAGATTTTCAAACAATTGGACATTGGAGATTTCAAAAGGGAATAGCTCAAATTTAGAACAATTTATTTTAGGAATCCAATGGAGGAGAAGTAGGGGATATCAAGGATCCGAAGTGAATTTTTGTGACTTCCTAACTATCCTATTGTTCGGCTTCAATTTGAGAGAATTATTTAGTGTTTCAATCCTGCCAATTTTAATTAATTGGGACTTATATTTGTATGATATAATCACACATAGCCTCAAAGATGTGAGGGTGTATGTCGTACCGAACGACTACCTCGGAGTCCTAAGACCAGTTTCAGCTTAATTTGCATGATATGATTATGCAAGTGCCTAACAAAAAAGTAAGGATTTATGTTACACTAGGCAAACTACCTCGAAATCCTATGGCATGGTTATTTAATTCCAAGAAAGGTTTCGCTGATGTAGATCTAAGTTTTATTGATGAAGATGGGGGTGCTGCCTACTATGCTCCAAGCTCCTTATTATTGCAGAAGGTTTAGTTTTAGAAAGTGGCA